>BQMB01000957.1:0-64102 GCA_027943415.1 Closterium sp. NIES-67
AAACCCTCTTAGCGGCCGACCAGTGCTTTGGTCGGTGTTTGCCTGTGGCCACAAAGGGAGCCATGATGCTGAGAGGGTATGCGGGGTTTTGGCCAAGTGCAAGTCATCAGGTACATGAGGCAACCCACCAGCTATGCGTACGGACCACTAGGCTCTACCGACTCCTCAAGGAGAGGGGCTGAGAGCCTGTAATCTACTGGCAAAGGTGTGGGTTATGCGGAGGAGAACTGAAGACCGAACCTCTGAAGGACTTGGCGCACCAAGTGTGACTGTGTGAGAGTGATGGTGGACGCTGCTCTGTCCCTGGAGATCTACAGAAGACCAGTTCGTCTACGTAGACAAGGATGTAGAATGGGATCTGGCCCGAATGAACGAAGTTCGTCACCGGTGAAGCCTGGCGGACGGTGCAGGTAGACCTGCTCGTGCAGACTGCCATGGAGAAAACAGTGAGAGGACGAGGCTCGCCAAATCCTTGATCAGAACCATTTGCTATTTGCTATTTGTTGTGTTTTCTTTTGTGTGTTTTTCCTTTTCTGGAAATCCCTACACTCTTTCCTACACATTGATATATTTGTATATATCATACGTGCTACGGAGTGTTTTGGATTTTCCTTGCGCGACACGTTTTCTATTGCGTGGAGTGTTCCATCACCATCACCGTATCTTTAGTATCCCTACCGTGCTTCTAGATGGTGTTCCTATGGACGGTTTCACTCATTTCTAGAACTCTCTTAGAAGGTCCTAGTTACCCTTCCCTAGACTTTGTTGGTGGCGATCTGCGTGCTGCGACAGCATTTCCGCCATGACGTCTGTTGCTGAAGAGTCTAACTGTAGAGAAGTTTTGTTGCCGTAATTCCTGA
Source organism: Closterium sp. NIES-67 (assembly GCA_027943415.1). NCBI lineage: Eukaryota > Viridiplantae > Streptophyta > Zygnematophyceae > Desmidiales > Closteriaceae > Closterium > Closterium sp. NIES-67. Next base: position 861 of record BQMB01000957.1, read on the forward strand.
CATGATGAGGTGATCCGAATTTTGAGAGTTGGAAATTTTGGAAGTCCAGTCGTCGAAGTTGATGTCGGTACATATTTGCTTCTCCGCGTCAAATCCCCGTTAAGAGGAAACTCGCGTTCAATCTGGTCTACTGGTTCAAAGTTGATCCGCCGGTCCAAACTCCAAGCGATCCGAAAAAATCTTATGGAGGCTCGTTCTGCTGCGTCGAATATCAGGGTCAACTCGTTTTCAGTGGCAATTCTAGTCATCGATTTTTTTGTCGAATGATTGGACGCGCGTGAAGAATCCATTGCTGTCGAGGTCTCGTTTCCACACGTGCTGAAACTCGAACTCCATCAGCTCAGGTTCGTTTTGCCTCGGATGAACTAAAGCATCGAAGTTGAATCGGACGGCTATCGTAGATCGTCGCTGCCACAACTCCAAGATTCGTGGCGAAGTTGGAACTTCTTGGAAAACGCCGCAGGGTAAGTTCCACCAACTACCGTCAATCGCTTCGCAGGGCAGAAAAAACTCCATATTTTAATGCAGGTACTTCGGAGACGTCTTCTCATAGGCGAGGGTCGCTGACGTATGCTCCCCCCGAGAAATCGGCTTCAACAATGCTGAAAATCGAACGGTTGGCGAGGCTGCTTGAAGTCAATGGGGACCATAGGTGCAACTTCGTAAGAAAAATTGATTCACTTACACTATCAAAAAGTTTAACTCCATCCTCGGCGTGCTCCTAGAGGCCCGGCGGGAAAGCGCTGATTGGAAACCTTGTGCTCTGATTACTGAGTGTCATAGGTCCAGGATTATGCAGAAGCTTGAATGATACTAATCAAGAATTGAATCCAGAATTGAATGAGTACAAGCAAAGAGTCAATGCTATTTATACCTACGAGAAGTCTAGGGAAGGATAACTAGGACCTTCTAAGATAGTTCTAGAAATACATGAAACCGTCCATAGGAACACCATCTAGAAGCACGGTATGGATTTTAGAGATACGGTGACAGTGACGGAACACTCCACGCAATAGAAAACGTGTCGCGCAAGGAAAATCCGTAGCACTCCGTAGCACAATTGATATATATGAAATATATCAATTTATAGGGAAAAGTGTGAGGATTCCCAAGAAAGGAAAAACACACAAAAAAACACACAATAAATAGATAATAACAAATGGTTGTGAACAAGGATTTGGCAAGCCTCATCCTCTCACAAAAACATATAGAGAAGTCGAGGGAGTGCAGCTCGTAGTCGCGATGTGCTGCTACGTGTATAAGTGCCTGACGAGTGGTCATCTTTGGGGTCGGGGCGAAGGTCTCAAAAGAATTCAACACCCTTGCACTGACTGAAGCCTCTAGCAACGTAGTGCGCCTTGAACACCGAAGGCTCTCCAGTGGGGCACCTCACATTGAAGAGCCACCGGCCATATACGACGTTCACCCTAGGTGGGGGAACTGCATCGACGTAGGTACCGGTGGATCTCCAAGATGCCATCTCCGCGTCCATGGCAGCTATCCATTGAGAGGCTCAGGGTCCAGAGGTCGCCTCAGCGTAAGTACGAGGGGTCGGGATGTTAAGGGCGTCTGGGTCACCCTCAGGGACTAGCAACATAGGGTGAGAGCACCGAACTAGAGAAACACGACGAGCACAAGAGGCACGGTGAGACCACCAGCGGGAGGGGGGGGTCAGGTCAGGAGACAAGAGAGGAGACACAGGAGGAGGACCAGGGGGGAAATGAGCCGGGGAAGAGTCCGACGGAGGAAACACAGGGCCGTAGATAGGCAGGTGAGGCGCAGGCAGGTGGTCGGGGGAGGGAAGGCCCAGGAGGTGAAGGGCGGACACCGGCGGTGACAACTGTTGCTGCTCCACGCCGATGTCAGAACCTCCAGCCGCACACGGCTACATCGGGGGTGCTCTAGGACAGCACTGGCAGAACGAGAACCCTCTCTAGCCCTGGTGCCACCCCCAGGACCGTCGAGACAAGCCACAACAGTACCCCCAGAACTAGCACCCCCAAAACCAGCACCCTCAGAACGATAATCCTCTCAAGCACCGGTGCCACCCACAGGACCACCAAGACAAGCCCTCCTCAACGCCCACACCCCTAGAGCTCGTGGACCCCTACTGCGGCTGCGGCTGCGGTGGCGGCAACTGCGGCTACGGCTGCAACGGCGGCGACGGCGGCTGCTGCTGCAGTGGCGGAGGAGGAGACACCAGGGCGGAGACAGGCGACAAAACCAGAGCCGCAAGGCCCCTAGAGTCAACCGACTTCTCCACCGGGACAACAAGCGGGAGGGGAGTGACGTGAGACACACCAAACGGGGCAGGACGGGGAGGGAGAGGAGCGGGGGCTATCGGGGGAGCGGGGACCAAGGACAGGGCCGGGGTAACCTGTAGACAGCGGTGGTAGGAAGAGACAGACTTGTCAAAAGTGACGTCACGAGAGTGAAAGATCGGAGACGGTGGCTGGTAAAATTGCCAGTCAGACACGTCTAGGGGGAAGCCAAGGAAGAAACAAGGGACGGTGCAGGCATTGAGCTTGTCCGTGCCAAAGGCACGAACGTGAGCTAGGCAGCCCTAGACGTGGAACACGGACGCGTCACCAGGGGACTCGGTCTAGAGGAGGGTCAATGAAACCTGTGGCCGCTTGGAGTGCGGCCACAGGTTAAGCTGGTGAGCGGAATAGCGAACAGCGAATGGCCACGGAAAATGGGGTGCACCGGCATGAATCATGGAGGTACGAGCCACCTCCATGACCAAACCTATGCGTCGCTCAACGACCCCATTTTGTTGTGGGGAGTTCGGCAGGGTGTACGACTGTGGTGATGCCCTCCGCACGACAGAACTGGCCAAGTCGACCGAAGGCGAACTCGCCACCATAGTCAGAGTGGAGACGCAGCACAGGGAGGCCGTGGTGGACTCGCACAGCTACGACCCAAGGGATAAGAATGTCAGTCACATCAGCCTTCCATTCTAGGAGAAACACTGTGGTGTAGCGCGTGTGGTCGCCAACGAGCATGAGAAAGTAGCGCTCGCGACGCAGCCCAAGGACGAGGGCTGGGCCCCAACCGTCCAAGTGCAGGGTCTGGAGTGGCACAGTGGTGGGGGGAAATGAGGAGGAGTGAGGAGCACGGCATAGCCGGCCCTCGATGCAGGGCGTGCACGGAGGCGCGAGCGAGGGAGGGAGGGCAGGGAGCGACGAAAGGAGAGCTAAGACAAGACCATACTGGGACATGTGACCCAAATGCTGGAGAGCGGGGTGACCTAGGCGGTGGTGCCACAGAAGCGACGGGTGAGTGAGCGACCGACACGCGCAAGCCGCGATGACCTGGGTAGACGCAGCCACCTAGGGGGACGCCCCCACTAGGGGGGATGCGGTGTCTAGCGTGAACAGGCCAGACATCGGGTCCCGGGGGAACGTGGTGAGAGGGGCACCAGTCGCGGCCCCAGCACAGACTGCGTACCGCTCGTGGCCAGGTCTTGAAGACTGTCGACACCAACTTGGTTCCTGGAGAACGAGGGGATGTTCAACCCGGTAAGGGAGCCCGAGGGAACCGCCAGACAGGGAAGGGTGGTGGAGCTACAAGCAACTACGAGGGGTCAGCAAGCACTATAGTGGCAGGGGCGGCAAGAGGTGTGAGCATGGTGCCGTCTCGAAAGAAGCAAGCAAATGCACCAGAGTCCAACGTGAAGGAGAGCGCGATGGTCGCTTCAGCAGGCGGGGGCATTAGCATGGAGCCTAGGCTAAACAAAGCTGGAGATCCTACGCCTGACGTAGCAGCCCTCACCCAGTCACACTTGGTGCGTCAGGTCCTTCAGAGGTTCGGTCTTCAGTTCTTCTCCGCACAACCCACACCTCTTCCACTAGATCATAGGCTCTCTGCTCCAGTTCCTGAGGAGTCAGTAGAGTCCAGTGGTCCTTACGCAGAGCGGGTGGGTTGCCTCATGTACCTGATGACTTGCACTCGTCCAGATCTCGCATACCCTCTCAGCATCCTGGCTCGCTTTGTGGCCACAGGGAGACACCGACCTCAGTTCTGGTATGCCGCTTAGAGGGTTTTGCGTTATCTCGCAAGTACATCGGGCATGGGGTTAGTGCTGGGAGGACACAGGCCAGTGGTCCTTACTGGGCACACAGACGCTTCTTGGGCAGGCAACGCCGAGACCCTTAGGTCCTCGCAGGGCTACTGCTTTAGCCTTGGTTCAGGTGCTGTCTCGTGGAGAGCTACTCGCTCCTCGTCTGTTGCCCAGTCCAGCTGTGAAGCCGAGATCTACGCCGGTGCCATGGCGGCACAGGAGCTCCGCTGGCTGACCTTCTTGCTCACTGACTTAGGTGAGCGGCCTAGCTCTGCCCCAATCCTGTTCGCTGACAACAAGGCTATGATCCCCCTGTGTCAGGAGCCTCGACTTGAGGGCAGAGCGAAGCACATCCAGCTGCGGTAGTTCCTCCTGCGTGAGCTACAGCAGCGTCGCCAGGCCCGCGTAGTACACTTGGCCTCCGGTGCCAATACTGCTGATATCTTTACGCAGGCGCTTGCGCCTAAAGATCATAAGCGGCAATGTGTACAGCTAGGTCTCGTTCCTGTAGCCTCTCACTTGATAGGGCCTTGACTATGTACACACCTTTATATATATATTTTACCCTGACTGGCCTTGTGGCCTCTCCCAGTGGCTGAACTAGTTGTGCTGCCCTGATCTTGCTCTTTCCTTGGTTTGTACTCGTTTGACTGGTCTTTCGACCCTTGCCTCAGAGGTTGGACTAGTAGTAACACCCTGAGTTGCTTGTTCTCTCGTTAGGAACTGCCTCTATATAGTCTAGGGGGTGTGTCAAACCTATATAATTATGTTTGACAGAAGGGTCTCGAGAATGAGGACGTATTTCTACAAGACAGTGTTCAATACCAGCAAACCCGAAATAGAGTCGGAAAAGCGAAACAGTGAGGTCCGAGGGTCAAAAAGCGAATTCCTGTTTGGTTCGATTTGGTAGTTCGCGAGGGTTGGTTTCCTGGTACTGAACGCACTAATGTAGAAATACACTCTGTCCCGTGACCACAAAAATTATAACGACAAAATTACCGAGGTGCGGCATGTCAACTTATACATATACTGCATGTACAAGTTATAGGCTAGACTAGGTGTGTGCTTCTAGTGAGTACAACCCCAACAGGTATTTGTTCTAGGTTTCTCCCTCTAGTCATTATTCTCGTTTGCTAATATGGTATCGAGTAGGTTAGGTCCACCCACCCGCTTCCGCCCGCGCCCTAGCCGCTCGCCTACCTACCTAGCCCGGCCCGGCCCTTAGCGCCCGCCCGCCCCTTAGCGCCTCCAGGCCCCGTCGCGCCCTCCTTGCCCCGTAGCGCCTTCCAGGCCCAGTCGCGCCCTCCTGGCCCCCGTCGCGCCCTCCTGGCCCCGTCGCGCCCTCCTGGACCCCGTCGCGCCCTCCAGGCCCCGTCGCACCCTCATGGCCCCCCGTAGCGCTCTCCTGGCCCCTGTCGCGCCCTCCTGGCCCCGTCGCGCCCTCTTGGCCTTGTTGCGCCCTCCTGGCCCCGTCGCGCCCTCCTGGCCCCGTAGCGCCCTCCTGGCCCCGGTCGCGCCCTCCAGGCCCCGTTGCGCCCTCCTGGCCCCGTAGCGTCCTCCAGGCCCCTGTCGCGCCCTCCTGGCCCTGTCGCGCCCTCCTGGCCCCAGTCGTGCCCTCCAGGCCCCGTCGCGCCCTCCTGGCCCTCGTCGCGCTCGCCTGGCCCCACCGCTGCCGCCTGGCCCTGTCGCGCCCGCTCGGCCCCAACGCGCTCGCCTGGCCCCGCCGAGCCCGCCTGGCCCCGCCGTGCCCGCCTGAACCCCCTAGCGCCCGCCTGGTCTGCTGCGCGCGCCGGCCCCTCCTAGCGCCTACCCGGCTCCTCCTAGCCCCCGCCCGGCCCCTCCTAGCGCCCGCCTGGCCCCTCCTAGTGTCCGCCTGGCCCCTCATAGCGCTCGCCCAGCCCCACCTAGCGCTCGCCCGGCCCCACCTAGCGCCCGCCCGGCCCCACCTAGCGCTCGCCCGGCCCCACCTAGCGCTCGCCCGGCCCACCTTGCACCCGCCCGGCCCCACCTAGCGCCCGACCGGCCCCACTTAGCGCCCGCCCGGCCTTTCCTAGCGCTCGCCCAGCCTCTCCCGCAGCGCCCGCCCGGCCTCTCCTACTGCTCGCCCGGCCCCGATACGCCCGCCCGGCTCCTGCGGCCCGCATCTCCCCTTGCCCGCCTGGCTCCTGCGCCTCGTGTCGTCTGCTTGCCACGCTGGAGCGTCTGGTCGCTGTCCTATGGAGCTGTGCAGCTGTGTCATTGTGTCGCTGATTCTGCACGATGGCTGACTTCGTCCTCCGCCTGGACGCGGAGGGCCACGCGTTCGACTTCGCCGCCTGGCTGTCCGACCTCCGCCGTCACCTCACAGGTCAGCGTCAGGATGGGCACTCCTTGGTTGTCCATGTTGATGGATTGCTCCCCCGCCCCCCTGCACCTGCTCCCCTCCCAGCTGACCCCACCTCTACTGAGCGTGAGGTTTTCTCTGCTTCTGCACTTGCCTGTGCAATCTGGGACTCTCGCGATGCAGTTGCTCAGGTCGCTCTTAATCACGCCCTCCCTGTGCCTGAGCGTTCGTGTTTCGCTACAGTAGAAACGGCCAAGGCTTACCTAGATGCTGTAGTTGCTCGCTATTCAATGCCTGCCTCCGCTACTGCAGGCCGCCTGCTCTTTCCTATGCTTTTCCCAGACCTTGCTTCCTTCCCTAATGTTGCTGATCTTGCCACTCACCTGCGTGCCCTGGAGTCTCGCTACCGCACTGCTAGCACTGCTGCCCAGCTCACTGCGCTCCCTCCACCCTTCTGCATGACCCTCTACTTTATCGCTATGCGCCTGCCTGACCGCCTTGCTAGTGCCCGCGACCACATCCTTAGCCAGCACCCGGGTGACCTCACCCTGACTGCCTTTGTCACCGCCCTGACCGAGATCGAGACTCGCCAGCGCACTATCCCATTGTTGAGCGTTGTACCGGCAGTCCCTATCTTTCGCGGCTGTGCACCCTCCCAGTGCACGTTTACTGACGTTTCGGCTGCGGTCGCCACTGCGACCCCACTGCCGCTGCTGTGCACTCGCAGCAGCGCCTGCGCCGCGCCGGTCGTGGCCGCCAGGGAGGGCGTGGTGGTGGAGCTGGTGGTAGTGGTAGTGGTGCCGGGGATAGTGGTTGTACTGAGGGGACTGCCACAGCTAGTCAGGAGCAGCAGCCGTCGCCCCAGCAGCAGGAGCAGCCGCAGCAGCAGCCGTTGCAGTAGTCGCAGTCGTCGCCGCAGCCGTCCCCGCCCCCGCCGTGGGCTCGTCTCCTCCCGGGTTGGCCAGGCACCTTCGTAGGTGGTGGCCGTGGTGGCGGCCCGCCAAGCTCGGCGTCTACCGGCAGCTCCCTTGCTATGACCTGCCAGTACCAGCTTCAGACCGGGCCTCTCCGCGGCACTCTGTGCCGCCGCCCGCACCCGACCGCCCGCTGTTTTCGCCGCCTCGACGATCTCTTTCGTCGTCGCTTTGGCCCGACCCCGGACCTCCCCGACTGGCACAGCCTCCTTTGTCAGGGCGTGCTGATCTTTGAGTTAAATATGGATCAGATAGGTGCTGCTTTGCATGCCTTGTATGCTGACGCTTCTAGTGTTGCTGGATCTTATTACCCTGTGTACTCTAGTTTAGGCGTAGCACCCTTGTGTAGCTTAGCCTCCCCTGCTGCGTCAGGCGCAGGACTGCCAAGTTTGCCTAGCCTAGTTTCTGCACAGGCTCTGTTCCCAGCCTCAGATACTGCCTCTCTGTCCTTCACTCTCGACTCCGATACTTCTGCCTGCTTCTTCCGCGACCGCTCCACGCTCACACCGCTTGCTGCACCTGCTGTTGTCGCTCTCGCTGACCCCTCCGCGGGACCTATCGTCGCTCGCAGCTCCACTTCCCTTCCCTGTCCAGCCGTTCCCTCGGGCTCTCTTACAGGCCTCCACGTTCCCTCATTCTCCAGGAACCTGGTTGGTGTCGGCCGTCTTCAGGACCTCGGCGTCACCACTACGTTCCCTGGACACGAGCGGTTCGCTGTATGTACCGAGGCTGTCTCATGTTCCCCCCTTGCGACGTTCCCCCGGGACACGGTGTCCGGTCTGTTTACCCTCGACACTGCTTCCCCCCGGTTGGTGCGTCCTCCCACGTTGCTGCAGCTTGCTCGTGTCGGTCCCTCACACACCCGTCCCTACTGTGGCACCACCGCTTAGGTCACCCTGCTCTCCCGCGCCTGCGTCACATGTCTCAGCACCGTCTTGTCTTAGGTCTCCCTGAGTCGCACCCCGCACTTCCCCCCTCACCTGCGCCACCGTGCACACCTTGCATTGAGGGCCGGCCCCAGACTCTTCTCCGGCCCGTCTCCTTCCTTGTTCCCCTCTTGTGTCCCCTCCGCTGTCTCTTGACCCTACACCTCCGTCCCACATTTGGTCTCGCCGTCCCTCACGTGCTCGTCCCGTCTCTCCTGTCCTATGCTCCCACCCTATGTTGCTCCGTTCGCACTCGTCTCGTCCTCCCCTCCTCCCCTCGCCTCCTCCCTCGTCGCTTGTTGTTGCACCTCCCTTGCTGTCTGACTTCCTCCGTACCGCTCGTCCCCTCGTCCCTCGGATCCTTGCCTCTCTTGTTACAGACCCGTCTGTTCCTGTCTCGCGCCTTGACACGCCTGTCGCTGCTGTCGCTGTCTTCGCCTCTTCCTGCCGCCTTGACTACGCTACCGCTCTGGTCTCTGACCCTGCCCGTCCTCCGTCCGTCGGGGGTGCACTTGCCCTTGGGAGTGACGTCCTGAAGGACCGCCAGTACGAGCTCACTTTCCTGTCCAAGGCCGCTCCCCATCTCTGCTCCATGCTCCTAGTCCCAGAGGGTGACCCAGACGCCTTCGACATCCCGACCCCTCGCACCTACGCTGAGGCCACCTCGGGACCCTGGGCCTCTCAGTGGATAGCTTCCATGGAGCAGGAGATGGCATCTTGGAGGTCCACCGGCACTTACGTCGACGCAGTTCCCCCTTCTGGGGTGAACGTAGTCGATGGTCGGTGGCTCTTCAAGGTGAAGCACCCCCCTGGAGAGCCGCCTGTCGTCAAGGCACGCTACGTGGCTAGAGGCTTCAGCCAGCGCGAGGGGGTGGACTTCTTCCAGACCTTCGCCCCGACCCTGAAGATGACTACTCTTCGGGCGCTGCTAAACGTAGCAGCACAGCGTGACTACGAGCTTCACTCCCTCGACTTCTCTACTGCCTTTCTTGAGGGCATCCTACACGAGTAGGTCTACCTGCGCTGACCATAGGGCTTCACTAGTACCTTCCCCCCTGGGACCCAGTGGCTTCTCGGGCGCCCGGTCTACGGCCTGCGTCAGGCTCCCCGCGAGTGGCACGACACGCTGCGTGCCACGCTACCAGACATGCAGTTCTTTCCGTCGTCTACTGACCCCTCGCTTTTTGTGCGGTCCGGCCAGACTCCGTTCTACATCCTTGTCTACGTAGACGACCTGGTCTTCGCTACTCCTGACAGGGACGCACTGGCCTCTGTGAAGGCCGAGCTGCTGAAGAGACACACCTGCACTGACCTTGGAGAGCTGCGTCGTTACCTTGGCCTGCAGATCTCCAGGGACAGAGCAGCGCGCACTATCACTCTGACACAGTCACACTTCGTGCGTCAGGTCCTTCAGAGGTTTGGTCTTCAGTTCTCCTCCGCACAGCCCACACCTCTACCTGTAGACCATGGGCTCTCTGCTCCCATTCCTTATGAGCCAGTAGAGCTCAGCGGCCCCTACGCGGAGCTGGTGGGTTGCCTCATGTACCTGATGACTTGTACTCGCCCAGATCTCGCATACCCTCTCAGCATCCTGGCTCGCTTTGTGGCCACTGGCAGACACCGACCGCACCACTGGTCTGCCGCTAAGAGGGTTTTGCGTTATCTTGCTAGCACATCGGGCATGGGGTTAGTGCTAGGAGGACGTGGGCCAGTGGTCCTTACTAGACGCACAGACGCTTCTTGGGCAGACGACGCCGAGACACTCAGGTCTACCCAGGGCTACTGCTTCAGCCTTGGTTCAGGTGCCGTCTCGTGGAGAGCTACCCGCTCCTCGTCTGTTGCCCAGTCCAGCTGTGAGGCTGAGATCTACGCTGATGCCATGGCGGCACAAGAGCTCCGCTGGCTGACCTTCTTGCTCACTGACTTAGGTGAGTGGCCTAGCTCTGCCCCGGTCTTGTTCGCTGACAACAGGGCCATGATCCTCCTGTATCAGGAGCCTCGACTCGAGGGCAGAGCAAAGCATATTCAGCTGCGGTACTTCCTCTTGCGCGAGCTACAGCAGCGACGCCAGGCTCGCGTAGTACACTTGACCTCATGTGCCAACACAGCTGATATCTTTACGAAGGCGCTTGCGCCTAAAGATCATCAGCGGCACTGTGTACAGCTTGGTGTAGTTCCTGTAGCCTCGCACTTGCTAGGGCCTTGACTTTGTACTGTCCTTTATATGTGTACTCAGACTGGACTTGTGTCCTCTCCCCGTGGCTGGACTAGTAGTGCCGCCCTGCTCTTGTTCTTGCCTTGTCTGTACTCCTTCTGACTGGTCTTTTAGACCCTTGTCTCAGAGGCTGGACTAGTATTGCCGCCCTGAGCTGCTTGTTCAGGACATGCCCCTATGCAGTCTAGGGGGTGTGTCAAACATGTGTATTGTCTATGTTTGCATAGACTGTATAGGGCCACCTCTTAGAGGGTACAACACTTAGGTATATTCTCCTGTACTCTCTCTCTACTCCAACAATCTATTCTCACTCTAATAGTTTTTGCTGTCAAGGGAGCAGGCTGTGGGTTGGGCTTGCGATTGTTGTTGTTTGGCTTCGACCAATCGCATGGCCCCTTTTGATGCCCAAGGGGGTTGTTCAATTTCCTCGCGGTGCATAGGGTTAGGACGTGGTATCTGAGTTTCGCAATCCATTGGAGCTGCGTAACCCAGCCTGGTTACAGGGCTCGCCGAACCTCGAATGGTGTGTAAGATATGGGTTGAGTTGGTTGGGGTTATTATAAAACCTAGAATTTGATGATGTGAGAGAGAGAGTACACAAACATATACCTAAATGTTGTACTCTCTAGAAGGTGACCCTATACAGTCTATACAAACATGATAACTACACATGTTTGACACACCCCCTGGACTGCATAGGGGAATGTTCTAGACAAGTAGCTCAGGGTGGCACTACTAGTCCAGCCTCTGAGACAAGGGTCTAAAAGACCAGTCAGAAGGAGTACAGACAAGGCAAGAACGAGTACAGGGCGGCACTACTAGTCCAACCACTGTAAGAGGACACAAGTCCAGTCTGAGTGTATACATATATATATATATACGACAGTACAAAGTCAAGGCCCGAGTAAGTGAGAGACTACAGGAACCAGACCAAGCTGTAAACAGTGCCGCTGATGATCTTTAGGCGCAAGCGCCTTCGTAAAGATATCAGCTGTGTTGGCACCGGAGGCCAAGTGTACTACGCGAGCCTGGCGCCGCTGCTGTAGCTCACGCAGGAGGAAGTACCGCAGCTGGATGTGCTTCGCTCTGCCCTCGAGTCGAGGCTCCTGACACAGGAGAATCATGGCCCTATTGTCAGCGTACAGGACCGGGGCAGAGCTAGGCCGCTCACCTAAGTCAGTGAGCAAGAAGGTCAGCCAGCGGAGCTCCTGTGCCGCCATGGCACCGGCGTAGATCTCAGCCTCACAGCTGGACTGGGCAACCGACGAGGAGCGGGTAGCTCTCCACGAGACAGCACCTGAGCCAAGGCTAAAGCAGTAGCCCTGGGAAGACCTGAGCGTCTCGGCGTCGTCTGCCCAAGAAGCGTCTGTGTGTCCAGTAAGGACCACTGGCCTGCGTCCGCCTAGCACTAACCCCATGCCCGATGTACTTGCAAGATAACGCAAAACCCTCTTAGCGGCAGACCAGTGCTGAGGTCGGTGTCTGCCTGTGACCACAAAACGAGCCAGGATGCTGAGAGGGTATGCGAGATCTGGGCGAGTGCAAGTCATCAGGTACATGAGGCAACCCACTAGCTCAGCGTAAGGACCACTGGGATCTACCGACTCCTCAGGAACTGGAGCGGAGAGTCTGTGGTCCAGAGGAAGAGGGGTGGGCTGTGCGGAGGAGAACTGAAGGCCGAACCTCTGAAGGACCTGGCGCACCAAGTGTGACTGAGTCAGGGTGATGGTGCGGGCGGCTCTGTCCCTGGAGATCTGCAAGCCAAGGTAACGGCGCAGCTCTCCAAGGTCAGTGCAGGTGTGTCTCTTCAGCAGCTCTGCCTTCACGGAGGCCAGTGCGTCCCTGTCAGCTGTGGCAAAGACCAGGTCGTCTACGTAGACGAGGATGTAGAACGGAGTCGAGCCAGCACGAACGAAGAGCGAGGGGTCTGCAGAGGACGGAAAGAACTGCAGGTCAGCAAGAGTAGCACGCAGCGTGTCGTGCCACTCACGAGGCGCCTGGCGCAGGCCGTAGACGGGCGCCGCAGAAGCCACTGGGTCCCAGGGGGGAAGGTGCCAGTAAAGCCCTGAGGACGACGCAGGTAGACCTGCTCGTGAAGGCTGCCCTGAAGAAAGGCAGTGGAGAAGTCGAGGGAGTGAAGCTCGTAGTCACGCTGAGCCGCTACGTGTAGCAGAACCCGAAGAGTAGTCATCTTCGGGGTAGGAGCGAAAGTCTGAAAGAAGTCCACCCCCTCGCGCTGACTGAAGCCTCTAGCCACGTAACGCGCCTTGAACACAGGCGGCTCTCCAGGAGGGCGCTTCACCTTGAAGAGCCAACGGCCATCGACCACGTTCACCCCAGGTGGGGGAACTGCGTCGACGAAGGTGCCGGTGGATCTCCAAGATGCCATCTCCTGCTCCATGGCAGCTATCCACTGAGAGGCCCAAGGTCCCGAAACCGCCTCAGCGTAAGTACGAGGGGTCGGGATGTCAAAAGCGTCTGGGTCACCCTCAGGGACTAGCAGCATGGAACAGAGATGGGGAGCAGCCTCGGACAGGAAAGCAAGCTCAAACTGGCGGTCCTCCAGGACGTCACTGCCGAGGGCAGGAGCACCCCCGACAGACGGAGGACAGGCAGGGTCAGAGACCAGAGCGGAGGCGTAGTCAAGGCGGCGGGTAGAGGCGAAGTCAGCGACCGCAGCGACAAGGGCGTCAAGACTCGACACTGGAACAGACGGGTCGGTAACGAGAGAGGCAAGGACCCGAGGAACAAGAGGACGAGCGGCACGAAAGTAGTCAGACAGAGGAGGAGACGCAACGACAAGAGAGGACGGAGGAGGAGACGGGAGGAGGGGAGGACGAGACGCGTGGGAGCGGAGCAACATAGGGTGAGTGCGCGGGACGGGGGAGACAGGACGAGCACGGGAGGGGCGGCGAGACCAGACGTGAGAGGGCGGCGTCGGGTCGGGAGACAGAGGAGGGGACACGGGTGGGGAACGAGGGGGAAAACGAGCCGGGGACGAGTCCGGCGGAGGGAACACGGGGCCGTAGACGGGAAGAGGGGGGGACGGCCGGAGAGGAACAGGCGCAGGGTCAGGGGACGGAAGGCCGAGCAGACGGAGGGCGGACACCGGCGGGGACTGCTGCTGCGGCGACACAACACCAACGCCAGGGCCACAAGCTGCGCGACGGCTACCTCCCGAACCCTCCACACCGGCACCCCCAGAAGGGACACCCCCAGAGCCCGAAACACCGCCAGCACCGGTACCACCCCCAGGCCCGCGGGGACAAGCCACGACAGGAGCCCCGGGACGAGTACCCACCTCAACTCCAGCACCCCCAGAGTCCACAAACAGCGGCAGCGACGACGGCGGCGGCGGCGGCGGCGGCTGCAGCGACGGCCTCGACGGCGGCGGCGGTGGAGACGACGGCTGCAGCAGCTGCGGCGACGGCGGCTGCGGAGGCGGTGGAGGAGGAGACACCGGGGGAGGGACAGACGGCGAGGACTGCGCCAAAGGACTACCAGAGTCAGAAGACTCGTCGACCGGAACGACCGACGGGAGGGGGGTGACGTGAGACACACCAGAGGGGGCCGGACGGGGGGGCGGGGGGGGGGAGGGGCAGGGGCCACCAGGGAGGGAGGAACCAGGAACAGGGGGGGAGTAACCGGGGGACCACGGTGGGGAAAGCGGCGGAAGAAGGAGACGGACTCGTCAAAGGTGACGTCGCGAGAGTGAAAGAAACGGTGAGACGGCGGGTGGTAGAAGTGCCAGTCGGACGCGTCAAGGGGGAAACCGAGGAAGACGCAGGGGAGGGTGCGGGCAGTGAGCTTGTCCGTGCCAGAGGCACGAACGTGAGCAAGGCAGCCCCAGACGTGGAACGCAGACGCGTCACCAGGGGACCCGGTCCACAGAAGGGTCGGCGAAACCTGCGGCCGCTGGGGGTGCGGCCACAGGTTAAGCTGGTGAGCGGCGTAGCGCACGGCGAACGGCCACAGAAAATGGGGTGCACCGGCGTGGATCATGGAGGTGCGAGCCACCTCCATGACCAAACCGATGCGTCGCTCAGCGACCCCATTCTGCTGCGGGGAGTCCGGCAGGGTAAACGTCTGGGTGATGCCCTCCGCACGACAGAAGCGACCAAGGACACCTGAGGCGAACTCGCCTCCCCGGTCGGAGTGGAGGCGCAAGGCAGGGAGACCGCGGTGGAGACGAGCAGAGACAAGCCAGGGGATGAGAACGTCAGGCACGTCGGCCTTCCGCTCCAGGGGAAAGACGGTGGTGTAACGTGTGAAGTCGTCGACAAGCACTAGGAAGAAGCGCTCGCGACGCGGCCCATGGACCGGGGCTGGGCCCCAGACGTCCATGTGCAGAGTCTGCAGGGGTGCGGTGGTAGGGGGAAAAGAGGAGGAGTGAGGGGCACGGCGGAGCCGGCCCTCGACACAAGGCGTGCACGGTGGGGCGGGGGATGAGGGAAACTCAGGGAACGAACCGGGGAGACCAAGGACGAGACCGTGCTGGGACATGTGACGCAGACGCGGGAGTGCAGGGTGACCAAGGCGGTGGTGCCAAAGGAGAGTCGGATGAGTGAGGGACCGACAGGAGCACGCAGCAGCAACCTGGGTGGACGCAGCTACCTGGGGGGAAGACCCAGCCGGGGACGTCGCGGTGTCAAGTGTGAACAGGCCGGACACCGGGTCCCGGGGGAAAGTGGTAAGGGGGGCACCAGTGGCGGCCTCGGTACAGACAGCATACCGCTCGTGACCAGGGAACGTAGTGGTGACGCCAAGGTCCTGGAGGCAGCCGACACCAACTAGGTTCCTGGAGAACGAGGGGATATGCAGACCGGTGAGCGAACCTGAAGGAACCGCCGGACAGGGAAGGGAGGTGGAACTGCGGGCAAAGACGGGACCACCGGAGGGGTCAGCAAGAGTAACTGCAGCAGGAACAGGCAGCGGCGTCAGCGTCGTGGAGTCGCGGAAGAAACACCGGGAGGCGCCAGAGTCCAAGGTGAAGGAAAGCGCAGCAGTCGCGCGGGGCGACAGTGAAGCGGTGGAAGCACCGAGGCTAAGCAAAGCAGGAGATCCTACGCCTGACGCAGCAGGGGAGTCTACGCTAGGCACAGCTACACTAGGCAACACGGGGTAATAAGAGGGAAGCACACTAGAGTCATCGGCATACATCACATGCAAGGCTGCTACAATGGCATCCATGTCCAAGTCAAAAATCCGAATGCTACGCCTAAGCAAGCTGTGCCAGTCCGGGAGGTCGGGCGCCGGGCCAAAGCGCTGGCGGAACAGGTCGTCCAGACGACGAAAACAGCGAGGAGTGGAATGACCGATCTTACCGCAAACGAAGCCGCGGCGAGGACCGGTCTGGATCTGGTACTGACAGGGCCCGCCTCCAGAACCACCACCCGGTGCACCACCACGCGCACGACCACCACCAGCTCCAGGCCACCCAGGCGGGAGAGCACTCGCCGGCCTCGTCTGCGGCGGCTGCTGCGGCTGCTGCGGAGGCTGCTGCTGCTGCGGCTGCTGCAACGGT
This sequence comes from Closterium sp. NIES-67, assembly GCA_027943415.1. Classification (NCBI taxonomy): domain Eukaryota; kingdom Viridiplantae; phylum Streptophyta; class Zygnematophyceae; order Desmidiales; family Closteriaceae; genus Closterium; species Closterium sp. NIES-67. The sequence goes on from BQMB01000957.1 coordinate 16,886, forward strand.
GGAGGCAGCGGGGCAGCTGGACCGGGCAGGGTCCCCACGTCCGCACCGGCACCGGACGACCCGCCTCCACCACTACCCCCACCCGCACCCCCGCCACCTCCGCCGCTCCCAACCTTGGGGCGGCGGCCCTTCCCCGAGCGGGACTGCACTGCAGCAGCAGTCTCAGCCACAGCGACAGAGCCGTCGGAGAAGGTACACTGAGCGGGGGCACAACCCTGAAAGATAGGGACCGGTACTGTACCGCTCGCCTGGGCTATGGAGCGGTGACGAGTCTCTATGGCAGTCAGGGTGTCAACAAAGTCGGTGAGGGTGAGAGCAGCAGGGTGGATGCTAAGGAACTGGTCGCGGGCGGCGGCAAGGCGGTCAGGGAGGCGGGTGGCAAGGAGGTAGAGGGTAGAGGTCATGGGAGGCTGGTGGACTCTAAGCTGTGCATCAGTGCAGGCAGCGCGCCAGGCCTCATCTATCGAGCGCAGGTGGGCAGCGAGGTCAGAGACAGTGGGGAAGGACGCCAGGTCAGGAAAGAGCAGGGGGAGGATCAGGCGACCCACTGAGGCAGCAGGAGGGGTAGAATAGCGCTTGATGACAGCATCGAGGTAGGCCTGGGCGGTAGTAATGGTTCTAAAGCGAGGGCGCTCAAGGGGGGGGAGGGCATTGCTAATGGCGAGCTGAGCAAGGGCATCGCGGGAAAGCCAGACAGAGCGGGCAAGGGCAGCGGCGGCAGTGGACTCGCGCTCAGCGGGCGTGGGATCAGCAGGCAGCACAGCAGGGGGGTCAGGGCAGGGGAGCATACCGTCTAGGTGTGCAGAAAGCGGGTGGCCGTCCTGCCGCTGACCAGTAAGGTGGCGGCGAAGGTCAGCCAACCACGCCTCGAACTCCAGAGGCTGACCCTCAGCATCAAAACGAAGCTCAGCAGCCATGAGGGGCAGTGGAGGACAGTGGAGTGCGGTGTAGTGCTGTGCAGTGCGGTGCAGGGCGGTGCAGTGCGGTCCAGTGCGGTGCAGTGCGGTGCAGTGCGGTTCAGTGCGGTGCAGTGCGGTCAGTGCGGTTCAGTGAGGTGCAATGCGGTGCAAGGCGGGGCAGGAAAGTGCAGGAGGGTGCAAAGTGGTGCGGGGAACGGGGGACAGTACCAGGAAGTATGGAGGGCCGGGGCAGGCGCGACGGGGCCGGGCAGGCGCGACGGGGCCGGGCAGGCACGTCGAGGCCGGGCAGGCGCTACGGGGCCGGGCAGGCGCGACGGGGCCGGGCGGCTGCGACGGGGCCGGGCGGCTACGACGGGGCCGGGCGGCAGCGACAAGGCCGGGCGGCAGCTACGAGGCCGGGCGGCTGCGACGGGGCCGGGCGGCTGCGACGGGGCCGGGCGGCAGCGACAAGGCCGGGCGGCAGCTACGAGGCCGGGCGGCAGCGACAGGGCCGGGCGGCAGCTACGAGGCCGGGCGGCAGCGACAGGGCCGGGCGGCAGCGACGGGGCCGGGCAGGACACAGCAGGGCCGGGCGGGGGCGACGGGGCCGGGCGGGCGCGACGGGGCCGGGCAGGTGCGACAGGGGCCGGGCAGCTGCGACAGGGGCAGGGCGGGCGCCACGGGGCCGAGAGGCCGCGACAGGGCCGAGCTGGGGCGACGGGGCCGAGCAGGGGCGACGGGGCCGAGCAGGGGCGACGGGGCCCAGGAGGGTGGATACGGGGCCCAGGGAGGAGCGCGGCAGGGCCCAGGAGGGGCGCAACAGGCCCAGGAGGGGCGCTACGGGCCCAGAAGGGGCGCAATGGGGGCCCAGGAGGGGCGCGGTGGGGCCCAGGAGGGGCGCAATGGGGGGGGCCCAGGAGGGGCGCTACGGGCCCAGGAGGGGCACTACGGGCCGAGGAGGGGCGCGACGGGGCCTGGGAGGGGCACGACGGGGCCCAGGAGGGGCGCTACAGGGCCCAGGGAGGGCGCGACGGGTCCCAGTAGGGGCGTTACGGAGCCCAGGAGGGGCGCGACGGGGCCTGGGAGGGGCGTTACGAAGCCCAGGAGGGGCGCTACGAAGCCCAGGAGGGGCGCGACGAGGCCCAGGAGGGGCGCTACGGGGCGCTACGGGGCCTGTGAGGAGCGCGACGGGGCCCAGGAGGGGCGCTAAGGGGCGCGACGGGGCCCTGGAGGGGCGCTACGGGGCCCAGGAGGGGCGCGAAGGGGCGCGACGGGGCCCTGGAGGGGCGTTACGAAGCCCTGGAAGGGGGGGCGCGACGGGGCCTGGAGGGGCGCTACGAGGCCCTGGAAGGGGCGCGACGGGGCTAGGGGGAGGGGTCGCGACTGGGCTCAGGAGGGGCGAGGCGAGGCTAGGAGACGCGACGGGAGGAGCGGAAGCGGTAGGCGGGGGGGGGGTCGAAACCTACTCGTGATACCATATTATAAAACCTAGAATTTGATGATGTGAGAGAGAGAGTACACAAACATATACCTAAATGTTGTACTCTCTAGAAGGTGACCCTATACAGTCTATACAAACATGATAACTACACATGTTTGACAGGGGTTGGGTTGAGTTAGATTTTTTTGCAAATTGCACATATTTTTATCTATTATAATATTTCAGTTACTTATGCACAATTTTACAAACTTTGTAGAAGTTTTAGTGTACAAAAACCAATCACTTATGCAAATATAAGCCACCGGAACATGTTTATTATTCCGGTGTAACATTCACAAATTAACTCATTCGCATAACCTCTCATCCGCATTAGACTCGCAAATCATTTACGTGCAAAGAAACGAGAAAAAAACATTTCGCGAACATTTGGCGGACGATTGCCGACTTAATGCCCGAGCTCGAATGGTGAAAACGATCTGCGAATGTTGCACTTTTGAGTGTACAAGGCAAAGGCTTGAAAGCATACACAACCATAGCAAGATTCTGTCAGACCAGAACCCCGTATTCAAGGTTCGAGAGAAGTAGCAAACGAATGAATAGGAGACTCACATTATGGCAGATGATAATACAGCGATGAGGCTTAGCACCGAGGATCTACCATTCAGCCCACATGGATTCAGCCCACCGAACGAAACCTAACAATCAGCCCACCGAAGCTAGCAATCAGCCCACTGTACAATACAATTCTGACCCTTCTACCGAGTCGGCTCTTTACGGGAACTGCTGTACGGGCATCACCTGCCGGGCGCGCCCATACGCGGTGTACGCGCAGTCCACGGCGAGCACGTCGCTCGCCTCGTACGACCGCGGCGTGCCGTCCAGGAAGCCCTGGCCCTCCGCGCCGTCGGCCGAGATCGGGCGGTGCAGGCTCGCGATCAGCTTCTGGAAGTCGGCGGCGCGCTGCGCGTGGTCGTCGCGGTACGTCTGCCCGAGCACGCCGTGGATGTCGTCCGTGTGCTCCAGCTCCGCGATCCCCACGTTGATGTGCGCCTCCGCGTCGCTGGGCGTCTGCAGCTTGGGGTGCGCGACGCGCAGGCGGAGGTCGAGGGAGATGAGGCCGTCGATGGAGAGCAGGTAGTAGTCCACGTCGAACGGCCCCTCCTTCTCCAGCGCGCGGAACTGGATCGTCAGCCCGCCCGCGCTCGTCACCGTGTCGCCCACCTGCATACGCGGGATCTCCTCGCCGTCAATCTCGATGCTCCTCATGAACCCCGCACCGCGCTCCTGCTGCTTGCCGCTGCGCGCCGCTAACCGGATCTTGTGGTCCACGGCTCCGGCGGTCCACACGATGCCGAGCTCCTTGATCCACGTGTGCACGGCCTTGCCGTCCACCACCAGCGCCGCGTTGTCCGTGCGCTCGTCGTAGTACCCGCGCAGCAGCATGTTCACGTGCAGGTTGCGGTCCGTCAGCAGGCAGAACGCCTTGTCGGGGCGCCCGTTGAAGTCAAAGTGCGTGCCGTGCGCGCCCACCAGGTGCGGGTCGTTAAGGATCTTCGCGGCGGGGTTGCACTCGCCGCCGATGCGCACCTGCAGCGGCACGGGCTTCGTCTCCGTGTTGTACTGCGCCGTCATCTCGCCGCACGTGAAGTCGATCTGGTCGTGGATCAGGTAGCACGCGCCCTTGCCCTTCTTGCCGTCGATCGTGATGTCGGGGATGTACTGCCAGTACGTGCACAGCGGCGTCGACGCGCACGTGTTGCAGCACGACGCGGGGTTCGCCTTGAGCACCGTCAGCGGGTTGCCCGGCACGTACAGCTCGTACCCGAGCTTGTTCTTCTGCAGGTACGCCGTCTTCCACTTGGCCGCGATGCCGCCCTTGGAGCAGTTCTTGGGCGTGCACGCGCCCGCCAGCTCCTTGTTCAAACCGGGGGGGCACTTCTGCGCGTTCCACCCGGCCTTTTTCACGTCCGCCATGAAGAAAGTATCCTGCGACGTGTCTACGTACGTCACACCGGCCGCGTCGCCCGCTGCTGCCGCCTTCGCGATGGCCGCCGGGATTTCGGTCATGAGCCCGTCGTCCTTCTTGCTCGTGGGGTCGGGCTTGGCATTCGTCGTCGTGCTCGTGATGGCGCTCCCGGCGCTGGCGACCACCACCAGCAGCGCAAAGGAGAGCGCGAGAAGCGCGGCTCTGGCCATTGCGACTAGTAGCGAGTACTGCTGTGGTAACAATTATGCAACGTCAGTGCTGAATGAATGTTCAATATTGTCTACTCGTGGAACTGGTGCTGAACTACTAACTCCCTGATATCCTTTCCAGGAGCGGAACAAAGGAATATATGTTGCGGCGGAAATCTTGCTGCTGGTGCCACTGCTGCTGGAGTGAGGAGGAGGGACTCAGAACTGCGGGAAAGGCTCTGCTCCGACGGAACAGGAAGCGCAGGTAGATCAGGAATGTAAATGTTGTAAGTCTGAAATCGCAGGTGGTGACAAGTTCGCAAACTCCTGAGAATAGCTTATCTCACGCGAACCTGAAAGGCACCTGACAGGTGCTTTTGCCTGAAGAAGAATCTGAAACCCTATCAGAAGACCTGTGCTGCCGAGCCGAATGATTTGGTTTGGGTGACTCAGGGGGCAGAGCAGACTTGGAATTGCTGGCGCCATGTGACTTGCCCGCCCGCCGCTTCTCGCTGTTTGTGTCGGTCAGGTCTGCAGGAAAGGGAGGGATGTCGAACTGCAGATTTCCCTAGGGAGAACAGATTTGGTGGAACCATAGGCCCAGGTGGGGTGACAGCGAAGCTGGTGACCGCATGAGTGAGTGGCAATTGGAGCGCCAATAGCTTATCAGAGCCTGCCAGTCAGTTGATCGGGCGGGCCCTTTTCAGGTTCCAAACCAAATGTAGATTCCCCTCCCATGCACGCACGCAGCAGGGAGGCGCAGAAACGGCCAGGTCAACAAATGTCCAGGGTATTTGTTGGGCAACATTTTCACCCGCTACTAGTCGGATTGCTACAATTGAACTATTACATCAAATCATAATTGCGTCATTAACATTTGTACATCCCCTACATACAATAAGCTATGTAGTGTGCAGTGATGTTATCCATTGCTTGGGGGGGCAGTAAAATCCACCAATCCGCCAACCGGTGGTCATGAAGATTGCGTCTGCATGGCTCAGTGGCCCGACGAAGCCCTAACGATTGCAAAATTAGTCATTTACGAACTATTGGCAATTCGAGCCTGGTGAGCTGGCAAGCCACAAATTGGCAGCCCCTATTTAGACTAACCTATCGAGATTATATGATTCCTCCTTTACAATCGTAACCAAAACTCACCCGGTTCCACGCCACACATATTGTTACGATATTGACCAGCTAGGAAGAGAAGACGCCATAGAATGGCATGAGGGTAGGAAAGAAAGTTGACGAGAGAAAAAGAGGATCGAGAATAGAAGAGGGAGGGATATAAGGAGGGGGGTTGTACCCTCTACAGTAGGTTTCAGTAACACCTACCAAGCCTACCAATTATATAACAAAGATATAATTTAACACACCCCCTAGGCTTGGTAGTAGAAGAACCTACACACCCACACCCTCTAACCTAGCACCCCCATTCCCAGCAGCAGCCATGACTGCTCCAGCAGGGCCAACCCCACGGCCCGTGAGATGGTGACGGCGGCAGCGGTGGCGACAACTGCACTGACTTAGGAGAGCTGCGCCACTACCTTAGCTTACAGATCTCCAGAGACAGTGCAGCGCGCACCGTCACTCTCACACAGTCACACTTGGTGTGCCAGTTCCTTCAGAGGTTCGGCCTTTACTATAGTTCTCTTCCGCACAGCTCACCCCTCTGCAAGTAGACTACAGACTATCTGCTCCAGTTCCAAAGGAGGCTGTAGAGCCTAGTGGTCCTTACGAGCTGGTGGGTTGCCTCATATACCTGATGACTTGCACTCGTCCAAATCTCGCATACCCTCTCAGCATCCTCGCCCGCTTTGTGGCCTCCAGCAAACACCGACCATAGCACAAGTCTGCAGCTAAGAGGGTTCAGCATTATCTAGCAAGTACATCAGGCATGGGGCTAGTGCTAGGAGGACGCAGACCAGTGGTCCTTACCGGGCACACAGAGGCTTCTTGGGCAGACGACGCCGAGACTCTCAGGTCCTCCCAGGGCTACTGCTTTAGCCTTGGTGCAGGTGCTGTCTCATGGAGGTCCACTCGCTCTTCGTCTGTTGCTCAATCTAGCTGTGAGGCTGAGATCTACGCTGGGGCCATGGCGGCACAGGAGCTCCGTTGGCTGACTTTCTTGCTCACACACTTAGGTGAGCGGCCTAGCTCTGCCCCGGTCCTGTATGCTGACAACAGGACCATGATCCTCCTGTGTTAGGAGCCTTGACTCGAGGGCAGAGCGAAGCACATCCAGCTGTGGTACTTCCTCCTGTGTAGTACACTTAGCCTCTAGTGCCAATACAGCTGATATCTTTACGAAGGCGCTTGCGCCTAAAGATCATCATCGGCACTGTGTATAGCTTGGACTCGTTCCTGTAGCACCTCATTTTGCTATGACCTTGATTGTGTACTGACCTTTATATATATTAACATGACTGGCCTTGTGGCCCCTTCCTAGTGGCTGGACTAGTAGTGCCCCTGGCACCAGGCACCATAAACACGAGCTACAATCACCATAAAACCCCAATGATGCTCGTGAATAGCGTGCAAACGCATGCCACAAATCTGGGTACGAATATTTACTATATTTGAATACCATAACATTAATTTGATGTAAATTCTATTTCAAACAGACATGGCATTATCCTATCTGGAAATCATCATGACATAATCTGAAGCTGCAAACCCTCTCCATGACATCTCAGACTACAAAACAACGAAAGGAACATTTGGAACTAAAACGCAAGGTGATGTTCGTCCATACCTGATCACACGCAATGACAATCGACAAGTTAGGGACCGAAACAATACCCTTTGAGAAAGGCCAGGCGAACGAAGAAAATACCCAAACGCGATACGCCAAAATGACATAATGTGCAGGTACGCTCGAGCTGAAACAAAGCAAAAAGTAAGGAACAAAATAGAGACCAGCGAGCTGGTTAAGGGATGAGAGACGAGTAGACTATTAAGAAATGAAGAAAGAGAGGCGACGAAGCCATGCGAACGACCAGCAGGATTCGACTACAAAGTGACAAGATGAGATAGCGTTGCAATGACTTGAGGCGTTGCAGGGACAAGCTCGAGATTAAGACTAGGCCGACTAACAGGAACAAACTTGAGATCAAACTAGTGCGACCGGTAGGGACAAGAGTTAGATTGGCGTGTCTAACAGGAACAAGCTTGAAACGCTAGCTTCGACAAATTGTACGATTTGGAAAGGAAATTTGTATGAAAGAACTTCCCACCAGCAGTGGGAAAGTTGCCCAGCCAGCCCAACGGGTGAGCGAGTGCGAGCCGAAGCAGCACGCACGTGATTGGACAACCCAAGCTTCCTGCGACACGTAATCGGGAAGCCAAAGTGGGTGGTCATCTGCAGCCGACGTGTGAGTGCACCGGCCCAGCATTTAAGTGGGCTGCCAGCTTAGCATCTGTTGGGATACATTCGCCACATAGTGAAAAATCCTATTGAGAAATCAGACAATGTCATCGACGTGCAAGATGCTTAACCACGACAATACGTGGCAGTTCAGCTCATCTGGCACCACACAAAGCACAGTCGTCTTCGTTACGAAGAAAAACACCCTATCTGGCTTATAAACACACTAAGAAGATATAACGTATGTTGAATAAGCAATGTAATGTTGATCTAGTATTTATATTTCCAACACGAAACATCACGAGAACCCTTTGATACCTATGGTTTCTTTGTTCATTGTCTATTGTGTATGGTTTTTTTTAAATTATCAAAGTTTTAGTGATTTCACATTACACGTACTGTAGCACGCAACTCAAAGAATGCTATGATATAGGAAGTGTCAATGAAATATAACGTGAGAATAAAATGTCGCTATTGCACTGAAGGCACGAGGTTATATAGGGGTTGGCATGCTAGGGCGATAACCTCGGAACGTGGGTAGGTTCGGCAATGTGGCAACAGTGCCGGACGCGGTGCGGGAAAGGATTGGGCCGACAAATGAGGCCGAACGTGAAGAGTCGAGGAGTTTGGGTGTACACGCTAGCGTACGATTCAGTAAGGAATGGAATTTCCTTACACTCCCCCCCATCTCCTAAATGAGGCCGCTGGCATCGAAAACATCCCGATGCGGCTTCCCATCTACTACAACAAGGGCATGCACCAATAGCAGCAACTGCGCGTACCACATGGTCACGATGTGTGCCCCCAATGGAGCATCTTCGTGGCCCTACACAGCCACGTACGAGAAGCACGGTGCATCGTGGAATCTGAGGGCTGCCCGTGCGTAGTGTGCTTCGAAGTTTTCACCTGGCGGCACGGCCAGCACAGTGTGCATCTGTTGGGCAGTCGACACAACATTCAGATTTAGGTATGGTTTGCATCATGCAGTTCCACTGTGTTTGTTATGCTCATTGAAGTCTCTGATAGCTCGATCCTGGTTTTTACCTCTACTGTCTTGTGGTTGAGCTTGGCATGTTTGAGCAAGGCCGGAGAGCTCGTCATGCCTTTGGGAAGTGCAGAGGCCGCAGTGGCAGGGGCTGTCTCAGCGACAGTGGCAGAAACGTCAGAGTAAGTGCACTAGGAGGGAGCACAGCCCTGAAAGATAGGGACCGCCGCAATACCGCTAGACTGAGCGATAGTGCGCTGGCGGATCTCTATCTCAGACAGGGCTGTAACAAAGGCGGTAAGGGTGAGGTCACCAGGGTGCTGACAAAGGAAGTGGTCGCGGGCAGTGGCAAGGCGGTCTCAGAGGCGTGTGGCAATGAAGTAAAGGGTAGTGCAAAGCGGCGGCGGGAATGCAGTGAGCTGGGCCTCAATGCTAGCGGCGCGGTAGCTAGTCTCAAGGGCGCGGAGGTGAATAGCAAGGTCAGCGAAAGTGGGGAAGGACGCAAGATCAGGGAACAGCATGGGGAGGATCAGGCGGCCATCAGACGTTATGACGGGCGTGGAATAGCATGCAACGACTGCATCTAAGAATTCACTGGCGTTTGATACAGTGGCAAAGCATGGACGCTCAGACAGGGGGAGGGCGTGACTAATAGCAAGCTACACTACGGCATCGCGCGACTCCCAGACAGCATGAGCAAGCACATCAGCGGAAAAGGCCTCACGCTCAGCAGGGGTGGGGGCATCAGGAAGGGCAGCAGGCGCGGCAGGACGGGGAAGCAGACCATCGACATGAACAGCCAGAGAGTACCCGTCCTGGCGCTGACCTTTCAGGTGACGGCGAACGTCGACGAGCCATGCCTCAAAGTCAATCGCCTGACCCTCCACGTCCAGACAAAGCACAGCATCCGCCATCCCACGACCTCAGTGGATGACGCCGGCACGGTGGCACGGCGGTACAGCAGCACGGCGATCCAACAACACGGAGGCACAGCGGCACGGCGACACGGCGGTACGGCGACATGGCGGCACGGCGGCATGGCAGCACGGTGGCACGGCGGCACGGCGACACAACGGCACGACGTCACGGCAACACGGCAACATGGCGGCACGCGAGACCAGGGTCAGCGCGAGGGAGACTGGCAAGAAACGGGCAGGCTAATAAGGAAGTGGGGGGGACAACGAGCTTTGGGGGTGCGGGCATTGAGGAGGGTGCTAGTCCTGGGGGTACTTTCGTGGCTTGACTCGGCGGTCCTGTGGGTGGCAGGTGCTGGAGAGGATTATCGTTATGGAGGTGCTGGTTTTGGGGGTGCTAGTCCTGGGGGTACTGTCGTGGCTCGTCCTAGCGGTCCTGGGGGTGGCACCGGTGCTGGAGCAGCAAGAGCTATTACCACCAGTGTCCGCCCTTCGCCTCCTGGGCCTTCCCTCCCCCAACCACCCATCTACGCCTCCCCCGCCGCCGCCTCCCACGCCTGTCTACGGCCATGTGTTTCCTCCGTCGGACTCTTCCCCGGCTCATTTCCCCCCTCGTCCTCCTCCTCTGTCTCCTCCCTTGTCTCCTGACCCGACCCCCCCTCCCGCAGGTGGTCTCACCGTGCCTCTCGCGCTTGTCCTGTTTCTCTAGTCCGGCGCTCTCACCCTTTGTTGCTCCGCTCTGATGCGTCCTGTGCTCCTCTTCTACCATCGCCTCCACAGTCATCGCTTGTTGTCTCTCCGCCTCCTCTCTCTGACTTCCTCCATACCGCTAGTCCGCTTGTTCCTTGCGTTCTCGCCTCTCTTATTACCGACCCGTCCGCTCTTGTCTCCAGACTTGACGCTCTTGTCACTGCCGTCGCTGAATTTGCCTCTACCCGCCGCCTTGGATACGCCGGTGCACTGGTCTCTGACTCTGCCTATCCTCCGTCCATTAGGGGTGCACCTGCCCTTGGCCGTGACGTCCCACAGGACAGACAGTACGAGCTAGCTTTCCTGTCCGAGGCCGCTCCCCATCTTTGCTCCATGCTGCTAGTCCCTGAGGGTGACTCAAACGCCCTTAACATCCCGACCTCTCGTACTTACGCCGAGGCGACCTCTAGACCCTGAGCCTCTCAATGGATAGCTGCCATGGACGTGGAGATGGCATCTTGGAGATCCACTAGTACCTACGTCGGTGCAGTTCTGCCACCTGGGGTAAACGTCGTCGATGGCCGTTGGCTCTTCAATGTGAAGTGCCCCCCTTGGAGAGCCGCCGGTGTTCAAGGCGCACTACGTTGCTAGAGGCTTTAGTCAACGCGAGGGTATTGACTTCTTTCAAACCTTCGCCCCGACCTCGAAGATGACCACTCTTCAGGCACTTCTACACGTAGCAGCACAGCGTAACTACGAGCTGCACTCGCTCGACTTCTCTACTGGTTTTTGTGAGAGTATGAGGCTTGCCAAATCCTTGATGACAACCATTTGTTATTTGCTATTTATTGTATGTTCTTTTGTGTGTTTTTCCCTTTTTGGGAAACTACACATTGATATATTTCATATATATCAATTGTGCTATGGAGTGTTTCTGATTTTCCTTGCGCGACACGTTTTCTATTGCGTGGAGTGTTCCGTCACCGTCACCGTATCTCTAGAATCCATATTGTGCTTCTAGATGGTGTGTTATGGACGATTTCACTCATTTCTAGAACTATCTTAGAAGGTCCTAGTTATCCTTCCCTAGACTTCTCGTAGGTATAAATAGCATTTACTATTTGCTTCAATTCTGGATTGAATTCTGGATTCAATTCTTGATTAGTATCATTCAAGCTTCCGCTTAAACCTGGACATGTGACACTTGGTAAGCAGAGCACAATGTTTCCAATCAACACTTTCTCGCCGAGCCTCTAGGAGCACGCTAAGGATGGAGTCAAACTTTTCGAACGTATAAGTGAATCAAATTTTCTTACTAAGTTCCGATTCCGACTAACCTCGAGCAGTTCCACCTAGGGTCCCCATTGACTTCGAGCAGCCTCGCCAACCGTTCGATTTCCAGCATCGAAGAAGCCGATTTTTGGTGGGGGGGCATACGCCAGCGACCCTCGCCAATGAGAAGACATCCCCGAAGTACCTGCATTAACATCATGGGTTTTTTCTGCCCTCCGAAGCGATCGACGGTAGCTAGTGGAACTTACCCTGCGACGTTTTCCAAGAATTTCCAACTTCGCCACGAATCTTGGAGTTGCAGCAGCAACGATCTACGACAGCCGTCCGATTCAACTTCGACGCTTTAGATCGCCCGAGGAAAAACGAACCTGAACTGATGGAGTTCGAGTTTCAGCGCATATGGAAACGAGACCTTGTCACCAATGGATTGTTCACGCGCGTCCAATCATTTTGCCTATCTTGGCTAGTTCCTTAAAATGCTGTTTGATCCGGAGCAGAGAGGAGGGGCGTATAAACGAATAATGCTTATCAGTCCCAATGCACGAGTTAGAGCCCATGGGACTAATCCTACGGAGGGGCGTCTATCCGGGTGATTACGGTAGCTTATTGTATGTAGGGGATGTACAAATGTTAATGACGCAATTATGATTTGATGTAATAGTTCAATTGTAGCAATCCGACTAGTAGCGGGTGAAAATGTTGCCCAACAAATACCCTGGACATTTGTTGACCTGGCCGTTTCTGCGCCTCCCTGCTGCGTGCGTGCATGGGAGGGGAATCTACATTTGGTTTGGAACCTGAAAAGGGCCCGCCCCATCAACTGACTGGCAGGCTCTGATAAGCTATTGGCGCTCTGATTGCCACTCACTCATGCGGTCGCCAGCTTTGCTGTCACCTCACCTGGGCCTATGGTTCCACCAAATCTGTTCTCCCTAGGGAAATCTGCAGTTCGACATCCCTCCCTTTCCTGCAGACCTGACCGACACAAACAGCGAGAAGCGGCGGGCGGGCAAGTCACATGGCGCCAGCAATTCCAAGTCTGCTCTGCCCCCTGAGTCACCCAAACCAAATCATTCGGCTCGGCAGCACAGGTCTTCTGATAGGGTTTCAGATTCTTCTTCAGGCAAAAGCACCTGTCAGGTGCCTTTCAGGTTCGCGTGAGATAAGCTATTCTCAGGAGTTTGCGAACTTGTCACCACCTGCGATTTCAGACTTACAACATTTACATTCCTGATCTACCTGCGCTTCCTGTTCCGTCAGAGCAGAGCCTTTCCCGCAGTTCTGAGTCCCTCCTCCTCACTCCAGCAGCAGTGGCACCAGCAGCAAGATTTCCGCCGCAACATATATTCCTTTGTTCCGCTCCTGGAAAGGATATCAGGGAGTTAGTAGTTCAGCACCAGTTCCACGAGTAGACAATATTGAACATTCATTCAGCACTGACGTTGCATAATTGTTACCACAGCAGTACTCGCTACTAGTCGCAATGGCCAGAGCCGCGCTTCTCGCGCTCTCCTTTGCGCTGCTGGTGGTGGTCGCCAGCGCCGGGAGCGCCATCACGAGCACGACGACGAATGCCAAGCCCGACCCCACGAGCAAGAAGGACGACGGGCTCATGACCGAAATCCCGGCGGCCATCGCGAAGGCGGCAGCAGCGGGCGACGCGGCCGGTGTGACGTACGTAGACACGTCGCAGGATACTTTCTTCATGGCGGACGTGAAAAAGGCCGGGTGGAACGCGCAGAAGTGCCCCCCCGGTTTGAACAAGGAGCTGGCGGGCGCGTGCACGCCCAAGAACTGCTCCAAGGGCGGCATCGCGGCCAAGTGGAAGACGGCGTACCTGCAGAAGAACAAGCTCGGGTACGAGCTGTACGTGCCGGGCAACCCGCTGACGGTGCTCAAGGCGAACCCCGCGTCGTGCTGCAACACGTGCGCGTCGACGCCGCTGTGCACGTACTGGCAGTACATCCCCGACATCACGATCGACGGCAAGAAGGGCAAGGGCGCGTGCTACCTGATCCACGACCAGATCGACTTCACGTGCGGCGAGATGACGGCGCAGTACAACACGGAGACGAAGCCCGTGCCGCTGCAGGTGCGCATCGGCGGCGAGTGCAACCCCGCCGCGAAGATCCTTAACGACCCGCACCTGGTGGGCGCGCACGGCACGCACTTTGACTTCAACGGGCGCCCCGACAAGGCGTTCTGCCTGCTGACGGACCGCAACCTGCACGTGAACATGCTGCTGCGCGGGTACTACGACGAGCGCACGGACAACGCGGCGCTGGTGGTGGACGGCAAGGCCGTGCACACGTGGATCAAGGAGCTCGGCATCGTGTGGACCGCCGGAGCCGTGGACCACAAGATCCGGTTAGCGGCGCGCAGCGGCAAGCAGCAGGAGCGCGGTGCGGGGTTCATGAGGAGCATCGAGATTGACGGCGAGGAGATCCCGCGTATGCAGGTGGGCGACACGGTGACGAGCGCGGGCGGGCTGACGATCCAGTTCCGCGCGCTGGAGAAGGAGGGGCCGTTCGACGTGGACTACTACCTGCTCTCCATCGACGGCCTCATCTCCCTCGACCTCCGCCTGCGCGTCGCGCACCCCAAGCTGCAGATGCCCAGCGACGCGGAGGCGCACATCAACGTGGGGATCGCGGAGCTGGAGCACACGGACGACATCCACGGCGTGCTCGGGCAGACGTACCGCGACGACCACGCGCAGCGCGCCGCCGACTTCCAGAAGCTGATCGCGAGCCTGCACCGCCCGATCTCGGCCGACGGCGCGGAGGGCCAGGGCTTCCTGGACGGCACGCCGCGGTCGTACGAGGCGAGCGACGTGCTCGCCGTGGACTGCGCGTACACCGCGTATGGGCGCGCCCGGCAGGTGATGCCCGTACAGCAGTTCCCGTAAAGAGCCGACTCGGTAGAAGGGTCAGAATTGTATTGTACAGTGGGCTGATTGCTAGCTTCGGTGGGCTGATTGTTAGGTTTCGTTCGGTGGGCTGAATCCATGTGGGCTGAATGGTAGATCCTCGGTGCTAAGCCTCATCGCTGTATTATCATCTGCCATAATGTGAGTTTCCTATTCATTCGTTTGCTACTTCTCTCGAACCTTGAATACGGGGTTCTGGTCTGACAGAATCTTGCTATGGTTGTGTATGCTTTCAAGCCTTTGCCTTGTACACTCAAAAGTGCAACATTCGCAGATCGTTTTCACCATTCGAGCTCGGGCATTAAGTCGGCAATCGTCCGCCAAATGTTCGCGAAATGTTTTTTTCTCGTTTCTTTGCACGTAAATGATTTGCGAGTCTAATGCGGATGAGAGGTTATGCGAATGAGTTAATTTGTGAATGTTACACCGGAATAATAAACATGTTCCGGTGGCTTATATTTGCATAAGTGATTGGTTTTTGTACACTAAAACTTCTACAAAGTTTGTAAAATTGTGCATAAGTAACTGAAATATTATAATAGATAAAAATATGTGCAATTTGCAAAAAAATCTAACTCAACCCAACCCCTGTCAAACATGTGTAGTTATCATGTTTGTATAGACTGTATAGGGTCACCTTCTAGAGAGTACAACATTTAGGTATATGTTTGTGTACTCTCTCTCTCACATCATCAAATTCTAGGTTTTATAATATGGTATCACGAGTAGGTTTCGACCCCCCCCCCGCCTACCGCTTCCGCTCCTCCCGTCGCGTCTCCTAGCCTCGCCTCGCCCCTCCTGAGCCCAGTCGCGACCCCTCCCCCTAGCCCCGTCGCGCCCCTTCCAGGGCCTCGTAGCGCCCCTCCAGGCCCCGTCGCGCCCCCCCTTCCAGGGCTTCGTAACGCCCCTCCAGGGCCCCGTCGCGCCCCTTCGCGCCCCTCCTGGGCCCCGTAGCGCCCCTCCAGGGCCCCGTCGCGCCCCTTAGCGCCCCTCCTGGGCCCCGTCGCGCTCCTCACAGGCCCCGTAGCGCCCCGTAGCGCCCCTCCTGGGCCTCGTCGCGCCCCTCCTGGGCTTCGTAGCGCCCCTCCTGGGCTTCGTAACGCCCCTCCCAGGCCCCGTCGCGCCCCTCCTGGGCTCCGTAACGCCCCTACTGGGACCCGTCGCGCCCTCCCTGGGCCCTGTAGCGCCCCTCCTGGGCCCCGTCGTCCCCCTCCCAGGCCCCGTCGCGCCCCTCCTCGGCCCGTAGTGCCCCTCCTGGGCCCGTAGCGCCCCTCCTGGGCCCCCCCCATTGCGCCCCTCCTGGGCCCCACCGCGCCCCTCCTGGGCCCCCATTGCGCCCCTTCTGGGCCCGTAGCGCCCCTCCTGGGCCTGTTGCGCCCCTCCTGGGCCCTGCCGCGCTCCTCCCTGGGCCCCGTATCCACCCTCCTGGGCCCCGTCGCCCCTGCTCGGCCCCGTCGCCCCTGCTCGGCCCCGTCGCCCCAGCTCGGCCCTGTCGCGGCCTCTCGGCCCCGTGGCGCCCGCCCTGCCCCTGTCGCAGCTGCCCGGCCCCTGTCGCACCTGCCCGGCCCCGTCGCGCCCGCCCGGCCCCGTCGCCCCCGCCCGGCCCTGCTGTGTCCTGCCCGGCCCCGTCGCTGCCGCCCGGCCCTGTCGCTGCCGCCCGGCCTCGTAGCTGCCGCCCGGCCCTGTCGCTGCCGCCCGGCCTCGTAGCTGCCGCCCGGCCTTGTCGCTGCCGCCCGGCCCCGTCGCAGCCGCCCGGCCCCGTCGCAGCCGCCCGGCCTCGTAGCTGCCGCCCGGCCTTGTCGCTGCCGCCCGGCCCCGTCGTAGCCGCCCGGCCCCGTCGCAGCCGCCCGGCCCCGTCGCGCCTGCCCGGCCCCGTAGCGCCTGCCCGGCCTCGACGTGCCTGCCCGGCCCCGTCGCGCCTGCCCGGCCCCGTCGCGCCTGCCCCGGCCCTCCATACTTCCTGGTACTGTCCCCCGTTCCCCGCACCACTTTGCACCCTCCTGCACTTTCCTGCCCCGCCTTGCACCGCATTGCACCTCACTGAACCGCACTGACCGCACTGCACCGCACTGAACCGCACTGCACCGCACTGCACCGCACTGGACCGCACTGCACCGCCCTGCACCGCACTGCACAGCACTACACCGCACTCCACTGTCCTCCACTGCCCCTCATGGCTGCTGAGCTTCGTTTTGATGCTGAGGGTCAGCCTCTGGAGTTCGAGGCGTGGTTGGCTGACCTTCGCCGCCACCTTACTGGTCAGCGGCAGGACGGCCACCCGCTTTCTGCACACCTAGACGGTATGCTCCCCTGCCCTGACCCCCCTGCTGTGCTGCCTGCTGATCCCACGCCCGCTGAGCGCGAGTCCACTGCCGCCGCTGCCCTTGCCCGCTCTGTCTGGCTTTCCCGCGATGCCCTTGCTCAGCTCGCCATTAGCAATGCCCTCCCCCCCCTTGAGCGCCCTCGCTTTAGAACCATTACTACCGCCCAGGCCTACCTCGATGCTGTCATCAAGCGCTATTCTACCCCTCCTGCTGCCTCAGTGGGTCGCCTGATCCTCCCCCTGCTCTTTCCTGACCTGGCGTCCTTCCCCACTGTCTCTGACCTCGCTGCCCACCTGCGCTCGATAGATGAGGCCTGGCGCGCTGCCTGCACTGATGCACAGCTTAGAGTCCACCAGCCTCCCATGACCTCTACCCTCTACCTCCTTGCCACCCGCCTCCCTGACCGCCTTGCCGCCGCCCGCGACCAGTTCCTTAGCATCCACCCTGCTGCTCTCACCCTCACCGACTTTGTTGACACCCTGACTGCCATAGAGACTCGTCACCGCTCCATAGCCCAGGCGAGCGGTACAGTACCGGTCCCTATCTTTCAGGGTTGTGCCCCCGCTCAGTGTACCTTCTCCGACGGCTCTGTCGCTGTGGCTGAGACTGCTGCTGCAGTGCAGTCCCGCTCGGGGAAGGGCCGCCGCCCCAAGGTTGGGAGCGGCGGAGGTGGCGGGGGTGCGGGTGGGGGTAGTGGTGGAGGCGGGTCGTCCGGTGCCGGTGCGGACGTGGGGACCCTGCCCGGTCCAGCTGCCCCGCTGCCTCCACCGTTGCAGCAGCCGCAGCAGCAGCAGCCTCCGCAGCAGCCGCAGCAGCCGCCGCAGACGAGGCCGGCGAGTGCTCTCCCGCCTGGGTGGCCTGGAGCTGGTGGTGGTCGTGCGCGTGGTGGTGCCCCGGGTGGTGGTTCTGGAGGCGGGCCCTGTCAGTACCAGATCCAGACCGGTCCTCGCCGCGGCTTCGTTTGCGGTAAGATCGGTCATTCCACTCCTCGCTGTTTTCGTCGTCTGGACGACCTGTTCCGCCAGCGCTTTGGCCCGGCGCCCGACCTCCCGGACTGGCACAGCTTGCTTAGGCGTAGCATTCGGATTTTTGACTTGGACATGGATGCCATTGTAGCAGCCTTGCATGTGATGTATGCCGATGACTCTAGTGTGCTTCCCTCTTATTACCCCGTGTTGCCTAGTGTAGCTGTGCCTAGCGTAGACTCCCCTGCTGCGTCAGGCGTAGGATCTCCTGCTTTGCTTAGCCTCGGTGCTTCCACCGCTTCACTGTCGCCCCGCGCGACTGCTGCGCTTTCCTTCACCTTGGACTCTGGCGCCTCCCGGTGTTTCTTCCGCGACTCCACGACGCTGACGCCGCTGCCTGTTCCTGCTGCAGTTACTCTTGCTGACCCCTCCGGTGGTCCCGTCTTTGCCCGCAGTTCCACCTCCCTTCCCTGTCCGGCGGTTCCTTCAGGTTCGCTCACCGGTCTGCATATCCCCTCGTTCTCCAGGAACCTAGTTGGTGTCGGCTGCCTCCAGGACCTTGGCGTCACCACTACGTTCCCTGGTCACGAGCGGTATGCTGTCTGTACCGAGGCCGCCACTGGTGCCCCCCTTACCACTTTCCCCCGGGACCCGGTGTCCGGCCTGTTCACACTTGACACCGCGACGTCCCCGGCTGGGTCTTCCCCCCAGGTAGCTGCGTCCACCCAGGTTGCTGCTGCGTGCTCCTGTCGGTCCCTCACTCATCCGACTCTCCTTTGGCACCACCGCCTTGGTCACCCTGCACTCCCGCGTCTGCGTCACATGTCCCAGCACGGTCTCGTCCTTGGTCTCCCCGGTTCGTTCCCTGAGTTTCCCTCATCCCCCGCCCCACCGTGCACGCCTTGTGTCGAGGGCCGGCTCCGCCGTGCCCCTCACTCCTCCTCTTTTCCCCCTACCACCGCACCCCTGCAGACTCTGCACATGGACGTCTGGGGCCCAGCCCCGGTCCATGGGCCGCGTCGCGAGCGCTTCTTCCTAGTGCTTGTCGACGACTTCACACGTTACACCACCGTCTTTCCCCTGGAGCGGAAGGCCGACGTGCCTGACGTTCTCATCCCCTGGCTTGTCTCTGCTCGTCTCCACCGCGGTCTCCCTGCCTTGCGCCTCCACTCCGACCGGGGAGGCGAGTTCGCCTCAGGTGTCCTTGGTCGCTTCTGTCGTGCGGAGGGCATCACCCAGACGTTTACCCTGCCGGACTCCCCGCAGCAGAATGGGGTCGCTGAGCGACGCATCGGTTTGGTCATGGAGGTGGCTCGCACCTCCATGATCCACGCCGGTGCACCCCATTTTCTGTGGCCGTTCGCCGTGCGCTACGCCGCTCACCAGCTTAACCTGTGGCCGCACCCCCAGCGGCCGCAGGTTTCGCCGACCCTTCTGTGGACCGGGTCCCCTGGTGACGCGTCTGCGTTCCACGTCTGGGGCTGCCTTGCTCACGTTCGTGCCTCTGGCACGGACAAGCTCACTGCCCGCACCCTCCCCTGCGTCTTCCTCGGTTTCCCCCTTGACGCGTCCGACTGGCACTTCTACCACCCGCCGTCTCACCGTTTCTTTCACTCTCGCGACGTCACCTTTGACGAGTCCGTCTCCTTCTTCCGCCGCTTTCCCCACCGTGGTCCCCCGGTTACTCCCCCCTGTTCCTGGTTCCTCCCTCCCTGGTGGCCCCTGCCCCTCCCCCCCCCCGCCCCCCCGTCCGGCCCCCTCTGGTGTGTCTCACGTCACCCCCCTCCCGTCGGTCGTTCCGGTCGACGAGTCTTCTGACTCTGGTAGTCCTTTGGCGCAGTCCTCGCCGTCTGTCCCTCCCCCGGTGTCTCCTCCTCCACCGCCTCCGCAGCCGCCGTCGCCGCAGCTGCTGCAGCCGTCGTCTCCACCGCCGCCGCCGTCGAGGCCGTCGCTGCAGCCGCCGCCGCCGCCGCCGCCGTCGTCGCTGCCGCTGTTTGTGGACTCTGGGGGTGCTGGAGTTGAGGTGGGTACTCGTCCCGGGGCTCCTGTCGTGGCTTGTCCCCGCGGGCCTGGGGGTGGTACCGGTGCTGGCGGTGTTTCGGGCTCTGGGGGTGTCCCTTCTGGGGGTGCCGGTGTGGAGGGTTCGGGAGGTAGCCGTCGCGCAGCTTGTGGCCCTGGCGTTGGTGTTGTGTCGCCGCAGCAGCAGTCCCCGCCGGTGTCCGCCCTCCGTCTGCTCGGCCTTCCGTCCCCTGACCCTGCGCCTGTTCCTCTCCGGCCGTCCCCCCCTCTTCCCGTCTACGGCCCCGTGTTCCCTCCGCCGGACTCGTCCCCGGCTCGTTTTCCCCCTCGTTCCCCACCCGTGTCCCCTCCTCTGTCTCCCGACCCGACGCCGCCCTCTCACGTCTGGTCTCGCCGCCCCTCCCGTGCTCGTCCTGTCTCCCCCGTCCCGCGCACTCACCCTATGTTGCTCCGCTCCCACGCGTCTCGTCCTCCCCTCCTCCCGTCTCCTCCTCCGTCCTCTCTTGTCGTTGCGTCTCCTCCTCTGTCTGACTACTTTCGTGCCGCTCGTCCTCTTGTTCCTCGGGTCCTTGCCTCTCTCGTTACCGACCCGTCTGTTCCAGTGTCGAGTCTTGACGCCCTTGTCGCTGCGGTCGCTGACTTCGCCTCTACCCGCCGCCTTGACTACGCCTCCGCTCTGGTCTCTGACCCTGCCTGTCCTCCGTCTGTCGGGGGTGCTCCTGCCCTCGGCAGTGACGTCCTGGAGGACCGCCAGTTTGAGCTTGCTTTCCTGTCCGAGGCTGCTCCCCATCTCTGTTCCATGCTGCTAGTCCCTGAGGGTGACCCAGACGCTTTTGACATCCCGACCCCTCGTACTTACGCTGAGGCGGTTTCGGGACCTTGGGCCTCTCAGTGGATAGCTGCCATGGAGCAGGAGATGGCATCTTGGAGATCCACCGGCACCTTCGTCGACGCAGTTCCCCCACCTGGGGTGAACGTGGTCGATGGCCGTTGGCTCTTCAAGGTGAAGCGCCCTCCTGGAGAGCCGCCTGTGTTCAAGGCGCGTTACGTGGCTAGAGGCTTCAGTCAGCGCGAGGGGGTGGACTTCTTTCAGACTTTCGCTCCTACCCCGAAGATGACTACTCTTCGGGTTCTGCTACACGTAGCGGCTCAGCGTGACTACGAGCTTCACTCCCTCGACTTCTCCACTGCCTTTCTTCAGGGCAGCCTTCACGAGCAGGTCTACCTGCGTCGTCCTCAGGGCTTTACTGGCACCTTCCCCCCTGGGACCCAGTGGCTTCTGCGGCGCCCCGTCTACGGCCTGCGCCAGGCGCCTCGTGAGTGGCACGACACGCTGCATGCTACTCTTGCTGACCTGCAGTTCTTTCCGTCCTCTGCAGACCCCTCGCTCTTCGTTCGTGCTGGCTCGACTCCGTTCTACATCCTCGTCTACGTAGACGACCTGGTCTTTGCCACAGCTGACAGGGACGCACTGGCCTCCGTGAAGGCAGAGCTGCTGAAGAGACACACCTGCACTGACCTTGGAGAGCTGCGCCGTTACCTTGGCTTGCAGATCTCCAGGGACAGAGCCGCCCGCACCATCACCCTGACTCAGTCACACTTGGTGCGCCAGGTCCTTCAGAGGTTCGGCCTTCAGTTCTCCTCCGCACAGCCCACCCCTCTTCCTCTGGACCACAGACTCTCCGCTCCAGTTCCTGAGGAGTCGGTAGATCCCAGTGGTCCTTACGCTGAGCTAGTGGGTTGCCTCATGTACCTGATGACTTGCACTCGCCCAGATCTCGCATACCCTCTCAGCATCCTGGCTCGTTTTGTGGTCACAGGCAGACACCGACCTCAGCACTGGTCTGCCGCTAAGAGGGTTTTGCGTTATCTTGCAAGTACATCGGGCATGGGGTTAGTGCTAGGCGGACGCAGGCCAGTGGTCCTTACTGGACACACAGACGCTTCTTGGGCAGACGACGCCGAGACGCTCAGGTCTTCCCAGGGCTACTGCTTTAGCCTTGGCTCAGGTGCTGTCTCGTGGAGAGCTACCCGCTCCTCGTCGGTTGCCCAGTCCAGCTGTGAGGCTGAGATCTACGCCGGTGCCATGGCGGCACAGGAGCTCCGCTGGCTGACCTTCTTGCTCACTGACTTAGGTGAGCGGCCTAGCTCTGCCCCGGTCCTGTACGCTGACAATAGGGCCATGATTCTCCTGTGTCAGGAGCCTCGACTCGAGGGCAGAGCGAAGCACATCCAGCTGCGGTACTTCCTCCTGCGTGAGCTACAGCAGCGGCGCCAGGCTCGCGTAGTACACTTGGCCTCCGGTGCCAACACAGCTGATATCTTTACGAAGGCGCTTGCGCCTAAAGATCATCAGCGGCACTGTTTACAGCTTGGTCTGGTTCCTGTAGTCTCTCACTTACTCGGGCCTTGACTTTGTACTGTCGTATATATATATATGTATACACTCAGACTGGACTTGTGTCCTCTTACAGTGGTTGGACTAGTAGTGCCGCCCTGTACTCGTTCTTGCCTTGTCTGTACTCCTTCTGACTGGTCTTTTAGACCCTTGTCTCAGAGGCTGGACTAGTAGTGGCACCCTGAGCTACTTGTCTAGAACATTCCCCTATGCAGTCCAGGGGGTGTGTCAAACATGTGTAGTTATCATGTTTGTATAGACTGTATAGGGTCACCTTCTAGAGAGTACAACATTTAGGTATATGTTTGTGTACTCTCTCTCTCACATCATCAAATTCTAGGTTTTATAATAACCCCAACCAACTCAACCCATATCTTACACACCATTCGAGGTTCGGCGAGCCCTGTAACCAGGCTGGGTTACGCAGCTCCAATGGATTGCGAAACTCAGATACCACGTCCTAACCCTATGCACCGCGAGGAAATTGAACAACCCCCTTGGGCACCAAAAGGGGCCATGCGATTGGTCGAAGCCAAACAACAACAATCGCAAGCCCAACCCACAGCCTGCTCCCTTGACAGCAAAAACTATTAGAGTGAGAATAGATTGTTGGAGTAGAGAGAGAGTACAGGAGAATATACCTAAGTGTTGTACCCTCTAAGAGGTGGCCCTATACAGTCTATGCAAACATAGACAATACACATGTTTGACACACCCCCTAGACTGCATAGGGGCATGTCCTGAACAAGCAGCTCAGGGCGGCAATACTAGTCCAGCCTCTGAGACAAGGGTCTAAAAGACCAGTCAGAAGGAGTACAGACAAGGCAAGAACAAGAGCAGGGCGGCACTACTAGTCCAGCCACGGGGAGAGGACACAAGTCCAGTCTGAGTACACATATAAAGGACAGTACAAAGTCAAGGCCCTAGCAAGTGCGAGGCTACAGGAACTACACCAAGCTGTACACAGTGCCGCTGATGATCTTTAGGCGCAAGCGCCTTCGTAAAGATATCAGCTGTGTTGGCACATGAGGTCAAGTGTACTACGCGAGCCTGGCGTCGCTGCTGTAGCTCGCGCAAGAGGAAGTACCGCAGCTGAATATGCTTTGCTCTGCCCTCGAGTCGAGGCTCCTGATACAGGAGGATCATGGCCCTGTTGTCAGCGAACAAGACCGGGGCAGAGCTAGGCCACTCACCTAAGTCAGTGAGCAAGAAGGTCAGCCAGCGGAGCTCTTGTGCCGCCATGGCATCAGCGTAGATCTCAGCCTCACAGCTGGACTGGGCAACAGACGAGGAGCGGGTAGCTCTCCACGAGACGGCACCTGAACCAAGGCTGAAGCAGTAGCCCTGGGTAGACCTGAGTGTCTCGGCGTCGTCTGCCCAAGAAGCGTCTGTGCGTCTAGTAAGGACCACTGGCCCACGTCCTCCTAGCACTAACCCCATGCCCGATGTGCTAGCAAGATAACGCAAAACCCTCTTAGCGGCAGACCAGTGGTGCGGTCGGTGTCTGCCAGTGGCCACAAAGCGAGCCAGGATGCTGAGAGGGTATGCGAGATCTGGGCGAGTACAAGTCATCAGGTACATGAGGCAACCCACCAGCTCCGCGTAGGGGCCGCTGAGCTCTACTGGCTCATAAGGAATGGGAGCAGAGAGCCCATGGTCTACAGGTAGAGGTGTGGGCTGTGCGGAGGAGAACTGAAGACCAAACCTCTGAAGGACCTGACGCACGAAGTGTGACTGTGTCAGAGTGATAGTGCGCGCTGCTCTGTCCCTGGAGATCTGCAGGCCAAGGTAACGACGCAGCTCTCCAAGGTCAGTGCAGGTGTGTCTCTTCAGCAGCTCGGCCTTCACAGAGGCCAGTGCGTCCCTGTCAGGAGTAGCGAAGACCAGGTCGTCTACGTAGACAAGGATGTAGAACGGAGTCTGGCCGGACCGCACAAAAAGCGAGGGGTCAGTAGACGACGGAAAGAACTGCATGTCTGGTAGCGTGGCACGCAGCGTGTCGTGCCACTCGCGGGGAGCCTGACGCAGGCCGTAGACCGGGCGCCCGAGAAGCCACTGGGTCCCAGGGGGGAAGGTACTAGTGAAGCCCTATGGTCAGCGCAGGTAGACCTACTCGTGTAGGATGCCCTCAAGAAAGGCAGTAGAGAAGTCGAGGGAGTGAAGCTCGTAGTCACGCTGTGCTGCTACGTTTAGCAGCGCCCGAAGAGTAGTCATCTTCAGGGTCGGGGCGAAGGTCTGGAAGAAGTCCACCCCCTCGCGCTGGCTGAAGCCTCTAGCCACGTAGCGTGCCTTGACGACAGGCGGCTCTCCAGGGGGGTGCTTCACCTTGAAGAGCCACCGACCATCGACTACGTTCACCCCAGAAGGGGGAACTGCGTCGACGTAAGTGCCGGTGGACCTCCAAGATGCCATCTCCTGCTCCATGGAAGCTATCCACTGAGAGGCCCAGGGTCCCGAGGTGGCCTCAGCGTAGGTGCGAGGGGTCGGGATGTCGAAGGCGTCTGGGTCACCCTCTGGGACTAGGAGCATGGAGCAGAGATGGGGAGCGGCCTTGGACAGGAAAGTGAGCTCGTACTGGCGGTCCTTCAGGACGTCACTCCCAAGGGCAAGTGCACCCCCGACGGACGGAGGACGGGCAGGGTCAGAGACCAGAGCGGTAGCGTAGTCAAGGCGGCAGGAAGAGGCGAAGACAGCGACAGCAGCGACAGGCGTGTCAAGGCGCGAGACAGGAACAGACGGGTCTGTAACAAGAGAGGCAAGGATCCGAGGGACGAGGGGACGAGCGGTACGGAGGAAGTCAGACAGCAAGGGAGGTGCAACAACAAGCGACGAGGGAGGAGGCGAGGGGAGGAGGGGAGGACGAGACGAGTGCGAACGGAGCAACATAGGGTGGGAGCATAGGACAGGAGAGACGGGACGAGCACGTGAGGGACGGCGAGACCAAATGTGGGACGGAGGTGTAGGGTCAAGAGACAGCGGAGGGGACACAAGAGGGGAACAAGGAAGGAGACGGGCCGGAGAAGAGTCTGGGGCCGGCCCTCAATGCAAGGTGTGCACGGTGGCGCAGGTGAGGGGGGAAGTGCGGGGTGCGACTCAGGGAGACCTAAGACAAGACGGTGCTGAGACATGTGACGCAGGCGCGGGAGAGCAGGGTGACCTAAGCGGTGGTGCCACAGTAGGGACGGGTGTGTGAGGGACCGACACGAGCAAGCTGCAGCAACGTGGGAGGACGCACCAACCGGGGGGGAAGCAGTGTCGAGGGTAAACAGACCGGACACCGTGTCCCGGGGGAACGTCGCAAGGGGGGAACATGAGACAGCCTCGGTACATACAGCGAACCGCTCGTGTCCAGGGAACGTAGTGGTGACGCCGAGGTCCTGAAGACGGCCGACACCAACCAGGTTCCTGGAGAATGAGGGAACGTGGAGGCCTGTAAGAGAGCCCGAGGGAACGGCTGGACAGGGAAGGGAAGTGGAGCTGCGAGCGACGATAGGTCCCGCGGAGGGGTCAGCGAGAGCGACAACAGCAGGTGCAGCAAGCGGTGTGAGCGTGGAGCGGTCGCGGAAGAAGCAGGCAGAAGTATCGGAGTCGAGAGTGAAGGACAGAGAGGCAGTATCTGAGGCTGGGAACAGAGCCTGTGCAGAAACTAGGCTAGGCAAACTTGGCAGTCCTGCGCCTGACGCAGCAGGGGAGGCTAAGCTACACAAGGGTGCTACGCCTAAACTAGAGTACACAGGGTAATAAGATCCAGCAACACTAGAAGCGTCAGCATACAAGGCATGCAAAGCAGCACCTATCTGATCCATATTTAACTCAAAGATCAGCACGCCCTGACAAAGGAGGCTGTGCCAGTCGGGGAGGTCCGGGGTCGGGCCAAAGCGACGACGAAAGAGATCGTCGAGGCGGCGAAAACAGCGGGCGGTCGGGTGCGGGCGGCGGCACAGAGTGCCGCGGAGAGGCCCGGTCTGAAGCTGGTACTGGCAGGTCATAGCAAGGGAGCTGCCGGTAGACGCCGAGCTTGGCGGGCCGCCACCACGGCCACCACCTACGAAGGTGCCTGGCCAACCCGGGAGGAGACGAGCCCACGGCGGGGGCGGGGACGGCTGCGGCGACGACTGCGACTACTGCAACGGCTGCTGCTGCGGCTGCTCCTGCTGCTGGGGCGACGGCTGCTGCTCCTGACTAGCTGTGGCAGTCCCCTCAGTACAACCACTATCCCCGGCACCACTACCACTACCACCAGCTCCACCACCACGCCCTCCCTGGCGGCCACGACCGGCGCGGCGCAGGCGCTGCTGCGAGTGCACAGCAGCGGCAGTGGGGTCGCAGTGGCGACCGCAGCCGAAACGTCAGTAAACGTGCACTGGGAGGGTGCACAGCCGCGAAAGATAGGGACTGCCGGTACAACGCTCAACAATGGGATAGTGCGCTGGCGAGTCTCGATCTCGGTCAGGGCGGTGACAAAGGCAGTCAGGGTGAGGTCACCCGGGTGCTGGCTAAGGATGTGGTCGCGGGCACTAGCAAGGCGGTCAGGCAGGCGCATAGCGATAAAGTAGAGGGTCATGCAGAAGGGTGGAGGGAGCGCAGTGAGCTGGGCAGCAGTGCTAGCAGTGCGGTAGCGAGACTCCAGGGCACGCAGGTGAGTGGCAAGATCAGCAACATTAGGGAAGGAAGCAAGGTCTGGGAAAAGCATAGGAAAGAGCAGGCGGCCTGCAGTAGCGGAGGCAGGCATTGAATAGCGAGCAACAACAGCATCTAGGTAAGCCTTGGCCGTTTCTACTGTAGCGAAACACGAACGCTCAGGCACAGGGAGGGCGTGATTAAGAGCGACCTGAGCAACTGCATCGCGAGAGTCCCAGATTGCACAGGCAAGTGCAGAAGCAGAGAAAACCTCACGCTCAGTAGAGGTGGGGTCAGCTGGGAGGGGAGCAGGTGCAGGGGGGCGGGGGAGCAATCCATCAACATGGACAACCAAGGAGTGCCCATCCTGACGCTGACCTGTAAGGTGACGGCGGAGGTCGGACAGCCAGGCGGCGAAGTCGAACGCGTGGCCCTCCGCGTCCAGGCGGAGGACGAAGTCAGCCATCGTGCAGAATCAGCGACACAATGACACAGCTGCACAGCTCCATAGGACAGCGACCAGACGCTCCAGCGTGGCAAGCAGACGACACGAGGCGCAGGAGCCAGGCGGGCAAGGGGAGATGCGGGCCGCAGGAGCCGGGCGGGCGTATCGGGGCCGGGCGAGCAGTAGGAGAGGCCGGGCGGGCGCTGCGGGAGAGGCTGGGCGAGCGCTAGGAAAGGCCGGGCGGGCGCTAAGTGGGGCCGGTCGGGCGCTAGGTGGGGCCGGGCGGGTGCAAGGTGGGCCGGGCGAGCGCTAGGTGGGGCCGGGCGAGCGCTAGGTGGGGCCGGGCGGGCGCTAGGTGGGGCCGGGCGAGCGCTAGGTGGGGCTGGGCGAGCGCTATGAGGGGCCAGGCGGACACTAGGAGGGGCCGGGCGGGCGCTAGGAGGGGCCGGGCGGGGGCTAGGAGGAGCCGGGTAGGCGCTAGGAGGGGCCGGCGCGCGCAGCAGACCAGGCGGGCGCTAGGGGGTTCAGGCGGGCACGGCGGGGCCAGGCGGGCTCGGCGGGGCCAGGCGAGCGCGTTGGGGCCGAGCGGGCGCGACAGGGCCAGGCGGTCGCGGTGGGGCCAGGCGAGCGCGACGAGGGCCAGGAGGGCGCGACGGGGCCTGGAGGGCACGACTGGGGCCAGGAGGGCGCGACAGGGCCAGGAGGGCGCGACAGGGGCCTGGAGGACGCTACGGTGCCAGGAGGGCGCAACGGGGCCTGGAGGGCGCGACGGGGGCCAGGAGGGCGCTACGGGGCCAGGAGGGCGCGACCCAGGCCCCCTAGCGCCCCTCCTGGGCCCCGTCGCGCTCCTCCCAGGCCCCGTAGCGCCCCTCCTGGGCTCTGTCGCGCCCCTCCTGGGCCCCGTCCCGCCCCTCCAAGGCCCCGTCGCGCCCCTCCGTCCCTCCGTAGCGCCCCTACTGGGCCCCATTGCGCCCTCCCTGGGCCCTGTAGCGCCCCTCCTGGGCCCCGTCGCACCCTGCCCGACCCCGTCGCAGCCGCCCGGCCCCGTCGCGCCCGCCCGGTGCCGTCGCAGCCGCCCGGCCCCGTCGCGCCCGCCCGGCGCCGTCGCACCCGCCCGGCCCCGTCGCGCCCGCCCGGCCCCGTCGCAGCCGCCTGGCCCCGTCGCGCCCGCCCGGCCCCGTCGCAGCCGCCTGGCCCCGTCGCCCTTGTCTGGCCCCGTCGCAGCCGTCCGGCCCCGTCGCACCTGCCCGGCCCCGTCGCACCCTGCCCGGCCCCGTCGCAGCCGCCTGGCCCCGTCGCGCCCGCCCGGCCCCGTCGCAGCGCCTGGCCCGTCGCCCTTGCCTGGCCCCGTCGCAGTCGTCCGGCCCCGTCGCACCTGCCCGGCCCCGTCGCACCCTGCCCGGCCCCGTCGCACCCGCCCGGCCGCCGTCCCGCTCGCCCGGCCCCGTCGCACCGGCCCGGCCCTGCCGCACTCGCCCGGCCCCGTCGCCCCAGCCCGGCCCCGTCGCGCCCGCTCGGCCCGTCGCCCCGTCCCGGCCCTGTCGCACCAGCCCGGTCCCGTCGCGCCCGCCCGGCCCGTCGGGCCAGCCCCGGCCCCGTCCTCCGCACTGGTACGGTTCCCCCCCCCCCCACCCCGCCCTGCCCTGTGCCGCCCCGCACCACACTGTACTGCCTGGCACCGCACTACACCGCACTACACCGCACTGCACCGCACTGCATCGCACTGTACCGCACTGAACCGCACTGCACCGCACTGCACCGCACTACACCGCACTGCACCGCACTGTACCGCACTGCACCGCACTGCACCGTACTGCACCGCACTGCACCGCCCTGCACCGCACTTCACCGCACTGCACCGCACTGCACTGCCCTGCACCGCACTGGACTGTTCCTGATGGCGGCGGAGCTTCGCTTTGACGCTGAAGGTCAGCCCCTAGAGTTCGAGGCGTGGCTTGCCGACCTCCGTCGCCAACTCACTGGTCAGCGGCAGGATGGTGAACCGCTTTCCGCACACCTTGACGGTACGCTCCCCTGCCCAGACCCCCCTGCTATCCTGCCCGCTGACCCCACACCCACTGAGCGTGAGTCTACTGCTGCCACTGCCCGTGCGCGCTCTGTCTGGCTTTCTCGCGATGCTGTTGCCCAGCTTGCCATTAGCAACGCCCTTCCCCCATCCGAGCGTCCTCGCTTTAGGTCTCTCACTACTGCTCAGGCATACTTAAATGCTGTGATCAAGCGCTATTCCACCCCTCCGGCTGCCTCGGTGGGTCGCCTGATCCTTCCGATGCTCTTTCCTGACCTTGCATCTTTCCCCACTGTCTCTGACCTCGCTGCCCACCTGCGCTCAATAGATGAGACCTGGCGCGCTGCCTGCACTGACGCCCAGCTTAGAGCCCACCAGCCGCCCATTACCTCTACCCTCTATCTGCTTGCCACCCGCCTCCCTGACCGCCTTGCTGTCGCCCGCGACCGCTTTCTTAGCGTTCACCCCGCAGACCTCACCCTCACTGACTTTGTAGACACCCTGACTGTGATAGAGACCCGTCACCGCTCCATCGCCCAGGCGAGCGGTGCCATGCCGGTCCCTATCTTTCAGGGTTGTGCCCCCGCTCAGTGTACCTTCTCCGACGGCTCTGCCGCAGTGGCTGAGACTGCTGCTGCAGCGCAGGTCCGTTCGGGGAAGGGCCGCCGCCCCAAGGCTGGGCGCGGCGGAGGAGGCGGCGGGGGTGCGGGCGGGGGTAGTGGTGGGGTCGGGTCGCCTGGTGCTGGAGTGGACGAGGGGACCCTGCCCAGTTCAGCTGAGTCGCCGCCCCTGCAGGTGCAGCAGCCGCAGCAGCCGCCGCAGTCGCAGCCTTCGCAGCAGCCGCAGCAGCCGCCGCAGACGCGGCAGCGGAGTAACCTTCCGCCAGGGTGGCCCGGCGCTGGCGATGGCTGGGCGCGTGGTGGTGTGCCGCGTGGTGGCTCTGGCGGCGGGCGTTGTCAGTACCAGATCCAGACCGGTCCTCGCCGCGGCTTCGTTTGCGGTAAGATCGGTCACTCCACTCCCCGCTGTTTTCGTCGCCTGGACGACCTCTTTCGTCAGCGCTTCGGCCCGTCGCCAGACCTCCCGGACTGGCACAGTTTGCTTAGTCGTCAGATTCAGATTTTTGATATGGACATGGATGCCATTGTTTCCGCTCTGCATGTGATGTATGCTGATGACTCTAGTGTGCTTCCCGCTTATTACTCACTGTTGCCTAGTGTAGGTGTGCCTAGCTTAGCCTCCCCTGCTGCGTCAGGCGTAGGATCCCCTGCTTTGTGTAGTCTTGGTGCTTCCGCCGTCGTTCCGTCGCCAGACCCCTCGGCTTCGCTGTCCTTCACCCTGGACTCTGGCGCCTCTCGGTGTTTCTTCCGCGACTCCACCACCCTGACGCCACTTCCTGTTCCTGCTGCCGTTTCTCTTGCTGACCCCTCCGGCGGTCCGGTAGTCGCCCACAGTTCCACCACCCTTCCCTGTCCAGCGGTTCCTTCGGGTTCTCTTACAGGTCTGCATATCCCCTCGTTCTCCAGGAACCTAGTTGGTGTCGGCTGCCTCCAGGACCTTGGCGTCACCACTACGTTCCCTGGCCACGAGCGGTATGCTGTCTGTACCGAGGCCGCCACTGGTGCCCCCCTGTCCACGTTCCCCCGGGACCCGGTGTCCGGCCTGTTCACTCTGGACACCGCGACCCCCCCGGCTGGAGCGCCCCCTCAGGTGGCTGCGTCTACCCAGGTTGCTGCTGCCTGCTCCTGTCGCTCCCTCACTCACCCGACCCTCCTGTGGCACCACCGCCTAGGTCACCCTGCGCTCCCGCGTCTGCGTCACATGTCCCAGCACGGTCTCGTCCTTGGTCTCCCAGGTTCGCTCCCCGCGTTTCCCTCTTCTCCAGCCCCACCTTGCACGCCTTGTGTCGAGGGTCGGCTTCGCCGTGCCCCTCACTCCTCCTCGTTTCCCCCTACCGCCGCGCCGCTGCAGACCCTGCACCTGGACGTCTGGGGCCCCGCCCCCGTCCCTGGGCCGCGTCGAGAGCGCTACTTCCTTGTGCTTGTCGACGACTTCACTTGTTACACCACAGTCTTTCCACTGGAGCGCAAGGCCGACGTGGCTGGCGCCCTCATCCCCTGGCTTGTCTCTGCGCGTGTCCACCGCGGTCTCCCTGTCTTGCGTCTTCACTCAGACCGTGGTGGCGAGTTTGCCTCCGGTGTCCTTGGTCGTTTTTGTCGTGCGGAGGGCATCACCCAGACGTTCACCCTACCGGACTCCCCACAGCAGAATGGGGTCGCTGAGCGACGCATCGGTTTGGTCATGGAGGTCGCTCGCACTTCCATGATCCATGCCGGTGCACCCCATTTTCTGTGGCCGTTCACTGTGCACTACGCTTCTCACCAGCTTAACCTGTGGCCGCACCCTCAGCAGCCGCAGGTTTCACCGACCCGTCTTTGGACTGGGTCTCCTGGTGACGCGTCTGCGTTCCACGTCTGGGGCTGCCTTGCTCACGTCCATGCCTCCGGCATGGACAAGCTCACTGCCCGCACCCTTCCCTGCGTCTTCCTCGGTTTTCCCCTTTGTTAGGATTAAGGACGGAGTCTAGGTGAACTTAGGAGCTAGAATTACTCAAAATATAAATCCGAAATTCTGGACAGAAAAGTCGTCTTCACAAGAAACGACGTCGACAGAAAACTAGCCGTTGGAATG
Source organism: Closterium sp. NIES-67 (assembly GCA_027943415.1). Lineage (NCBI taxonomy): Eukaryota > Viridiplantae > Streptophyta > Zygnematophyceae > Desmidiales > Closteriaceae > Closterium > Closterium sp. NIES-67. The sequence continues at coordinate 49,067 of BQMB01000957.1, forward strand.
TCGCGAAACTTGGATATGTTGTAGCTCTTAATCTCAGCTACCGTTCCCAATTTGAATCATGTTGATTGATGAAGTATTCGCGACGCTATGGCTTTCGACGCATTAGGGGGTAAGCTGTAGGAGGAGAACTTAACTCAATCTCAAAAGTTCAATCAAAGTTCAAGAATCTCACAAGGAATAAGAAGGAGCAAGAGAAAGGTTGGGATAGGAAGAGAGGGATGAGAGGGAAGGTCCCAAGAGAGTCCCCAACCAAGGAAACCCCATAAGCACAAAGATTCCCTCCCTATAGGAACCTCAACTTTGACCTTTGTCCCTTCCCAACCAATCCATCCAAGTTGGCCACCCTTGCCAACCTAGCTTGGTTGTTCCCAACCTATTTGCAGCTGTTACAGTAGAGTGACAAGTTTCCCCAACCCCAAAGGTCCCAACTCCATATAAAGTCACCCCACAACTTCACTTTGTAACCGCCGCAATTGTAACGCAAGCTCATGAACTTTGAATCTTCATAGCTTTCGCGTTCTTGCTCCGATTGAAGCGATTCTCGTTGCGTCGGAAAGATCTTCTCAAGATCTATCCTCACAAATACCTGCTCAGACAGAATAACACAAAACACATTCCCAAACTCCAGAACACACCACACACAAATTCTTTCACACACAGTCAAACCATACATACGAATTGAAACAAGAGATGGGAGGCAGACAGAATGTGATAGCATATGATGACATCACACAACAATCTCCCCCTCTGGCTGCCAACCATCATCCACCATACCAACATCTCAAGCATGCATACTCAATGCACACTCATCCCAGCAAGCTTCATGCCCTTCCAATGATCCGCCTCCGCCAGAAGCTTGGTGAAAATATCTGCTGCCTGCTGATGGGTCTTCACTATCTCCAGCCGCACCTCCTTATCAAGGAGTCTCCTCACCCAGTGCCACTTAGGCCTTATGTGTTTTGTCAGCCCATGCAGACAAGCATTCTTGGCGAGCTTCACAGCGGACTCATTGTCACAAAACACAACTGTCGGCTCCTCCTGACCAACTCCCAACTCCTCCAACAAACGCCTTAGCCACACTACTTCCTTGGCCTCATGGTGTAAGGCCATGTACTCAGTCTCACATGAGGAGAATCCCACCTCATTCTGCTTCTTGCTGCGCCAGCTCACAGCACCACCTCCTAGCAAGCACACATAACCCCCAATGCTGGTGCCATCCGCTTTCACTGAGTTGAAGCTAGCGTCAGTACCTTGGGCTGAGGAATTGCAGCCCAATAGCATAATGCAATCTCATCTTCCTCAATCTGCTCAACCACACTCCCAGCCTGCACCACATTCGGCTTGCCTCTTCCCCCATAGGTTAGCCTCACCGGAGGGCGCACATCCCTCCTAGGTCGCTCAGGCGGGTGTGGAACTCGAAGTGGAGACTCATGCTGCTGCTGCTGCTCTACTTCAGCTGCTCCCCCTTCCTCAGTCACCCCAGACATCTCCTCTTCAGACACTGCAACCTCCACCTGTCTTGGAGGCCGCTGCACCTCATCTGCCTCCACAATGAGCGGTGTAGATGGAAGCTTCTGTTGCTGCTGCTTCCATTCCTTGTAGTACAGGGACTCAAGAAACTTCACATCCCTTGACACTGTCAGCTTCTGGGTGGTCAAGTCCCATAGCAGCCACCCCTTGTGATCCTTTGCAATCCCCAAGTGCACACCCCATCTTCCAGAAGCCTCCAACTTCCCCCTTTTCTCCTTAGGCACATGAAACACCACCATGCACCCAAATGCCCTCAGCATGTTCACAGCTGGAGCACTCCCATACCACTTGGTATATGGGATCCACTCCTTATCCCCAACTGTAGCCAGCACCCTGTTCTTCACAAGGGCGACCTGCCTCAGTGCAGACACCCAAAACGGATCAGGCAGCCCTGCACGCCCAAGGAGAGTGCGTGCCCCCTCCTGCAGGGTCCTGTTGAACCTCTCAGCCACGCCATTCTGCTGCGGGTTGTAGGGCACTGTCAGTTGATGCTGGATCCCCTTCCTCTTCAACTCCCCCTCAAAATCAGCTCCAATGAACTCCCCACCATTGTCACTACGGATCACCTTCACCTTGTGTCCGCATTCCCTCTGAGCTCTAGGCATCCACTCCTTAAGGACAGCCGCTGCCACCTCCCCCTTGCTCTTCAAAGGGTAAACCCACACTGCCCGAGTGTGGTCATCCACAATTGTCAAGAAATAGCGGCTGCCTGAGAGGGAAGGGGCTCTTGTGGGCCCCACCACATCCATGTGCACAAGTGCAAGTGGGGTCTTGGCTGGTCCTGTAGTGCTGTTGAAGGGGAACTTGGAGAACTTGGTCTCCAAGCATGTAGGGCAGCTCCCAATCTCCTTCACTCCCCCTTTCACCTCCAAGCCTTTCAGGCTCCCATCCTTTACCAACTTCTGCAGCATAGGAAAGTTCACATGACACAGCCTCTCATGCCATGTCTCCCAATCGGCCTCACCACTCCTTGATGAAGCCTTAGCCCATGCCGCACTCGCATCCACACCAGCAAGCACCTCACCATGTGTCTGCTGCTTCTGCACTTTCTTGACTGCTTCCAGGACCCCATCAGTTGGTGCAGTTGCATCTCCTCCTGCTGTTGCCTTTGCCGCTGCTGCCGTTGCTGCTGTTGGAGTCTTCCCATTCCAAGGGATGATGGGCAGCTGCCACAGGTCCTTGATGCAGCTGGTCTCCTCTTCCAGACTCCACAGCACCTTCTTCCCAAGCTTAGCACGGCAGCTGGTTGGTCCAAAGGTCACTTCGGCCTTGCTCTTCTGCAGTCGTCGCACAGAGAGAAGGTTAGCAGACAAACCTTCAACCAGCAGAACATTCCCAAGCCCCACAAGCTCCCCATTAGCTCCCTTAACCTTGGCATTCCCAACACCAATCACAGGGAGCAAAGCACCTGACGCTGCTGCCACATACTTGATCTTCCCAGGGGGTTTTACCTCATCAAGCAAATCTGCCCGTGGAGTCATGTGACTGGTGCAACCCGAATCAATCACCCAGTGCGTGAGAGGGTGCATCACAACCTTTCCGACAGATCCCACATCACCCTCATGCCCATGCACATCCTCAACCATGAGATACATCCCAGGATAGGCGTTACCTTGTGCACCTTCACCTTGTGCACCTGAGCCTTGCACAGCGCCACCTTGTGCGCGTTCACCACTGGGCGGCTTCATGCCTGGAGGTGCCCATCCCTCCGGCCTGCTGAAGCACTTGAACCAAGGATGCCCTATCTTCTTGCAGTACCAGCAGGTGCCCTCCATTCTGGTACTCCCCCTGCCACTGGAGCTTCCATGCCCCTCATTATAGTCACCTCGGCCTCTACCTCTGCCAAAGCTCCTCCCACGGCCTCGGCCTCTCCAACCCCCTCTTCCTTTGCCGCGCCCTGCAGCTCCATACCCCTCAGCAGTCTTAGTGGCAGCACCGCCTCCCACATGGCGTCTGCGGAAGTCCTCCTGCAGAATCTGCTGCCTTAGCCACTCAGGTGTCCATTGATCTTGCTGAGAGTTGAGGGTGGGGATGAGGTTGTCCCAAGAGTTGTCCAACACCGAGATGATCTTGGTGCACTGCTGCAGCTGAGATACACTGCTGCCCGCTGCTGCCATCCTTGCATAGGTGTCCTTGATCTTGTCAAGGACCGGCTTCACATCATCCCCTGGTCGCATGGAGATGGCAGCAAGTTCCTTCTCGAGCACGATCACCATCGGGAGAGTGTTGGGCTGAACCACATCACGTAGTAGTTTCCACGCCCTTGGACCCGAATCATCCGCTTCCACAAGATCCTTGATGTGCTCGAACATCTCCTTGTTGACCGATTGAAGAATGAGGTCGAAAAGCACCGCGCTTTTCTCAATCCACCGTTCACGTGCTTCGCCTTCTTCCGGCATCTTCTCTTCCCCAACAGCAATCTTCAGGAGCTTGTAGCGTTTGAAGGCACTCCTCATCCGTCCGCTCCATTCCTCATAGTTGGAGCCATCCAAAGCTTCAACTTTTTGATGGCGGCGGCTCACTTGTCTTCTCAGCTACAGCTCCTCTTCCATTAGCATCTCCTCCTCTCTCATTCATCTTCTCCTTGAGAAATGACGAATTTCAGCTCCCCTTTGCTGTCCACACTCAGCTCCCTCGATATTTTCACAAGTGTCGGCGTCCACGAAATTTCGGCAGAGTTTCCCCTTAGCGGAAGACACATCCAACCTTTAGAACACCACTTAGGCACACCCACAGGCCATGGTGGGTCCAGAAGGGTCTTCACACTTCTGTAGACTCCTCTCAACGTCCTTAATACAGCTCTGATACCACTTGTTAGGATTAAGGACGGAGTCTAGGTGAACTTAGGAGCTAGAATTACTCAAAATATAAATCCGAAATTCTGGACAGAAAAGTCGTCTTCACAAGAAACGACGTCGACAGAAAACTAGCCGTTGGAATGTCGCGAAACTTGGATATGTTGTAGCTCTTAATCTCAGCTACCGTTCCCAATTTGAATCATGTTGATTGATGAAGTATTCGCGACGCTATGGCTTTCGACGCATTAGGGGGTAAGCTGTAGGAGGAGAACTTAACTCAATCTCAAAAGTTCAATCAAAGTTCAAGAATCTCACAAGGAATAAGAAGGAGCAAGAGAAAGGTTGGGATAGGAAGAGAGGGATGAGAGGGAAGGTCCCAAGAGAGTCCCCAACCAAGGAAACCCCATAAGCACAAAGATTCCCTCCCTATAGGAACCTCAACTTTGACCTTTGTCCCTTCCCAACCAATCCATCCAAGTTGGCCACCCTTGCCAACCTAGCTTGGTTGTTCCCAACCTATTTGCAGCTGTTACAGTAGAGTGACAAGTTTCCCCAACCCCAAAGGTCCCAACTCCATATAAAGTCACCCCACAACTTCACTTTGTAACCGCCGCAATTGTAACGCAAGCTCATGAACTTTGAATCTTCATAGCTTTCGCGTTCTTGCTCCGATTGAAGCGATTCTCGTTGCGTCGGAAAGATCTTCTCAAGATCTATCCTCACAAATACCTGCTCAGACAGAATAACACAAAACACATTCCCAAACTCCAGAACACACCACACACAAATTCTTTCACCACAGTCAAACCATACATACGAATTGAAACAGAGATGGAGGCAGACAGAATGTGATAGCATATGATGACATCACACAACAATCTTTGGCGTGATTAAGCAAGGTAGGATGATTCAGCAAGGAAGGGGGGATCAAAAAGGTAGGAGAGATTCAGCAAGAGAGGGGGGATTCAGCAATGTAGCGGTTACTCTGTAAGTTAGGGATGATTAATCCAGGTAGGGGTGTTTAAGCAAGGAAGAGGGAATTCAGCAAGAGGGTGGGGATCAGAAAGGTAGGGGTGATTAAGTAAGGTGGGGGTGAATAAGCAAGGTAGGAGTGATTTAGCAAGGTAGGGGTGATTAAGCAAGGTAGGGGTGATTAAGAAAGGGAGGGATGATTCATCAAGCAAGGGACAATTCAGCAAGGTAGGGATGATTAAGCATCATCGGGATGATCAATCAATGTGAGGGTGACTAAGCAAGAGGTGGGAAGTCAGCAAGATAGGGAGTAGGTAGGGGTGATTAAGCAAGGAATAGGATATTCAGCAAGGGAGGGGGGATTCAGCAAGAAAGGGGTGATTAAGCAAGGAAGGTAGATGGAATTCAGCTAGAGGGTGGGAATTCTGCAAGGTAGGTTTGATTGAGCAAGGTATGGCCGACTGAGCAAGGTAGGGTCGATGAAGCAAGGTAGGGTTGATTCAGCAAGGAAGAAGAGATTCAGCAAGATAGAGAGAACTTAGCAGGGTATGGTAGATTCAGCAATATAAGGGAAATTCTGCAAATTTCGTGTGATTAATATAGGGCTGATTAATCAAGGTAGGGGTCATTATGCAAGGTAGGAGTGATTAGAAAAGGAAGGGGAAATTTAGCAAGGTAGTGAGAATGCAGCAAGGTAGGGGTGATTAAGCAAGGTAGGGGTGATTCAGCAAGTTAGGGTTGACTAAGCAACGTAGTGGGAATTCAGCAAGGTAGGGATGATTAATAAAGGTAGGGGTGATTCAGAAAGGGAGGGGAGATTCAGAAAGAAAGGGACGACTAAAAAATATAGGGAGAAATCCAGCAAGGTAGGGGTGATTCAGGAGGTAGCGGGGATTCGTCATGGTAGCGAGAATCCAGCAAGGTAGGGGGAATTCAGCAAGGTAGGGTTGATTCAATACAGATGGGGGATTCAGCAAGGCAGGGGGGATTCAGCAAGGCAGGGGGAATTCAGCAAGATAAGGGTGATTATGCAAGGTAGGTGTGATTTAGCAAGAGAGGGTTGCTTAAGCAGCGTGGTGGTAATTCAGCAAGGTAGGGACGATAAATAAAGGTCGGAGTAAATCAGACAGGGAGGGGGGATTCAGACAGAGGAAGAGAACTCAGCAAGATTAGGGTAGATTCAGTGAGATAGGGGGGATGGAGCAATTTAGGGTGATAAAGCAAGGTAGGAATGATTCAGCAAGTTAGGAGGGATTCAGCAGTGTAGCATTGACTCAACAAGGTAGGAATGATAGGGTGATTAAGCAAGGAACAGGGAATTCAGCAAGGAGGTGGGAATTCAGCAAGGTAGGGGAATTCAGCAAGGTAGGGTTGATTCAATACGGATGGGAGGATTCAGCAAGGCAGGGGGATTCAGCAAGATAAGGGTGATTAAGCAAGGTAGGGGTGATTAATCAAGGTAGGTGTGATTGAGAAGGTAGGGATGATTCAGCAAGATAGTGATAATTAGCAAGGTAGGGGTGATTAAGCAAGGTAGGGGGATTCAGCAAGATAGGGAGAATTCAGCAAGGTAGGGGGGATTCAGCAAGGTAGGGGTGATTGAGCAAGGTAGGGGTGATTAAGCAAGGTACTGAAAATTCAGCAAGGTAGGAGAGTTTCAGTAAGATAGGGAAAATTCAGCAAGGTAGGGAGGATTCGCAAGAGAGGGGGAATTCAGACAGGTAGGGGTGATTAATGCTAGGTGGGGGTTCTTCATCATACTATGCGAGACTAAGCAAGGTAGGAGTGCTTTAAAAAGGTAAGGGGGAACTCAGCAAGGTAGGCATAATTATGCAAGGTAGGGATGATTCAGAAAGGTGGGGGGATTCAGCAAGGTAGGGGGATTCAGCCAGATAGGGGGTGATTAATCAAGTATGGGGGTGTCCAACAAGATAGACGAGATTCAGCAATGTAGAGGTGACTCCAGCAAGGTAGGGATGATTAATCAAGGTAGGGGTGATTATGCAAGGAAGAGGGAGTTCTGCAAGGGGGTGATTTGGCAAGGTAGGAGAGATTCAGGAAAGTAGGGGATATTTAGCAATTCTACAATTGGGTTCCGAACCAAACCCATCAGTCTCACCTCTGCTGTTGGCTTCTGAACCCCACTCACCCGTCTCACATCTCCTGTTGGGTCTTCAACCCCACTCAACCGTCTCACCTTTACAATTGGGTTCCGAACCCCACACACCGTCTCATCTCTGCAGTTGGTTTCTGAACCCCACTCATCCATTTCACCTCTCCAGTTCGGTTGTGAACCTCACTCACCCGTCTAACCCTATACTATGGGGTTTTGAACCCCACTCACCTGTCTCACCTCTCCAGTTGGGCCTTGAACCCCACTCAGCCGTCACACCTCAAGAGTTGGGTTGTGAACCCCATTAACAAGTCTCACCTCTGCAGTTGGGTTCGGAACTCCACTCACCCTCTCACATCTCCAGTTGGGTCTTGAACCCCACTCACTCATCTCACCTCTACTGTTGGGCTCTTAACCCCACTCACCCGTCTCACTTCTACCGTTAGGTTCTAAACCCCACTTACCCGCTCACCTCTACTATTTGGTTCTAAACCCCACTCACCCGTCTCACCTCTACAGTTGGGTTCTAAACCCCACTCACCCAACTCACCTCTGCTGTTGGGTTCTGAACTCCACTCACCCGTATCACCTCGACTGTTGGGTTCTGAACCCCACTCACCCGTCTCACCTCTACAGTGGTGTTCCGAACCCACCCACCCGTCTCACCTCTACAGTTGGGTTCTGAACCCCACTCACCCGATTCACCTTTCCAATTGGGTCCTATACCCCACTCACTCGTCTCACCTCAATAGTTGGGTTCTGAACCGCACTTACCCGTCTCACCTTTGCTGTTGGGTTCAAAACCCCACTCACCCGTCTAACCTCTGCAGTTGTGTTCTGATCCTCACTCACCCATCTCACCTCTTCCTGTTCAGTTTTGAAACCCACTCACCCGTCTCACCTCTACTGTTGTTTTGGGAACCCCACTAACCCGTCTCACCCCTACAGTTCGATTCCGAACCCCACCCACCCGTCTCACCTTACTGTTGGGATCTGAACCCCACTCACCCGTCTCACGTCTGCAGTTGGCTTCTCAGCCCCACGCACACATTTCACCTCTGCAGTTGGCTTCTGAACCCCACTCACCCGCCTCACCACTTTTGTTGGGTTCTGAACCCCACTCAACCGTCTAACCTATTACAGTTAGGTTTTGAACCCAACTCACCCGACTCACCTCTGCTGTTGGGTTCTGAACTCCACTCACCCGTATCACCTCTACTCTTGGGTTCTGAACCCTCTCACCCATCTCACCTCTACCGTTGGTTTTGAACCCCACTAACCCGTCTCACATCTACAGTTGGGTTTTGAACCCCACTCACCCATTTCACCTCTCCACTGGGTTCCAAACCCCACCCACTCGTCTCACCTCTACAGTTGGGTTTTGAACCCCACTAACCCGTCTCACCTCTAATGTTGCTTAGGGAACCCCAGTCACCCGTCTCACTCTACAGTTGGGTTCCGAACCCCACCCACGCGACTCACCTCTACCGTTGGGTTCTGAACCCCACTAACCCACTCACCTCTACAGTTGGGTTCTGAACCCCACTCACCCGTCTCACCTCTACAGTTGGGTTCTAAATCCCACTCACCCGTATCACCTCTACTGTGGGGTTCTTAACCCCACTCACCCGTCTCACCTCTACCGTTGGTTATGAACCCCATTTACCAGTTTCACCTCTACACTGGGTTCCAAACCCCACCCTCTCATCTCACCTCTTACAGTTGAGTTCTGAACCCCACTCACCTGCTCACCTCCACTGTTTGGTTCTGAACTCCACTCACCCGTCTCACCTCTACTGTTGGGTTCTGAACCCCACACTTTCGTGTCAACTCTGCAATTGGGTTCTAAAACTCCACTCACCCGTATCACCTCTACTGTTGGGTTCTTAACCCCACCCACCCGTCTCACCTTAGGTTCAAAACCCCACTCACCCATCTCACCTCTGCAGTTGGGTCCTGATCCCAACTCACCCGTCTCACCTCTCCAGTTCAGGTTGAACCCCACTCAACCGTCTCATCTCTATAGTTGGGTTCTTAATCCCACTAACCCGTCTCACCTCTACAATTGGGTTACGAACCCCACCCATCCGTCTCACCTCTACAGTTGGGTTCTGAATCCCACTCACCCGGAAACCCCTTCTCTTGGATTCTGAACCCCACTCACCTGTTTCACCTCTCCAGTGGGGTTCCAAACCCCACCCACTCGTCTCACTGCTACAGTTGGGTCCTAAACCCCACTCTCCTGTCTCACCTCCGCTGTTGGGTTTTGAACCCCATTCACTCGACTCACCTTTGCAATTGGGTTTTGGACCCCACTCACTCGTCTCACTTCTGCAGTTGGGTTGTTAACCCCACTCACTCGTCTCACCTCTGCAGTTGGGTTCTGATTCCCACTAAAACGTCTCACCTCTACTGTTGGTTCTAAACCTCACCCACCGTAAAAGCTCTCTAGTTGGGTTCTGAACCCCACTAACCCGTTTCACCTTCACTGTTGAGTTCTGAACCCAAACTCAACCATTTCGCCTCAACTGCTGGGTTCTGAACCCCACTCACCCGTTTCACGTCTATAGTTGGGTTCCGAACACCACCCACCCATCTCACCTCTATAGTTTCTTTCCCAACCTCACTCACCCATCTCACCTCTCCAGTTGGGTCCTAAACCCCACTAACTAGTCGCAACTCTACAGTTGGGTTCTGAACCCCACTAACCCGTCTCACCTCTAATGTTGTTTGGTAACCGCAATCACCAGTCTCACCTCTCCAGTTGGGTTCCGAAGCCCACACACCCGTCTCACCTCCATAGTTGGGTTCTGAACCCCACTCACCCATCTCAATTCTGCAGTTGGGTTCTAACGCCAACTCACCCGTCTCACCTCTGCAGTTGGCTTCTGAAACCCACTCACCCATCTCACCTCTCCACTTGGGTCCTGAAACCCCGCTCAGCCGTCTCACCTCAATAGTTGGGTTATGAACCCCATTCACCCGTCTCACCTTTGCAGTTGGATTCTGAACCCCACTCACCCGTCTCACCTCTACAGATGGGTTCCGAACCCCACACACCTGTCTCACCTCTACAGTTGGGTTATGAACCCCACTCACCCGTCTCACTTCTGCAGTTGGATTCTGAAGCCCCCTCACCTGTCTCACCTCAAACGTTGGGTTCTGAACCTCACTCACCCGTCTCACCTCTACAGTGGGGTTGCAAACCCCACCACCGTATCACCTCTACAGCTAGCATCTTAATCCCACTCACCTGTCTTACCTCTCCACTTGGGTCCTGAACCCACTCAGCCGTCTCACCTAAAAAGTTGGGTTCTTAACCCCACTAACCCGTCTCACCTTTGCAGTTGGGTTCTGATGCCCACTCACTCGTCTCACCTCTGCAATTGGGTTCTGAGTCCCACTCACCTGTTCTCATTTCTGCAGTTTGGTTCTGAACCCTAGTCACCCGTCTCACCTCTGCAGTTGGGTTCTGAACCCTACTCACCGTCTCACCTCTACAGTTGGGTTCGGAACCACTCTTACCTCTTCTGATAGGTTCTGAACCCCTTTCACCCGTCTCACCTCTCTAGTTGGGACCTAAACCCCACTCACCGTCTCACCTCTACAGTTGGGTTCTGAACCCTGCTCACCCGTCTCACCTCTACAGTTGGGTTATGAACCCCACGAACCCGTCTCACCTGTACTATTGTTTCGGGGAAACCCGCTCCCCCGTCTCACCTCTACCATTGGGTTCGGAACCCCACACACCCTTCTCACCTCTACAATTGGGTTCTGAACCCCACTCACCCATCCCACCTCTGCATTTGGCTTCTGAACCCCACTCACCCATCTCACTTCTCTAGTTGGGTCCTGAACCCCACTCACCGGTCTCACCTCTACTGATGGGTTCTGAACCGCACTCACCCGTCTCACCTCTACAGTTGGGTTCTGAATCCCACTCACCCGTCTCAACTTTCCACTTGGATCCTTTTACTCAGCCGTCTCACCTCAATTGTTGGGTTCTGAACCCCACTAACCGTCTCACCTCTGCAGTGGGTTCTGATCTTCACTCACCGTCTTACCTCTTTAGTTGGGTTCTGAACACCACTCACCTGTCTCACCTCCACAGTTGGGTTCGGAACCTCACTCATCCGTCTCACCTCTACTGCTGGGTTCTGAACCCCACTCAACCGTCTCACCTTTACTGCTAGGTTCTGAACCCCACTCACCCGTTTCACCTCTACTGTTGGGTTTGGAACCGCACTCACCTGTTTTACCTCTACTGCTGGGTTCTGAACCCCACTGTAGAGGTGAGACGGGTGAGTCGGGATCAGAACCCAACTATAGAGGTGAGACGGGTGGGTGTGGTTCTGAACCCCACTGTAGAGGTGAGACTGGTGAGTGGGGCTCTGAACCCAACAGTAGATGAGAGACGGGTTAGTGGGTTCAGAACCCAACAGCACATGTGAGATGGGTGAGAGGAGTTAAGAACCCAACTGTAGAGGTGAGACGGGTGAGTTGGGTTTAGAACCCAACAGTAGAGCTGAGCGGTACGTGGGGTTCAGAACCCAACGGCAGAGGTGAGATGGGTGAGTGGGGATAAGAACCCAACAGTAGAGGTGAGATGGGAGAGTGGGGTTCAAGACCCAACTGGACATATGAGATGGGTGAGTGGGGTTCTGAACCAAATAGCAGAGGTAAGACGGGTTCATGGGGTTCAAAACCCAACAATTGAGGTGAGACAGCTGAGTGGGGTTAAGGACCCAACTACAGAGGTGAGACGGGTGAATGGGGTTCAGGACCATCAGCAGAGGTATTACGGGTTGGTGGGGTTCGGAACCCCACTATAGTGTGTGAGACGGGTGAGTGCGGTCCAGGAACCAAATGGAGAGGTGAGATGGGTGAGTGGGGTTCAGAAGCCAACTGCAGAGGTGAGACAGGGGAGTGGGCTCATGAACCCATCAGCAGATGTGAGACGAGTGAGTGGGGTTCAGAACCCAACTGTAGAGGTGAGACGGTGAGTGGGGTTCAGCTCCCAACTGCAGAGGTGAGACGGGTGAGTGGGGTTCTGAACCCAAGTGCAGAGGTGAGACCGGTTAGAGGGGTTCATAACCCAACCATTGAGGTGAGCGGGGTTTAGGACCCAACTGGAGAAGTGAGATGGGTGGGTGGTGTTTGGAACCCCTCTCTAGAGGTGAGATGGGTGATTGGGGTTCAGAATCCAACTGCAGAGGTGAGACGGTGAGTGGGTTCAAACCCAAATTGGAGAGGTGAGACGGGTGAGTGGGGATCAAAATCCAACTGCAGGGGTGAGACGGGTGAGTGGGGTTTTGAACCCAACTGCGGAGGTGAGAAGGGTTATTGGGTTTAAGCACCCAACTATTGAGGTGAGATTGGTGAGTGGTATAGGACCCAACTGAAACCCAACCATTGAGGTGAGACGGGTGAGCGGGGTTTAGGACCCAGCTGGAGAGGTGAGATGGGTGGGTTCGGAATGCAATTGTAGAGGTGAGATGGTTGGGTGGTGTTTGGAACCCCACTTTAGAGGTGAGACGGGTGAGTGGGGTTCAGAACCCAACAGTAGAGGTGAGACGGGTGAGTGGGGTTCAGATACGAAGTGCTGTAATGAGATGGTGAGTGGGGTTCAAAACCCAACTGTAGGGGTGAGACGGGTGAGTGCGGTTCCCAGATCAACTGTAGAGGTGAGACAAGTTTGTGGGATTCACAACAAAACTGTAGAGGTGAGAGAAGAGAGTGGGGCTCAATACCAAATTGGAGAAGTGAGACGGGTGAGTGGGGTTAAGAACCCAACAGTAGAGGTGATACGGGTGAGTGGAGTTAAGAACCCAACTGCAGAGGTGAGACGGGTGAGTGGGGTCCAGATCCGAACTGTAGAGGTGAGACAAGTGAGTGGGTTTAGAACCCAACAGTATAGGTGAGAAGGGTGAGTGAGGTTCAGAACCCAAAACTAGAGGTGAGATGGATGAGTGGGGTTCAGAAGCCACCTGAAGAGGTGAGACAAGTGAGTGGGCTTCAGAACCCCACAGCAGATGTGAGACGGGTGAGTGGGGTTCAGAACCCAGCTGTAGAGGTGAGACGTGTGTGTGGGGTTCGGAACCCTACTGCAGAGGTGAGACAGGTGAGTGGGGTTCCCAAAGCAACAGTAGAGGTGAAACACGAAAGTGGGGTTCAGAACTCGACTGTAGAGGTGAGACAAGTGAGGGGTTCAGAACCAAACTCCTAAGAGGAGACGGGTGAGTGGGGTGCAAAACCCAACTGCAGAGGTGAGAGGGGTGAGTGGGGTTTTCAGTACCCAACCATTGAGGGTGAAACGGGTGAGGGGGGTTTTGAACCCAGCTGGAGAGGTGTGATTGGTGAGTGGGGTTCGGAATGCAACTGTAGAGGTGAGATGGGTGGGTGTGTTTGGAACCCCACTTTAGAGGTGAGACGGTGAGTGGGGTTCATAACCCAACAGTAGAGGTGAGACGGGTGAGTGGGGTTCAGAAGCCAACTGCAGAGGTGAGACAGGTGAGTGGGGTTCAGAAGCCATCTGCAAAAGTGAGACGGGTGAGTGGGGTTCAGACCCAACTACAGCGGTTAGACGGGTGAGAGGGTTCAGAACCCAACCACTGAGGGGGGTTTAGGACCCACTTGGAGGTGAGATGGATGAGTGGGGTTCGGAATGCAACTGTAGAGGTGAGATGGGTGGGTGGTGTTTGGAACCCCACTTTAGGGGTGAGACAGGTGAGTGGGTTTGGAAGCCAACTACAGAGGTGAGTCGGGTTAGTAGGTTCAACACCCAACTATTGAGGTGAGATGGGTGAGCACGTAAAGAACCACACAGTATAGTTGAGACGGGTGAGGGGGTTCAGAACCAAACTGCAGAGTTGAGATGGGTTAGTGGGGTTCAGAGCCAAACTGTAGAGGTGAGCCAAATGAGTGGGGTTCAGCACCCAACAGTAGAGGTGAGCACGTTAGTGGGGTTCAGAGCCCAACGGTAGGGTGAGACGGGTTCGTGGGGTTCAGAACCAAACAGGACAGGTGACACAAGTGAAGTAGGGTCAGAAGCCAGCTGCAAAGGTGAGACGCGTGAGTGGGGTTCAGAACCAAACTTCAGAAGTGAGACGGTGAGTGGTGGTACCGAACCCAACTGGTAGAGGTGAGACGAGTGGGTGGGAATCAGAAGCCAACTGTAGAGGTGAGACGGGTGGGTGGGTTTCGGAACCCAACTGAATGGGTGAGATGGTGAGTGGGGTTCTCAAAACAACAGGAGAGGTGAGACGGTTAGTGGGGTTTAGAACCCAACTATCGAGGTGAGACGGGTGAGTGGGGTTCAAAACCAAACAGGAGAGGTGAGACAGGTTTGTGGGGGTCAGAACCAACTGCTGAGGTGAGAGGGGTGAGTGGGGTTTTGAACATAGCTGTTGAGGTGAGACAGGTTAGTTGGTTTCAGAACCCAACTGCAGAGGTGAGACGGTGAGTGGGCTTCAGAACCCAACTGCAAAGGTGAGACGAGCGAGTGGGGTTCAGAACCCAATTGGAGAGGTGAGACGAGTAAGTGGGGTTCAGGACCCAAGTGGAAAGGTGAGACGAGTGAGTGGCGTTCAGTACCCAACTACAGAGGTGAAACGTGTGGGTGGG
>BQMB01000958.1:0-48055 GCA_027943415.1 Closterium sp. NIES-67
AGGCAAGCGAAAGCACGCAACAGCCAAGGAAGGCAATGCGAGCACCACAGCCAAATGACAGCAAACAAAAACAGCCAAGAGAAAGGCAAGCGAAGAAAGCAACAGCCAAGGGAAAGGCAAGCGAAAGCAAGCAACGGCCAAGAGAAAGGCAAGCGAAAGCAAGCAACCGCCAAAGGAAAGGCACGCGAAAGCAAGCAATAGCCAAGGGAAAGGCAAGCGAAAGCAAGCAACAGCCAAGGGAAAGGCAAGCAAAAGAACGCAACAGCCAAGGGAAAGGCAAGCAAAACCAAGCAACAGCCAAGGGAAAGGCAAGCGAACGCAAGCAATATCCAAGGGAAAGGCAAGCGAAAGCAAGCAACAGCCAAGGGAAAGGCAAGCGAAAGCACGCAACAGCCAAGGGAAAGGCAAGCGAAAGCAAACAACAGCCAAGGGAAAGGCAAGCAAAAGCAAGCAATAGCCAAGGGAAGGGCAAGCAACGGCCAAGGGCAAGGCAAGCGAAAGCAAGCAACCGCCAAGGGAAAGGCAAGCGAAAGCAAGCAATAGCCAAGGGAAAGGCAAGCGAAAGCAAGCAACAGCCAAGGGAAAGGCAAGCGAAAGCAAGCGACAGCCAAGGGAAAGGCAAGCAAAAGCAAACACAGCCAAGCGAAAGGCAAGCGAAAGCAAGCAACAGCCAAGGGAAAGGCAAGCAAAGAAAGCAACAGCAAAGGGAAGGCAAATGAAAGCAAGCAACAGATAAGGGAAAGGCAAGCGAAAGCAAGCAACAGCCAACGGAAAGGCAAGCGAAAGCAAGCAATAGCCAAGGAACGGCAAGCGAAAGCAAGCAACAGCCAAGGGAAAGGCAAGCGAAAGCACGCAACAGCCAAGGGAATGACAAGCAAAAGCAAACAACAGCCAAGAGAAAGGCAGCGAAAGAAAGCAACAGCCAAGGGAAAGGCAAGCGAAAGCAAGCAATAGCCAAGAGGAAGGGCAAGCAAAAGCAAGCAACGGCCAAGGGAAAGGCAAGCGAAAGCAAGCAACCGCCAAAGGAAAGGCACGCGAAAGCAAGCAATAGCCAAGGGAAAGGCAAGCGAAAGCAAGCAACAGCCAAGGGAAAGGCAAGCAAAAGAACGCAACAGCCAAGGGAAAGGCAAGCAAAACCAAGCAACAGCCAAGGGAAAGGCAAGCGAACGCAAGCATTAGCCAAGGGAAGGGCAAGCGAAAGCAAGCAAGAATCAAGGGAGGGCCAGCAAAAGCAAGCAACAGCCAAAGGAAAGGCAAGCGAAAGCAAGCAACAGCCAAGGGAAAGGCAAGCGAAAGCAAGCAACAGCCAAGAGAAAGGCAAGCGAAAGCAAGCAACAGCCAAGAGAAAGGCAAGCGAAAGCAAGCAACAGCCAAAGGAAAGGCAAGCGAAAGAAAGCAACAGCCAAGGGAAGGCAAGTGAAAGCAAGCAACAGACAAGGGAAAGGCAAGCGAAAGCAAGCAACAGCCAAGGGAAAGGCAAGTGAACACAAGCATTAGCCAAAGGAAGGGCAAGCGAAAGCCAGCAACAGCCAAGGGAAAGGCAAGCGAAAGCAAGCGACAGCCAAGGGAAAGGCAAGCGAAAGCAAGCAACAGCCAAGGGAAAGGCAAGCGAAAGCAAGCAATAGCCAAGGGAAAGGCAAGCAAAAGCAAGCAACAGCCAAGGGAAAGGCAAGCGAAAGCAAGCAACAGCCAAGGGAAAGCCAAGGGAAAGCAAGCAAGAGCCAAGGGAAAGGCAAGAAAAAGAACGCAACAGCCAAGAGAACGGCAAGTGAAAGCAAGCAACAGCCAAGGGAAAGGCAAGCGAAAGCAAGCAAGAGCCAAGGGAAAGGCAAGAAAAAGCAAACAACAGCCAAGGGAAAGGCAAGCAAAAGAACGCAACAGCCAAGGGAAAGGCAAGCGAAAGCAAGCAATAGCCAAGGGAAAGGCAAGCGAAAGAACGTAACAGCCAAGGAAAAGGCAAGCGAAAGCAAGCAACAGCCAAGGGAAAGGCAAGTGAAAGCACGCAACAGCCAAGGGAAGGGCAAGTGAAAGCAAGCAACAGCCAAGGGAAGAGAAAGCGAAAGCAAGCAACAGCCAAGGGAAAGGCAAGCGAAAGCAAGCAATATCCAAGGGAAAGGCAAGCGAAAGCAAGCAACAGCCAAGGGAAAGGCAAGCGAAAGCACGCAACAGCCAAGGGAAAGGCAAGCGAAAGCAAACAACAGCCAAGGGAAAGGCAAGCAAAAGCAAGCAATAGCCAAGGGAAGGGCAAGCAACGGCCAAGGGCAAGGCAAGCGAAAGCAAGCAACCGCCAAGGGAAAGGCAAGCGAAAGCAAGCAATAGCCAAGGGAAAGGCAAGCGAAAGCAAGCAACAGCCAAGGGAAAGGCAAGCGAAAGCAAGCGACAGCCAAGGAAAAGGCAAGCAAAAGCAAACAACAGCCAAGCAAAAGGCAAGCGAAAGCAAGCAACAGCCAAGAGAAAGTGAAGCGAAAGCAAGCAACAGCCAAGGGAAAGGCAAGCAAAAGAAAGCAACAGCAAAGGGAAGGCAAATGAAAGCAAGCAACAGATAAGGGAAAGGCAAGCGAAAGCAAGCAACAGCCAACGGAAAGGCAAGCGAAAGCAAGCAATAGCCAAGGGAAGGGCAAGTGAAAGCAAGCAACAGCCAAGGGAAAGGCAAGCGAAAGCACGCAAAAGCCAAGGGAATGACAAGCAAAAGCAAACAACAGCCAAGAGAAAGGCAAGCGAAAGAAAGCAACAGCCAAGGGAAAGGCAAGCAAAAGCAAGCAATAGCCAAGAGGAAGGGCAAGCAAAAGCAAGCAACGGCCAAGGGAAAGGCAAGCGAAAGCAAGCAACCGCCAAAGGAAAGGCACGCGAAAGCAAGCAATAGCCAAGGGAAAGGCAAGCGAAAGCAAGCAACAGCCAAGGGAAAGGCAAGCAAAAGAACGCAACAGCCAAGGGAAAGGCAAGCAAAACCAACCAACAGCCAAGGGAAAGGCAAGCGAACGCAAGCAATATCCAAGGGAAAGGCAAGCGAAAGCAAGCAACAGCCAAGGGAAAGGCAAGCGAAAGCACGCAACAGCCAAAAGAAAGGCAAGCGAAAGCAAACAACAGCCAAGGGAAAGGCAAGCAAAAGCAAGCAATAGCCAAGGGAAGGGCAAGCAACGGCCAAGGGCAAGGCAAGCCAAAGCAAGCAACCGCCAAGGGAAAGGCAAGCGAAAGCAAGCAATAGCCAAGGGAAAGGCAAGCGAAAGCAAGCAACAGCCAAGGGAAAGGCAAGCGAAAGCAAGCGACAGCCAAGGGAAAGGCAAGCAAAAGCAAACAACAGCCAAGCGAAAGGCAAGCGAAAGCAAGCAACAGCCAAGAGAAAGTCAAGCGAAAGCAAGCAACAGCCAAGGGAAAGGCAAGCAAAAGAAAGCAACAGCAAAGGGAAGGCAAATGAAAGCAAGCAACAGATAAGGGAAAGGCAAGCGAAAGCAAGCAACAGCCAAGGGTAAGGCAAGCGAAAGCAAGCAATAGCCAAGGGAAGGGCAAGCGAAAGCAAGCAACAGCCAAGGGAAAGGCAAGCGAAAGCACGCAACAGCCAAGGGAATAACAAGCAAAAGCAAACAACAGCCAAGAGAAAGGCAAGCGAAAGAAAGCAACAGCCAAGGGAAAGGCAAGCGAAAGCAAGCAATAGCCAAGAGGAAGGGCAAGCAAAAGCAAGCAACGGCCAAGGGAAAGGCAAGCGAAAGCAAGCAACCGCCAAAGGAAAGGCACCCGAAAGCAAGCAATAGCCAAGGAAAAGGCAAGCGAAAGCAAGCAACAGCCGAGGGAAAGGCAAGCAAAAGAACGCAACAGCCAAGGGAAAGGCAAGCAAAACCAAGCAACAGCCAAGGGAAAGGCAAGCGAACGCAAGCATTAGCCAAGGGAAGGGCAAGCGAAAGCAAGCAAGAATCAAGGGAAAGGCCAGCAAAAGCAAGCAACAGCCAAAGGAAAGGCAAGCAAAAGCAAGCAACAGCCAAGGGAAAGGCAAGCGAAAGCAAGCAACAGCCAAGAGAAAGGCAAGCGAAAGCAAGCAACAGCCAAGAGAAAGGCAAGCGAAAGCAAGCAACAGCCAAAGGAAAGGCAAGCGAAAGAAAGCAACAGCCAAGGGAAGGCAAGTGAAAGCAAGCAACAGACAAGGGAAAGGCAAGCGAAAGCAAGCAACAGCCAAGGGAAAGGCAAGTGAACACAAGCATTAGCCAAGGGAAGGGCAAGCGAAAGCCAGCAACAGCCAAGGGAAAGGCAAGCGAAAGCAAGCGACAGCCAAGGGAAAGGCAAGCGAAAGCAAGCAACAGCCAAGGGAAAGGCAAGCGAAAGCAAGCAATAGCCAAGGGAAAGGCAAGCGAAAGCAAGCAACAGCCAAGGGAAAGGCAAGCGAAAGCAAGCAACAGCCAAGGGAAAGCCAAGGGAAAGCAAGCAACGTCCAAGGGAAACGGAAGCGAAAGCAAGCAACAGCCAAGGGAAAGGCAAGCGAAAGCAAGCAACAGCCAAGGGAAAGCCAAGCGAAAGCAAGCAACGTCCAAGGGAAACGGAAGCGAAAGCAAGCTACAGCCAAGGGAAAGCCAAGCGAAAGCAAGCAACAGCCAAAAGAACGGCAAGTGAAAGCAAGCAACAGCCAAGGAAAAGGCAAACGAAAGCAAACAACAGCCCAGGGAAAGGCAAGCGAAAGCAAGCAAGAGCCAAGGAAAAGGCAAGCGAAAGCAAGCAACAGCCAAGGGAAAGACAAGCGAAAGAACGCAACAGCCAAGGGAAAGGCAAGCGAAATCAAACAACAGCCAAGGGAAAGGCAAGCGAAAGCAAGCAACAGCCAAGGAAAAGGCAAGTGAAAGCACGCAACAGCCAAGGGAAGGGCAAGTGAAAGCAAGCAACAGCCAAGGGAAGGGAAAGCGAAAGCAAGCAACAGCCAAGGGAAAGGCAAGCGAAAGCAAGTAATAGCCAAGGGAAAGGCAAGCGAAAGCAAGCAACATCCAAGGGAAAGGCAAGCGAAAGCAAGCAACAGCCAAGGGAAAGGCAAGCGAAAGCAAGCAAAAGCCAAGGGAAAGGCAAGCAAAAAAAAGCAACAGCCAAGGGAAGGCAAGTGAAAGCAACCAACAGCCAAGGGACAGGCAAGCGAACGCAAGCATTAGCCAAGCGAAGGGCAAGCGAAAGCCAGCAACAGCCAAGGGAAAGGCAAGCGAAAGCAAGCGACAGCCAAGGGAAAGGCAAGCGAAAGCAAGCAACAGCCAAAGGAAAGGCAAGCAAAAGCAAGCAACAGCCAAGGAAAAGGCAAGCGAAATCAAACAACAGCCAACGGAAAGGCAAGCGAAAGCAAGCAACAGCCTAGGGAAAGGCAAGCGAAAGAAAGCAACAGCCAACGGAAAGGCAAGCGAAAGCAAGCAAGAGCCAAGGAAAAGGCAAGTGAAAGAAAGCAACAGCCAACGGAAAGGCAAGCGAAAGCAAGCAAGAGCCAAGGAAAAGGCAAGCGAAATCAAACAACAGCCAAGGGAAAGGCAAGCGAACGCTTGCATTAGCCAAGAGAAGGGCAAGCGAAAGCCAGCAACAGCCAAGGGAAAGGCAAGCGAAAGCTAGCGACAGCCAAGGGAAAGGCAAGCAAAAGCAAACAACAGCCAGGGGAAAGGCAAGCGAAAGCAAGCAATAGCCAAGGGAAAGGCAAGCGAAAGCAAGCAACAGCCAAGGGAAAGGCAAGCGAAAGCAAGCAACAGCCAAGGAAAAGGCAAGCGAAAGCAAGCAACAGCCATGGAAAGGCAAGCGAAAGCAAGCAACAGCCAAGGGAAAGGCAGGTGAAAGCAAGCAACAGCCAAGGGAAAGGCAAGCGAAAGCAAGCAAGCCGAGGGAAAGGCAAGCGAAAGCAAGCAACAGCCAAGAGAAAGTCAAGCGAAAGCAAGCAACAGCCAAGCGAAAGGCAAGCAAAAGAAAGCAACAGCAAAGGGAAGGCAAATGAAAGCAAGCAACAGATAAGGGAAAGGCAAGCGAAAGCAAGCAACAGCCAAGGGAAAGGCAAGCAAAAGCAAGCAATAGCCAAGGGAAAGGCAAGCGAAAGCAAGCAACAACCAGGAAAGGCAAGCGAAAGAAAACAACAGCCAAGGGAAAGGCAAGCAAAAGCAAACAACAGCCAAGAGAAAGGCAAGCGAAAGAAAGCAACAGCCAAGGGAAAGGCAAGCGAAAGCAAGCAATAGCCAAGAGGAAGGGCAAGCAAAAGCAAGCAACGGCCAAGGGAAAGGCAAGCCAAAGCAAGCAACCGCCAAAGGAAAGGCACGCGAAAGCAAGCAACAGCCAAGGGAAAGGCAAGCGAAAGCAAGCAACAGCCAAGGGAAAGGCAAGCAAAAGAACGCAACAGCCAAGGGAAAGGCAAGCAAAAGCAAGCAACAGCCAAGGGAAAGGCAAGCGAACGCAAGCATTAGCCAAGGGAAGGGCAAGCGAAAGCAAGCAATAATCAAGGGAAAGGCAAGCAAAAGCAAGCAACAGCCAAAGGAAAGGCAAGCGAAAGCAAGCAACAGCCAAGGGAAAGGCAAGCGAAAGAAAGCAACAGCCAAGGGAAGGCAAGTGAAAGCAAGCAACAGATAAGGGAAAGGCAAGCGAAAGCAAGCAACAGCCAAGGGAAAGGCAAGCGAACACAAGCATTAGCCAAGGGAAGGGCAAGCGAAAGCCAGCAAGAGCCAAGGGAAAGGCAAGCGAAAGCAAGCGACAGCCAAGGGAAAGGCAAGCGAAAGCAAGCAACAGCCGAGGGAAAGGCAAGCAAAAGCAAGCAACAGCCAAGGAAAAGGCAAGCGAAATCAAACAACAGCCAACGGAAAGGCAAGCAAAAGCAAGCAACAGCCAAGGGAAAGGCAAGCGAAAGAAAGCAACAGCCAAGGGAAGGCCAAGCGAAAGCAAGCCAGAGCCAAGAGAACGGCAAGTGAAAGCAAGCAACAGCCAAGGGAAAGGCAAGCAAAAGCAAACTGTTAGAATATACCATGCTATGCTAGTTGTGTATATTGTGTTTACATCCCTAGTTGGGTGTACACCTGTGTTGGGGTGTCAATCCAACCCAATTGTGGTTGGAGCCCCCAAACCCAAGGACCACAATTGTGGGGGCACCACAAGTGGGTTGGCTAAACCACTGGTGGTACACCACACTTGGACCACCTCCAACTGGTGGTCAACCACATTTGGAAGGATCCTCCCTCCCTTGTGATTGGTCCTAACCCCCCGTTCCCTTCCAACCTTCCCTTCCTACCTCATCTCTCTCTTCCTATGTAATGCCTTTGCTTCATCAATAAACTGAACCTTTCTGTTTCTAACATGGTATAGAGCAATAATGGCTCACGCCAACTTTGAAATCCCGATCCTTCCCCACGCTTCCGCCCCGTCCCCTTCCGACGTGCACCTCATTGCCGTCCCCTCCATCGCCGCTGCTAGACTCCTAGCCGCCGCCTCTCAACTAGTTTTCTGTTGGGTGGATTTTCAAAAACCCCCAATGCGCCAAACGCCATAGCTCGCTCGATACTTGACAGAATTGAGTGATTCGACTTGCAAAAGAACGCTCTTGGTGTCAGCTACAACGTCGTAAAATTTCGGACTGTTTGCACACTTTCCTGGATGTGATCACGAAGTGCTACTGAAATTTCTACCAAGTCCTATTTTCATCAGCTAACTGCCATCTTTCCCCATCTTTTGCCTCCTCACCTGCACCTGCTCATCGCCGCCTTACCACTGCTGCAGCCATAGCAGCAGCAGCAGAAGCAGCAGCAGCACCAGAAGGAGCAGCAGACTCAGCAGCAGCAGCACCAGCAGCAGTAGCAGCAGCAGCAGCAGCAGCTGAAGGAGCAGCAGCAGCAGTGGCAGCAGCAGCAGCGTCCGCAGCAGCAACAGCAACAGCAGCAGAAGGAGCAGCAGCAGCAGCAGCAGCAGCAGCAGCAGCAGCAGCAGCAGTATCTACAGCCATCCCCATCCTCTCCTCCCCTTTGAGCCGCCGCGGGTCCACCCGCCGCCGCTCCCTCCCGGCCACCGCGGGTCCACCCGCCGTCGCCTTCCTCCCACTCCGTGTCACCAATGGCATCCTTTCCCCCTCCCGTCGACGTCTCGACCCTCGATCATCTCGTGCGCGCTGCCGACAACTCAGCAACCAACTGGTATTCCTTCGTCGGCAGCCTCCACCGCGTCCTCGGCAGTGCTTATGTCCTGCCGTTCCGCCTCCTGGACATCATGCTTGGTCTCCCAGAGGGTGACCTTGGGGACCCGCCGCCTCACCCTGGCGATCCCCCCCCTCTCATTCCCCATCCCGGCGAGGAACCTCCGCCCCCCATGGTACCCGTTCGCACCAGCACTCGCGCTGCCACCGCTGAAGTTGAGCAGCTCTTCCTTACTCAGCGTCGTGAGTTCCTCGTACTCCATACTGATTACCTGATCGCGTTGGAGGAACACGAGCGGTCGGCAACCCTCCGCACCCAGCATGCCGCTACCGCCGCCGCTTATGCCGCTGACTCTGCGCGATTTGCTGAGCGTCGTCGCGCCTGGCTCGAGGCGGACAGCTGTGCTACTGGTGCCCTTCTCCTTGCCATCCCGTCTGCGCTCATGCGCAACTTCCAGGCACGTCGCATCGGCTCCCGCCAGATCTGGCTCGAGCTTGAGGCAATGTTCGAACGCACCGACTTCGATGCTGTCGGACCGCTCTTCAAGGAATACTTCAGCATCACGATCGAACACAGTGCTGGCGCCGTTGACTACACCAGCCGTCTCCTGGACCTTGCCTCCCGCCTTGAGGCTCGCCAGACTACTCTCCCCCCCAACCTTCAGATCTACCGTCTCCTCGAAGGCCTCTCCCCTCAATATGAAGTGCGCGTCATCGCCTTCACTGAGGCTCAGCCCCGCGCCTCCCTTGACACTGTGGTCCAATGGATCATTGACGCTGAGGCCCGCCTTCTCTCAACCCCC
This sequence comes from Closterium sp. NIES-67, assembly GCA_027943415.1. NCBI lineage: Eukaryota > Viridiplantae > Streptophyta > Zygnematophyceae > Desmidiales > Closteriaceae > Closterium > Closterium sp. NIES-67. Next base: position 8,911 of record BQMB01000958.1, read on the forward strand.
CCCTCCGGCCTGAACTCCACCGAGTCCCAAAACCCCCAGCTTGCAGTCACACAGCCGCGTCGTGGCGGGCGCCCACGTGGCGGCCGCACCAACCCTCAGGGAGGGGGTGGAGGTGGCGGTTGTGGGGGCAGCGGAGCCGGCGGCGGTGGTGGCGGGGTCGAGGGTGGCAGCAGTGGTGGTGGTGGAGGCAGTGGTGGCTCATCTGGTAGCCGTGGTGGCCGCCCTGGCACTCTCCCCCCATGTTCCTATCTTCGCCATTTTGGTCCCAGGGCGGGTGAGCGCTGCACCCAAACCAACCATCCCCCCGCGACCTGCTTCAAGGCGTATGATGACGCCTGGTTCGAGCGCGGCAACACTGGCACACCCCCACGCTGGTCTGCCATGGATCCCCGCCCCTCTCTCCAGGATGTCAAAACTCTTCCGTCTTTTCTCCCCTCTCATCTTCAGCTCTCCTCCTCCTCCTCCTCTATCGCTGACCCCATAACTCCCCAGGAGCTGCAGCAGTTTCGCCGCTTCCAGCAGCTGCAGCTGCTGCAGCAGCAGCAGCAGTGGGGCTCTGGTGGTCAGGCTGCAGCCGCAGCTGCAGGAGCCGCAGCCGCAGCATCTGCATGGCAGCAGCAGCAGCTTGGCTTTGGCACCGCCGCCATGGCTGCCACAGCCACACCAGGTCCTCCTGGCTTTCCCCTCTGGGGCTCTCCTTCCCCTAGTGCTCCCGCCTCCCACTCCAGCTTTCTAGGCGAGCTCATGCGTTCTTCCCCTGCTTCCACTTCCATGTATCCCTCTGTTTTTAATGCCAGTGATTTCCAGTACCCCGTGTCTTCAGCTCCCTCCTCGCTCACGATTGACTTTGTTCTCGATAGTGGTGCCACTGAAACTGCCCTCAAAGACGCCGGCACCCTCACCTCCCTCCCTTTCCCCACCAACGTTCATGGTGCTGATTCCAGCTTCTCCATCCCTTGCACTCATCTCTCCACCCTCCCCTGCCCCCCCTTCACCTCTGGAGTGGTCACTGGTCTCCACATTCCCTCCCTTCGTCATAACCTGCTCTCCATTCGTGAACTCCAACAGGCTGGCATCACTACCCTCTTCCCCGCCTCTGCCACCTACTCTGACCTCCTCCACGGCCCCACTCGCCGCCTCCTTCATCGCCTCCCACTTTGCCCTCGCTCTCGTCAGTACATCCTCCGCACACCCCGCCCCTCCTCATGCCACGTGACCACTCGTGCAGGCACCTCCACTCTCCCCCCTCCCCTCCCTCTAGAGCCACCTTCCTCCAACTCCACCTCCTCCCCATGCTCTTGTCGCGCACTGTCCCACCCCGCTGTTCTCATCCACCACCGCCTTGGTCATATGAACTTTCCCACACTTTGTAAAGCCGTCTCCTCCCGCTTGCTTGACGGTCTTCCCCCCACTCTTCCTCCCCTCCCGTCCTCTTCCGCTCCCCCATGCGCCACATGCATTCATGGAAAGCTCAAACAACAGCCTCACCTCAGTCATCCTTCCTTTGCTGCTGCCCCCCTTGACCTCGTCCACATGGACCTCTGGGGCCCTAACCCTTCCCCTTCCCGCCAAGGGCACCGGTACATGCTTGTCCTAGTCGACGTCCACAGCAGGTACTCCTCGGTGTTCCTCCTCCACACGAAGGCCGAGGCCCCTGCTGTCATCGTTACCTGGGCCGAGCAGTGCCGAGTCCACTTTGGTCGCCCCATCCGCCGCCTCCATTCCGACGGCGGTGGTGAGTTTCTCAACCGCACCCTCTCCTCCTACTGCTCAACCCATGGCATCCAGCAGACTCATACCCTTCCCCACTCCCCTCAGCAGAACGGTGTTGCTGAGAGTCGCATTCGTGAGATCACCAAGACGGCCCGCTGCCTCCTCACTCATGCCTCCACGCCCCCTTCTCTTTGGGGCTATGCCCTTGTCCATGCTGCTCTCCTTACTAATCTTTACCCACATCCTCAACGCCAGTCTGTCACTCCCACTGAGCTCTGGGCTAGCACCAAGCCAGATGCTGCCATTCTCCGTATCTGGGGTTGCAAGGCATATGTCCTCATCCCCCCACCTGACCGCTCTCGGCAGGCAGGAAAGCTCGCCTCCAAGGCCATTGAGTGTGTCTACCTTGGCCACGCTCGCTCTGCCCCTGGTTACCTCTTCCTTCACCCGTCCTCAGGCCGCCTCCTACAGAGCCGTGACGTGGTGTTCGATGAGAGCATCCCGTTCTATCATTCTGTTCCGCCTTCCGACCCCCTTCCTCCTCTCTCCCGCCCCCTCACCTGGGCTGATGCTGTCATTCCCCCACTCCTTCCCCAGGCTCCCCTCCTTCCTCCAAATCCTGCTCCTCCCCCTCCTCCTTCCTCAGGTGACATTTACGACCCAGCTGTCCCTCACTCCCCTGCTCACTCTGCCTCATCACACCAGCACCAGCAGCAGCAGCAGCAGCAGCAGCAGCAGCAGCAGCAGCAGCAGCAGCAGCAGCAGCAGCAGCAGCAGCAGCAGCAGCAGCAGCAGCAGCAGCAGCAGCAGCAGAAGGAGCAGCAGCAGCAGCAGCAGCAACAGCAGCAGCAGCAGGTGCAGCAGCAGCAGCGGATGGAGCAGCAGCAGCAGCAGCAGCAGCAGCAGCAGCGGATGGAGCAGCAGCAGCAGCAGCAGCAGCAGGAGGTGCAGCAGCGGATGGAGCAGCAGCAGCAGCAGCAGCAGCAACCGCAGGCAGTGCAGCAACAGCAGCCGCAGCAGCACCAGCAGCAGCCACAGCAGCAGCAGCAGCAGCAGCATCAGCCACTGCAGCAACCTCATCGGCATCGCCGCACCACCTCTCCGTTCATCCTCCCACGCATCCACACTCGCTCTCACGGCCCACTCATAGGCCATCCATGGGGTTGGCCAACACCACCCCCACCCTCCCTTCCCTTCATTGAGGACTCCCATGAGGAGCTCATTGGCGTTCAGAAACAAACACCTTCCCTCACGCCTCTCTACCCGGGCTTCTTTGGCCTCCTCATCCTTGGCATCGCTACCGCTCCCACCAGATTCACTCCGTCCAACTTCCTTGAGGCCATCACCTGCCCCGATGCTGCCAAGTGGATCCAGGCTATCTTTACTGAATGCGAGGCCTTCATCCGCAATGCCTCATTCGTTAACATTGTCCCCTCTCCTGACGACGTCATTGTTGAAGGCCTGTGGGTGTTCCGAGTGAAGCAGCTGCCGGGTGAGGAGCCGGTCTACAAGGCCCGGTATTGTGCCAAGGGCTTCACCCAAACCCATGGCATCGACTACTGGGAGACATTCTCTCCCACTGCCAAGCTCCCAACTCTCCGTGCCATCCTCGACTATGCTGTTCGCATTGGCATGGAGATTGCCTCCATGGATGTCTCCAACGCCTTCCTGCAAGGCGAGCTCCAGGAGCGGGTCCACTTGCGGCGGCCTCCAGGCTTTCATGCAGCCTTCCCTGCCAACACAGTCTGGGAGCTGCGCCGCCCGGTTTATGGCCTCAAGCAGGCTCCTCGCGAGTGGCACAACAAGCTGGCCGCCACTCTGCAGTCCTTGGGGTTCCATGCCTCTCAGTCTGATGCCAGCCTTTTCCTTCGCTCCTCTCCCACCCGCTTCTTCATCCTGGTGTATGTCGACGACATGATCCTGTTCGCGGACGATGCTGCCGCCATGCAGCAAGTGAAGGACGCCCTGCATGCGCGCCTCAAGTGCAAGGACCTGAGTGAGCTCAAGCACTATCTGGGCATGACCATCACCCGGGACCGCACATCGCGCACCATTACCCTCTCTCAGTCCTTCTACATCGACCAAGTCTTGCAGCGGTTCGACATGGCGCAGGCGAAGCCGGTTACCACTCCCCTGCAGACCGACCACCAGCTTGCCCCTCCTCCTGCTCCCTCCTCCTCTGACCATCCTTACGCTGAGCTCGTCGGCTCGCTGATGTACGCTATGATGTGCACCCGCCCCGACCTTGCCTACCCCATCAGTGTTCTTGCTCGATTCGTCGGTACCGGTCGCCACACCGATGAGCACTGGGCTGCAGCGAAGCGGGTCCTCCGCTACCTCCGTGGTACCAAGGACTATGTCCTCACCCTCGGAGGCTCTTCTCCTCCCCTCCTCTCTGGCTTCAGTGACTCCTCCTGGGCTGACTCCCAGCCGGATCGCCGTTCCTCTCAAGGCTACGGCTTCACCCTTGGCAGCGGCCTCATCAGCTGGCGCTCCACTCGCTCCTCCTCCATCGCCCTCTCATCCTGCGAGGCTGAGCTCTATGCTTGCACCATGGCCGCTCAGGAGGCTCGCTGGCTCACCTTCCTCCTTGCTGAGATCGGTGCTCCTCAGCGCTGTCCCACCCTCTGGTGCGACAACGCCAGCACCATCCATCTCACAAAGGACCCTGTCTTCCATGGCCGCTCCAAGCACATTGAACTCCGCTACTTCTTCGTTCGAGAGTTGGTCCAGCAAGGTCACTTGGTGGTCCGCAAGATCGCTGCAGAGGCCAACTTGGCCGACATCTTCACCAAGGCCCTCCCGAAGACCGCGCACTCTGCCCTCCTCCGCCTTCTCGGCCTTGGGCCCCGCCCCCCTTCCTGATTCTGGGGTTGTACCCTACATATACACTAGCTTTGCATGCTATGGGGTTGTGTTAGAATATACCATGCTATGCTAGTTGTGTATATTGTGTTTACATCCCTAGTTGGGTGTACACCTGTGTTGGGGTGTCAATCCAACCCAATTGTGGTTGGAGCCCCCAAACACAAGGACCACAATTGTGGGGGCACCACAAGTGGGTTGGCTAAACCACTGGTGGTACACCACACTTGGACCACCTCCAACTGGTGGTCAACCACATTTGGAAGGATCCTCCCTCCCTTGTGATTGGTCCTAACCCCCCTTTCCCTTCCAACCTTCCCTTCCTACCTCATCTCTCTCTTCCTATGTAATGCCTTTGCTTCATCAATAAACTGAACCTTTCTGTTTCTAACACAAACAACAGCCAAGGGAAAGGCAAGCGAAAGCAAGCAAGAGCCAACGGAAAGGCAAGAAAAAGCAAGCAACAGCCAAGGGAAAGGCAAGCGACAGAACGCAACAGCCAAGGGAAAGGCAAGCGAAATCAAACAACAGCCAAGGGAAAGGCAAGTGAAAGCATGCAACAGCCAAGGGAAAGGCAAGTGAAAGCACGCAACAGCCAAGGGGAGGGCAAGTGAAAGCAAGCAACAGCCAAGGGAAAGGCAAGCGAAAGCACGCAACAGCCAAGGGAAAGGCAAGTGAAAGCAAACAACAGCCAAGGGAAAGGCAAGCGAAAGAAAGCAACAGCCAAGGGAAGGGCAAGCAAAAGCAAGCAACGGCCAAGGGAAAGGCAAGCGAAAGCAAGCAACGGCCAAGGGAAAGGCAAGCGAAAGCAAGCAATAACCAAGGGCAAGGCAAGCGAAAGCAAGCAACAGCCAAGGGAAAGGCAAGCAAAAGAACTCAACAGACAAGGGAAAGGCAAGCGAAAGCAAACAACAGCCAAGGGAAAGGCAAGCGAACGCAAGCATTAGCCAAGGGAAGGGCAAGCGAAAGCAAGCAATAATCAAGGGAAAGGCAAGCAAAAGCAAGCTACAGCCAAAGGAAAGGCAAGCGAAAGCAAGCAACAGCCAAGGGAAAGGCAAGCGAAAGCAAGCAACAGCCAAGAGAAAGGCAAGCGAGAGCAAGCAACAGCCAAGAGAAAGGCAAGCGAAAGCAAGCAACAGCCAAGGGAAAGGCAAGCGAAAGAAAGCAACAGCCAAGGGAAGGCAAGTGAAAGCAAGCAACAGATAAGGGAAAGGCAAGCGAACACAAGCATTAGCCAAGGGAAGGGCAAGCAAAAGCCAGCAACAGCCAAGGGAAAGGCAAGCGAAACCAAGCGACAGCCAAGGGAAAGGCAAGCGAAAGCAAGCAACAGCCAAGGGAAAGGCAAGCAAAAGCAAGCAACAGCCAAGGAAAAGGCAAGCGAAATCAAACAACAGCCAACGGAAAGGCAAGCAAAAGCAAGCAACAGCCAAGGGAAAGGCAAGCGAAAGAAAGCAACAGCCAAGGGAAGGCCAAGCGAAAGCAAGCCAGAGCCAAGAGAACGGCAAGTGAAAGCAAGCAACAGCCAAGGGAAAGGCAAGCAAAAGCAAACAACAGCCAAGGGAAAGGCAAGCGAAAGCAAGCAAGAGCCAAGGGAAAGGCAAGAAAAAGCAAGCAACAGCCAAGGGAAAGGCAAGCGACAGAACGCAACAGCCAAGGGAAAGGCAAGCGAAATCAAACAACAGCCAACGGAAAGGCAAGTGAAAGCATGCAACAGCCAAGGGAAAGGCAAGTGAAAGCACGCAACAGCCAAGGAGAGGGCAAGTGAAAGCAAGCAACAGCCAAGGGAAAGGCAAGCGAAAGCACGCAACAGCCAAGGGAAAGGCAAGTGAAAGCAAACAACAGCCAAGGGAAAGGCAAGCGAAAGAAAGCAACAGCCAAGGGAAGGGCAAGCAAAAGCAAGCAACGGCCAAGGGAAAGGCAAGCGAAAGCAAGCAACGGCCAATGGAAAGGCAAGCGAAAGCAAGCAATAGCCAAGGGCAAGGCAAGCGAAAGCAAGCAACAGCCAAGGGAAAGGCAAGCAAAAGAATTCAACAGACAAGGGAAAGGCAAGCGAAAGCAAACAACAGCCAAGGGAAAGGCAAGCGAACGCAAGCATTAGCCAAGGGAAGGGCAAGCGAAAGCCAGCAACAGCCAAGGGAAAGGCAAGCGAAAGCAAGCAATAGCCAAGGGAAAGGCAAGCGAAAGCAAGCAACAGCCAAGGGAAAGGCAAGCAAAAGAACTCAACAGCCAAGGGAAAGGCAAGCGAAAGCAAACAACAGCCAAGGAAAAGGCTGACGCGCCGGCCACTCCATCCAACGAGGCTCGTCGGCCCCCTGCTACCCCTCCCATTGCAGCAGCTGAGCAAGAACAGCGGGCATTGCTGTACCTTCTTTTCATACTTCCAACCCAGCTCTCCATATCTGTTTCTCCAACCGAGACTTCTGCCGGGTTGTGGGCTCTTCTTTACAAGAAGTTTGCCAAAACTGGCAATCAAGCTCAATTTGGTCTGCTGCGTCAACTCTTCTCTGTCCGCATGGATCCCGGCCAGTCCGTCCGTGCCTACTTTGACCACGTTCGTGGCCTCGATCTGCAACTGCAAACCAGCGGATATAGTCTTCCCTCTTGGGTGACTATCACCTCTATCCTCCTCGGTCTTCCCCGGTCCTATGACACCCTTACCGAGACTCTTTGCTCTGTCCGAGAAATCAAAGACATGACACTTGAGTGGCTTGAGGGACGCCTTGTGGATGCTGAATGGGACCGTACTGCCAAGCAATCTTCAATCCCGGCTGATGGTGCTTATGTCGCACAATATGGAACATCCAAACCGACTTTCAACACCTCTACCCTTTCCTGCCGCTATTGCAAGGCCGCTGGTCATGCCATCACCAACTGCCCACTACTCGAGAAGAAGAAACGGCGACAGCAGCAGCAGCAGCAGCAACAGCAGCAGCGGCAGCAGCAGCAGCAGCCACACCTGCACCAGCAGCAGCACCACCAGCCATACCTCCAGCAGCAGCAGCAGTTCAACTTCCGTTCTCACACATCCACCTCGCCCAACAAGGCATCCACGCACTCCCCTCTGCCTTATTCTGCCCACTCTGCCCAGCCCATCCTCCCCTCTCCTAGCTACGACCCCACTTCCCCGACACCTGCCACTCCTCCTTTGTCCACGGCATTGATGTCTTCTCCACTTGACCCTCGCTATGCTGATGTCGCTACCGCTCACTTACTCCCTGCCTCTTGGCTGCCATCGCTCCCATTCCTTCCCTCGCTCTTTGCGCTCCCCCTCTTCCTGGCTCCTTGACTCTGGCGCTTCATCCCATCTATGCAATAATCCTCATCTGTTCTCTTCCCTCCACCGGCCGTCCCCTGGTAGTGGCGTTAGATTTGGCGGCGGTGAACAGTATCTTGCCCGAGGCATTGGTGATATCATCCTCTATGCTCGTCACGAGAACCATACGCATCCTGTTACCCTCCACGATGTCCTCTATATTCCTCAAACCATTCACAACATCATCTCAGTACGCAAGCTAAAGGAAGAGGGTCTCACCACCCACTTTCCCCTTCATGCTCCAGCCCAACTGTTCAAGGGGTCCACCCTTCTTGATGTTCCCTACGAGGATATGAAGTTGTTCTTCATTTCTCTCAGTCTCAGCCCTGCTGCCTTCACCCTGCAAGCTCCGGCTTCTACTGTGTCGACCCCGTTTCCACTTGTTCCAGCATCGTGCTCTGCTGCCGCTACTCTCCTTTGGCATCGCCGCTTTGGGCATCTCTAACGGCCCCAGCTTGCAGCAACTTCACTCTGAACGGATGATCAGCGGTCTCCAACTCCAGGGTTCCCTCCCTTCCAATTGCACTTCGTGCCTTCGTGGGAAGCAGACTCGCCAACCGTTCCCACCTTCCATCTCCTCCTCCTCTGCCCCGCTTGGCCTCGTTCACACGGATGTCGCCTGCCCCTTTCCCATTGGCACCACCTTTGGCGGCGCCACCTATATCCTCACCTTCATTGACGACTTCAGCCACTTTACCACCAAGGGGAAGGCAAGCGAAAGAAAGCAACAGCCAAGGGAAAGGCAAGCGAAAGCAAACAACAGCCAAGGGAAAGGCAAGCGAAAGCAAGCAACAGCCAAGGGAAGGGCAAGCGAAAGCAAGCAACAGCCAAGGGAAAGGCAAGCAAAAGGAAGCAACAGCCAAGGGAAAGGCAAGCGAAAGCAAGCAATAGCCAAGGGAAAGGCAAGCGAAAGAACGTAACAGCCAAGGGAAAGGCAAGCGAAAGCAAGCAACAGCCAAGGGAAAGGCACGCGAAAGCAAGCAACAGCCAAGGGAAAGGCAAGCGAAAGCAAGCAACAGCCAAGAGAAAGTCATGCGAAAGCAAGCAACAGCCAAGGGAAGGCAAGTGACAGCAAGCAACAGCCATGGGAAAGGCAAGCGAGAGCAAACAACAGCCAAGGGAAAGGTAAGCGAAAGCAAGCAACAGCCAAGGGAAAGGCAAGCAAAAGCAAGCAATAGCCAAGGGAAAGGCAAGCGAAAGCAAGCAACAGTCAAGGGAATGGCAAGCGAGAGCACACAACAGCCAAGGGAAAGGCAAGCGAAAGCAAGCAACAGCCAAGGGAAAGGCAAGTGAAAGCACGCAACAGCCAAGGGAAGGGCAAGTGAAAGCAAGCAACAGCCAAGGGAAGAAAAAGCGAAAGCAAGCAACAGCCAAGGGAAAGGCAAGCGAAAGCAAGCAATATCCAAGGGAAAGGCAAGCGAAAGCAAGCAACAGCCAAGGGAAAGGCAAGCGAAAGCAAACAACAGCCAAGGGAAAGGCAAGCAAAAGCAAGCAATAGCCAAGGGAAGGGCAAGCAACGGCCAAGGGAAAGGCAAGCGTAAGCAAGCAACCGCAAAGGGAAAGGCAAGCGAAAGCAAGCAATAGCCAAGGGAAAGGCAAGCGAAAGCAAGCAACAGCCAAGGGAAAGGCAAGCGAAAGCAAGCGACAGCCAAGGGAAAGGCAAGCAAAAGCAAACAACAGCCAAGCGAAAGGCAAGCGAAAGCAAGCAACAGCCATGGGAAAGGCAAACGAAAGCAAGCAACAGCCAAGTGAAAGGCAAGAAAAAGCAAGCAACAGCCAAGGAAAAGGCAAGCAAAATCAAACAACAGCCAACGGACAGGCAAGCGAAAGCAAGCAACAGCCAAGGGAAAGGCAAGCGAAAGCAAGCAAGCCGAGGGAAAGGCAAGCGAAAGCAAGCAACAGCCACGGGAAAGGCAAGCGAACGCAAGCATTAGCCAAGGGAAGGGCAAGCGAAAGCCAGCAACAGCCAAGGGAAAGGCAAGCGAAAGCAAGCAACAGCCTAGGGAAAGACAAGCGAAAGCAAGCAACAGCCAAGGGAAAGGCAAGCAAAAGCAAGCAACAGCCAAGGAAAAGTCAAGCGAAATCAAACAACAGCCAAGGGAAAGGCAAGCGAAAGCAAGCAACAGCCAAGGGAAGGGCAAGTGAAAGCAAGCAACAGCCAAGGGAAGGGAAAGCGAAATCAAGCAACAGCCAAGGGAAAGGCAAGCGAAAGCAAGCAATAGCCAAGGGAAAGGCAAGAGAAAGCAAGCAACAGCCAAGGGAAAGGCAGGCGAAAGCAAGCAACAACCAAGGGAAAGGCAAGCGAAAGCAACCAAGCCGAGGGAAAGGCAAGCGAAAGCAAGCAACAGCCAAGAGAAAGTCAAGCGAAAGCAAGCAACAGCCAAGGGAAATGCAAGCAAAAGAAGGCAACAGCCAAGGGAAGTCAAGTGAAAGCAAGCAACAGCCAAGGGAAAGGCAAGCGAACTCAAGCATTAGCCAAGGGAAGGGCAAGCAAAAGCCAGCAACAGCCAAGGGAAAGGCAAGCGAAAGCAAGCAACAGCCATGGGAAAGGCAAGCGAAAGCAAGCAACAGCCTAGTGAAAGGCAAGCAAAAGCAAGCAACAGCCAAGGAAATAGGCAAGCGAAATCAAACAACAGCCAACGGAAAGGCAAGCGAAAGCAAGCAACAGCCAAGGGAAAGGCAAGCGAAAGCAAGCAAGCCGAGGGAAAGGCAAGCGAAAGCAAGCAACAGCCACGGGAAAGGCAAGCGAACGCAAGCATTAGCCAAGGGAAGGGCAAGCGAAAGCCAGCAACAGCCAAGGGAAAGGCAAGCGAAAGCAAGCAACAGCCTAGGGAAAGGCAAGCGAAAGCAAGCAACAGCCAAGGGAAAGGCAAGCAAAAGCAAGCAACAGCCAAGGAAAATGTTGGTGCATATTCATTTGCACGTCATCCTGTCGTCTGTTCGCATCATTTCGTTTGCATGTGTTTTGTGTGCTACGTTGTTTGTATGGTTTGTTGGGTTTGCATGTCTTTGCATGTTCATCTTGTGCTTGTGCAGATGTGCTTGGATTGTGCATGACATCGAGCACATTCCAACGAGCCAAGAATTGTTGGAATCGGAGCACATATGAAGAAGTTACGAAGAAATGTTTGATGGATTTGTTACAACTCATTGGAAGTCCTTGTCAGCTGCTACACCAAAGTTGGAGAGCCCTATAACGAGGAGGGACCAGCATGTGTGGGACTTTTGTCCCCACCTTGCAGCTGCAGCATTTGGGGTTTGGAGGCCAACCTGGCACAGTGTGAAATTTGTCTTGCCAGGCTGGCTGAACCTGAGGATGGGGAGTCAAAACTTTGACTCTTGTCATGTTCTTGACCATGGGCCTCCAGGGTCCTTCCCTTTCATCCTTCACTTCCTACCCCACCTTCCAACTGTGTTTCAATGCCTTTTCTATCATGCCTCTGATCTTGTAAGCTTCAATCATAGTGACTCTGAGGACTGTCAACTTCTCCTAGGGCAGATTACCCCCCAGTGCGCCAAACGCCATAGCTCACTCGTTTAGCTACGGAATCGAGTGATTCAACTTTCAGTGGAAAGCTGACACTGCCAGCTACAACATATCCGATTTTCAGATCGTTTCACCGATTGGAGTTTTTGATATAGCTATTCGAAGGTCGCGAGTTTTCTGGGCGTCATAACGAAGTGCTGCAGAAATTTCCAAGGAGCCATTGAATCATCTGCTTATAGCCTTCTCTAACCAACAAGTGGTATCAGAGCCTATTATCACGCATTTGGGACCTAAAATACGATGGGAGATAAAGAGGACTCTGGTGGAGGTGATACTTCAGTCCAAGGAGGCAGCTCAACCCAAGATTCTGGCATTGCAGCGCAAAGGGGAGCGCGTACAAGCCAGGGGTCACTGCTTAAGGAGGTGCTGAAGAACTTCACCATTGAGAAGTTCTCTGGAGATGGCTATGATGATTGGGCATGGAAGATGCAGCTCTACTTTCGACAAATTGGCCTCTTGAAGCTCATGATTGGAACGGAGCCAAGGCCAAAGGAAATGGCAGAGCAAGCGGACTGGGATGAACGTTCATCTGCTGGGTACTATCTACTGTCACAAAGCTTGGAGCTGAACCAGAGGCATCACATCATGCATCTGCTACCGGAAATTGATTGTGGGCCCAAGGCATGGGCAGTGCTCAAGGACCTGCACGCTCCGACATCGGTTGCCGCTTCTCTCATGCTGGATCGGGAGCTGTCCATGCTGCGGTTGAGCGAGAATGAAGCTGTGCAGCCCGTACTGGACAAGATGAGGGAACTCTACGCGAAATTGGCGATTGCAGGCATCACGTACCCAGAGCAGACAAAGTGTCTCAAGATGCTCAGCCTGCTGCCGGAGTCTTGGCTGCAATTTATAAGCGGACTCAGCTTGCCACAAAACCAAAGTCAATGGACATTGGAGTGGATTCGCACCAAGATTCTGGAAGAAGATTTTCGTCGCTATACACTGCGCGGAGGTGATGACAGCACCAGCGGCTATGCCATGCAAGGGACATGGAGGGATCGAGGGCGTGGCAATCGCGGTCGCTCTTACCACAGCCAAGGTGGTCGCGGGACTTGGAACCAGCGGGGGCGTGGTGGCGCTGGTGCAAGAGGAAGAGGTGGTCACTCCAACAATGACAACAGTGAACCACGCTTGAGGGGAGAGTGCTGGTATTGCAAGGAAGAAGGGCATCCATGGTTTCGCTGCCCTACCAAGCCCGACTGGTGGACCCCTTGGAACCAATCGGAGAAGGGGAATGGAGGAAAACAACCACATGGAGGTGCCAACATGGTAGCTGATCCTGCTGAAGAAACCTCCAAGGATGACAGAGGAATGCGAAATGAGGAGAGGAATGCTGGACAGTTCTACCATGTGTGTGACAAAGATGACAGTGGCACAGCTGTTGCAAGGGCTGGAGAGGAATTGCACCCGCTTGACATGTGGGTCATGGACTCTGGTGCTGCATGGACAATGACACCACGCAAGGACTTGCTGGATGCTGTGCGAGCGCCTCCAATCTCTGAAGTGCGCTCAGCATCCGGACATGCAGTGAAGGTCGCTGGAGTTGGTCGAGCTGCATTCAGAGCACCTGATGGTGGACTGGTTGTGCTGAAGGATGTGTTACTCGTACCGGGGCTGAAGGCCAACCTGATATCGCTGCGCAAGCTAGGCCAGGCCGGAGTCAGCACCACCACCAATGGATCCAAAACATTCAAGGGGCTGCGAGGAGATCGTGTGTTATGGGATTTACACGAAAGCAGAGATGTCTTCAGATCCATGTGGCAGATCCCTGCACTGATATGGGAATCAACAAAGAAGGAGTTGGGAGAAGTAAAGGCGGGTTCTGGAGTCCAGGGGGAGTGTAATGCAGTTAGTGCTGCAGGAGTGACGGTTTCTGCAAGGTCGGGGGAGACTGATTGGGAAACCGCACACAGGCGTCTAGGGCATGTGGCTATGCCATTGCTGCAGCAACTGCATAAGGAAGAAGCAGTAAAGGGGCTCAAGCTTTCTGGGCAACCAAATGCTACCAAGTGCGAGACGTGTCTGCTGAGCAAGTTCACACGGTTCCCCTTTCACGGCGTAGCTGGGAAAAGCAAGGCAGCACTGGAACTGGTGCACATGGACCTCGTAGGACCTTTTCCAGTCCGAGGAAGTAAGGGGGAAAGGTACTTCCTGACAATAGTTGATGACTGGAGTCGGCTGATGTGGGCATACCCGTTGAAGCAGAAGGATCATGCTGCCTCAACAATACGAGATGATTGGCTGCCGTTCGTCGAGCGACAATCTGGGCACCCATGCAAGAGCATCAGAACCGACCGAGGTGGAGAGTTTCTAGGAGGAGATCTGACTGCGTGGCTCAAGAAACAAGGCATTGAGCATCAGCTAACGACGTCCTATACCCCTCAGTCAAATGGCGTTGCTGAGAGGGCTAATAGGACCATCCTGGAAACTGCGCGAGCGCTGCTGATCGAATCAGGGCTGGGGAACTCCATGTGGCCTCATGCGGTGAGGCATGCTACAGTGGCAAGGAACCGCGTACTCACAAAGGTGGCTGATGATATGTGGGTGCCGCTGGAGAGGTGGCTTGGAAAGAAGCCTCCAGTGGACATGCTTCGAGTGTTCGGATGCATGGCAGTGGCGCATGTCCCTAAACCGTACAGGACAAAGCTTGGAGCATCTGCACTTTGGTGTGTGCACCTTGGGCTTGCGGCAGAGAGCAAGGGGTGGCTACTCTGGGAGCCCTCAAAGAATGTGCTGTTTGATAGTCGGGATGTCAAATTTGTGGAGAACATCATGTATGGCAAGTGGGAGAAGCAGCCGGAGGCAAGGGTCACCCAGCAGCTGGAAGAGATCACTATGCACTTCGATCTGTCCGAACCTGAGGACAGCGAAGTCACTGCGCCAACGGCAAGCGGTACTGATGAAGGAAGCAATGAGGATATTGCAGCTGATGCTGAAGTCAAGGATCCGGAGCAGCAGCAGCAAGAGGCTTCCAAAACACCAAGTCTGCCAAAGCGAAGGAAACAGATTGGTGGGGGGACAAAGGATTGGGTGAAGGTGAAAGAATGGGTAAATCCAACCATCTACCCTGCACGTACCAGAATGGCAATGAGAAAGCTGTTGAGCTCCACAAGTGGAGGAGCCACAACTGAGCAGCAGGAACAGGCTCAAGGCGAAGATGCAGTGCTGTTCTTGGGTGATGACCAAGAGTCAGATGACAAGGAGCCTGCATACTGCTTTTACGCACCAATACAACCTCCGAGCATGGATCATGCGCTAGCCGGGCCTCAACGGGGGAAGTGGCTCGTTTCAAGAGATGCAGAGTACAACAGCAAGATGGAGAATCACACATGGGACCTGGTGTACTTGCCAAATGGGAAGAAGGCAATACAGTGCAAGTGGCTGGCAAAAATCAAGACGGATGAGAAAGGAGAGCCATCAGTTTACAAGAGCAGGCTGGTGGCAAAGGGGTTTCAGCAGAAAGAGAAGGAAGATTACAAAGAAGTGTTTGCCCCAACTGCTAAGTCTCCAACGCTACGTGTGCTGCTGGCGGTAGCTGCTGTGCGCAAATGGAAGGTGAAGCAGATGGACATCGTAACCGCTTTTCTGTACGGCATTGTGGAAGAGGAGGTGTACATGGTTCAACCACCTGGCTATGAGGATGGAACCGGTCGTGTCTGCAAACTTAACAAGGCCATCTATGGCTTGAAGCAGGCCCCGAGATGCTGGTACAACAGGCTGGCCAGTGCACTGGAAGGGATTGGATTCCGTGCGAGTGCATGCGACGAGAGCCTGTTCCTGATGGGAGAGGGGGAGTCACTTGTGCTTCTGCTGGTGTACGTGGATGACATCCTGCTCTTCAGCAGCAGTGACAAGGAGATCGATGGGGTGCAGCGGAAGCTCACAGAGCAGTTCAAGTGCAAGTCACTTAGAGAGGCAAGGTACTACCTGGGAATGCATATTGAGCGGGATACTGAACGTGGCTGGCTCAAACTGCATCAGGGACAGTACATCAACACCTTGGCTGAGAAGTACTCTCTGCAGGAAGAACGGGAAGTGGTCACACCTTTGCCTTCCGAGTTCAAACTCATAAAGGCAGCTGAAGGAGAAGGAGTTGAGAGTGAAGACCAGAGGCAATTCCAATCCATGGTCGGGAACCTACTCTACGCTGCTGTGCATACTCGGCCTGACAGCAGCTTTGCTGTGGGACAGCTGGCTCGAGTAGTGCAAAATCCAACAGAAGAGCAGTGTGGTGCAGCGAAGAGAGTGGTGCGCTACCTCAAGTCATACCCTACAGTGGGAGTACAGTATTCAGCCTCTGCTCAACTCAGTCAAAAAAGAATTGAAGTCCTCAAAGAGAAGGGGGAGCAGCTCGGAGAAGGAAAGGTGTTCCTTTCCTGTTTTGCTGATGCCACGTGGGCTTCTGAGCATGAGGATTCATCATCAGTTGGTGGATACATCTGCATGGTGGGAGGTGGGCCTGTAAGTTGGAGGTCCAAGAAGCAGTCTGAGACGGCACTATCTTCAGTGGAATCTGAGTACATGGCGATGTTTCATGCGGCAAAAGAAATCATCTGGCTAAGGAGGCTCTTGAAGGAGATCGGCCATGAACAGACTTGTGCGACACCTCTGTTCAGTGATAGCAAGGGAGCCATTGCCATGGCACGCAATGCAGTTCTTCATGGGTTGAACAAGCACATGAGGATCATGTGGCATTGGCTGCGGAAGGAGGTGAAGCTTGGGACACTGGATCCGATCTACGTGAAAACTCAGCAACAGCCAGCCGACTTCCTTACCAAGCGGCTAGCTGAAGAGCCACACTGGCGCTGTGCGAGGATGGCGGGAATGTCCTTGAACTAGAGACGGCGAAACAAGCCGACAGTCTGAGGGGGAGTGTGTTGGTGCATATTCATTTGCACGTCATCCTGTCGTCTGTTCGCATCATTTCGTTTGCATGTGTTTTGTGTGCTACGTTGTTTGTATGGTTTGTTGGGTTTGCATGTCTTTGCATGTTCATCTTGTGCTTGTGCAGATGTGCTTGGATTGTGCATGACATCGAGCACATTCCAACGAGCCAAGAATTGTTGGAATCGGAGCACATATGAAGAAGTTACGAAGAAATGTTTGATGGATTTGTTACAACTCATTGGAAGTCCTTGTCAGCTGCTACACCAAAGTTGGAGAGCCCTATAACGAGGAGGGACCAGCATGTGTGGGACTTTTGTCCCCACCTTGCAGCTGCAGCATTTGGGGTTTGGAGGCCAACCTGGCACAGTGTGAAATTTGTCTTGCCAGGCTGGCTGAACCTGAGGATGGGGAGTCAAAACTTTGACTCTTGTCATGTTCTTGACCATGGGCCTCCAGGGTCCTTCCCTTTCATCCTTCACTTCCTACCCCACCTTCCAACTGTGTTTCAATGCCTTTTCTATCATGCCTCTGATCTTGTAAGCTTCAATCATAGTGACTCTGAGGACTGTCAACTTCTCCTAGGGCAGATTACCCCCCAGTGCGCCAAACGCCATAGCTCACTCGTTTAGCTACGGAATCGAGTGATTCAACTTTCAGTGGAAAGCTGACACTGCCAGCTACAACATATCCGATTTTCAGATCGTTTCACCGATTGGAGTTTTTGATATAGCTATTCGAAGGTCGCGAGTTTTCTGGGCGTCATAACGAAGTGCTGCAGAAATTTCCAAGGAGCCATTGAATCATCTGCTTATAGCCTTCTCTAACCAACAGAAAAGGCAAGCGAAATCAAACAACAGCCAATGGAAAGGCAAGCGAAAGCAAGCAACAGCCAAGGGAAAGGCAAGCGAAAGCACGCAACAGCCCAAGGAAAGGCAAGCGAAAGCAAACAACAGCCAAGGGAAAGGCAAGCGAAAGAAAGCAACAGCCAAGGGAAAGGCAAGCGAATGCAAGCAATAGCCAAGAGAAGGGCAAGCAAACGCAAGCAATGGCCAAGGGAAAGGCAAGCGAAAGCAAGCAACAGCCAAGGGAATGGCAGGCGAAAGCAAGCAACAGCCAAGGGAAAGGCAAGCGAAAGCAAGCAAGCCGAGGGAAAGGCAAGCGAAAGCAAGCAACAGCCAAGGGAAATGCAAGCAAAAGAAAGCAACAGCCAAGGGAAGGCAAGTGAAAGCAAGCAACAGCCAAATAAAGGCAAGCGAAAGCAAGCAACAGCCAAGGGACAGGCAAGCGAACGCAAGCAACAGCCATGGGAAAGGCAAGCGAAAGCAAGCAACAGCCAAGTGAAAGGCAAGCAAAAGCAAGCAACAGCCAAGGAAAAGGCAAGCGAAATCAAACAACAGCCAACGGAAAGGCAAGCGAAAGCAAGCAACAGCCAAAGGAAAGGCAAGCGAAAGAAAGCAACAGACAACAGAAAGGCAAGCGAAAGCAAGCAAGAGCCAAGGAAAAGGCAAGCGAAATCAAACAACAGCCAAGGGAAAGGCAAGCGAACGCTTGCATTAGCCAAGAGAAGGGCAAGCGAAAGCCAGCAACAGCCAAGGGAAAGGCAAGCGAAAGCTAGCGACAGCCAAGGGAAAGGCAAGCAAAAGCAAACAACAGCCAAGGGAAAGGCAAGCGAAAGCAAGCAATAGCGAAGGGAAAGGCAAGCGAAAGCAAGCAATATTTAAGGGAAAGGCAAGCGAAAGCCCTAAACAGCCAACGGAAAGGCAAGCGAAAGCAAGCAACAGCCAAGGGAAAGGCAAGCGAAAGCACGCAACAGCCCAGGAAAAGGCAAGCGAAAGCAAGCAACAGCCAAGGGAAAGGCAAGCGAAAGCAAGCAACAGCCAAGGGAAAGGCAGGTGAAAGCAAGCAACAGCCAAGGGAAAGGCAAGCGAAAGCAAGCAAGCCGAGGGAAAGGCAAGCGAAAGCAAGCAACAGCCAAGAGAAAGTCAAGCGAAAGCATGCAACAGCCAAGGGAAAGGCAAGTGAAAGCAAACAACAGCCAAGGGAAAGGCAAGCGAAAGAAAGCAACAGCCAAGGGAAAGGCAAGCAAAAGAAAGCAACAGCAAAGGGAAGGCAAATGAAAGCAAGCAACAGATAAGGGAAAGGCAAGCGAAAGCAAGCAACAGCCAAGGGAAAGGCAAGCGAAAGCAAGCAATAGCCCAGGGAAAGGCAAGCGAAAGCAAGCAATAGCCAAGGGAAAGGCAAGCGAAAGCAAGCAACAGCCAAGGGAAAGGCAAGCAAAAGAATTCAACAGACAAGGGAAAGGCAAGCGAAAGCAAACAACAGCCAAGGGAAAGGCAAGCGAACGCAAGCATTAGCCAAGGGAAGGGCAAGCGAAAGCCAGCAACAGCCAAGGGAAAGGCAAGCGAAAGCAAGCAATAGCCAAGGGAAAGGCAAGCGAAAGCAAGCAACAGCCAAGGGAAAGGCAAGCAAAAGAACTCAACAGCCAAAAGAAAGGCAAGCGAAAGCAAACAACAGCCAAGGGAAAGGCTGACGCGCCGGCCACTCCATCCAACGAGGCTCGTCGGCCCCCTGCTACCCCTCCCATTGCAGCAGCTGAGCAAGAACAGCGGGCATTGCTGTACCTTCTCTTCATACTTCCAATCCAGCTCTCCATATCTGTTTCTCCAACCGAGACTGCTGCCGGGTTGTGGGCTCTTCTTAACAAGAAGTTTGCCAAAGCTGGCAATCAAGCTCAATTTGGTCTGCTGCGTCAACTCTTCTCTGTCCGCATGGATCCCGGCCAGTCCGTCCGTGCCTACTTTGACCACGTTCGTGGCCTCGATCTGCAACTGCAAACCAGCGGATATAGTCTTCCCTCTTGGGTGACTATCACCTCTATCCTCCTCGGTCTTCCCCGGTCCTATGACACCCTTACCGAGACTCTTTGCTCTGTCCGAGAAATCAAAGACATGACACTTGAGTGGCTTGAGGGACGCCTTGTGGATGCTGAATGGGACCGTACTGCCAAGCAATCTTCAATCCCGGCTGATGGTGCTTATGTCGCACAATATGGAACATCCAAACCGACTTTCAACACCTCTACCCTTTCCT
This sequence comes from Closterium sp. NIES-67, assembly GCA_027943415.1. Lineage (NCBI taxonomy): Eukaryota > Viridiplantae > Streptophyta > Zygnematophyceae > Desmidiales > Closteriaceae > Closterium > Closterium sp. NIES-67. Next base: position 28,326 of record BQMB01000958.1, read on the forward strand.
GCCGCTATTGCAAGGCCGCTGGTCATGCCATCACCAACTGCCCACTACTCGAGAAGAAGAAACGGCGACAGCAGCAGCAGCAGCAGCAACAGCAGCAGCGGCAGCAGCAGCAGCAGCCACACCTGCACCAGCAGCAGCACCACCAGCCATACCTCCAGCAGCAGCAGCAGTTCAACTTCCGTTCTCACACATCCACCTCGCCCAACAAGGCATCCACGCACTCCCCTCTGCCTTATTCTGCCCACTCTGCCCAGCCCATCCTCCCCTCTCCTAGCTACGACCCCACTTCCCCGACACCTGCCACTCCTCCTTTGTCCACGGCATTGATGTCTTCTCCACTTGACCCTCGCTATGCTGATGTCGCTACCGCTCACTTACTCCCTGCCTCTTGGCTGCCATCGCTCCCATTCCTTCCCTCGCTCTTTGCGCTCCCCCTCTTCCTGGCTCCTTGACTCTGGCGCTTCATCCCATCTATGCAATAATCCTCATCTGTTCTCTTCCCTCCACCGGCCGTCCCCTGGTAGTGGCGTTAGATTTGGCGGCGGTGAACAGTATCTTGCCCGAGGCATTGGTGATATCATCCTCTATGCTCGTCACGAGAACCATACGCATCCTGTTACCCTCCACGATGTCCTCTATATTCCTCAAACCATTCACAACATCATCTCAGTACGCAAGCTAAAGGAAGAGGGTCTCACCACCCACTTTCCCCTTCATGCTCCAGCCCAACTGTTCAAGGGGTCCACCCTTCTTGCTGTTGCCTACGAGGATATGAAGTTGTTCTTCATTTCTCTCAGTCTCAGCCCTGCTGCCTTAACCCCGCAAGCTCCGGCTTCTACTGTGTCGACCCCGTTTCCACTTGTTCCAGCATCGTGCTCTGCTGCCGCTACTCTCCTTTGGCATCGCCGCTTTGGGCATCTCAACGGCCCCAGCTTGCAGCAACTTCACTCTGAACGGATGGTCAGCGGTCTCCAACTCCAGGGTTCCCTCCCTTCCAATTGCACTTCGTGCCTTCGTGGGAAGCAGACTCGCCAACCGTTCCCACCTTCCATCTCCTCCTCCTCTGCCCCGCTTGTCCTCGTTCACACGGATGTCGCTGGCCCCTTTCCCATTGGCACCACCTTTGGCGGCGCCACCTATATTCTCTCCTTCATTGACGACTTCAGCCGCTTTACCACCATCTACCTTCTTAAATCGCGCTCTGCCGTCCTCTCCACCTTTCAGCGCTATCTCGCTACTGTTGAACGCCAACGTAACACGCGCCTCAAGGCGTTGCAATCAGATGGTGCCCCGGAGTATCTTTCCACAGCTTTTCAGACCTTCCTCGATTCGCATGGCATCACCCGGCGGGTTTCAGCCCCATATACTCCGCAGCAGAATGGCGTCACGGAGCGGCTGAACCGCACCATCCTGGACATGGTGCGGTGCATGCTACATGACAGCGGCCTTCCTCGTGGTTGGTGGGGAGAAGCGGTCCTCACCGCTGCCTACATTCGGAATCACTCTCCCTCCCGTTCGCTCCCTCGTACCGTCACCCCTATGGAGCTGTGGACGGGTCAGCGGCCGGATGTCACGCACTTTCGCGTGTTTGGCTGCCCCGTTTCTGTGCGTCTACCTTCTCTTCAGCGGCCTTCTAAATTACATGACCGTAGCACCGCGGGCATCTTCCTTGGCTATGGAGTCCTTGACGGTTACAAAGCGTATCGCATTTACGTCCCTTCCCTTCGCCGCGTGGTCTACTCCCGCGATGTCACTTTCCTTGAAACATCCCCTTCACCACCTCCTTCTCCACAACCGTCACCAACCCCCACTCCCACCACCATATCTTTTCCCCTTCACCCGTCTTCCCAGCCTACCACTTCCATCACCCCTGCCACCTTGCACCCGCCTCCTCCACCTCCCAGAGCTATCTCACCCACTTCCACTCCTGCTGCATCTCCCTTCCCTGCCCTCCCCACCCCACCCCTTCAGCCTTACACGCTTCCATCCTTCCTCCAGCCCGCCTCTCCACCTTCTTCCTCACCCCTTCCCTTTCCTTATCTTCCATCACCAGACGCCCAAGACTTTCACCTCACCTTTCCCGATCCTTCCTCTCGAACCATCCTTGCTGAAGATCGCGCGTCCACCCATTTCCTTCACGATTTTGCACACATAGCCCTTCATTCCCACTACGAGCTCGCTACCATCATAGCCGCCCGTTATTGCCCTGCTGCTCCCCACTGGCTAGCCGCTGCTGATGCCGAAATCGCTGCTCTCCTCGCCAACAACACTTACAGCATTGTGCCCACGCCACCCGGCTGCACCCCCATACCTTGCAAGTGGGTGTTCAAGGTCAAAGAAAACCCCGATGGGTCCATTGAGCGTTATAAGGCTCGCTCGGTGGTCAAAGGCTTCAAGCAACGTGAAGGCATCGACTACACAGCGACTTTTGCACCTACCATTCGCTTTGCCACGCTCCGCTTGCTCCTCACCCTTGCTGCCGCTCTTGATCTTGAGATGCATCAGCTCGACATCTCCAATGCCTTTCTCAACGGCGATCTTGACGAGCTCATCTACATGACTCAACCCCCCGGCTTTGAGCTCCCTGCTCCTGATGGCTCTCCTCAAGTTTGTTTGCTGCACAAGCCCCTATATGGCCTCAAACAAGCGCCCCGCTGCTGGTACAAAAAGCTGAAAGAGGAGCTTCTCTCCTTTGGCCTTCACACCTCCGACGCCGACCCTGGCCTCTTCATCGCCGCCTCCTCTTCACCTCTCCTCCCTCATCCATCCCACTTCTTCTTCGTCCTTGTCTACGTGGACGACCTCATCATCCTATCTACCACTCTTGCACCCCTTACCACCTTCACGACGTCTCTGGCCAGTCGCTTTACACTCCGTGACCTCGGCCCCCTCACCTATTACCTCGGCCTCCACCTAGACCGCGACCGCTCTTCCCGCACTCTCCATGCCCACCAGTCCAAATTTATTGCTGCGCTCCTATCCACCTATTCGCTCTCCCATTCCAACCCCAGCCATACCCCATGGACTCTAAGCTCCTCCTCCCTTCCCACCCCTCTTCACCGCCATCTCAAACCGTCCCATATCCCTCCTTGGTTGGCTCTCTCATGTACGCCATGGTCGCTACTCGTCCTGACATCGCCCACTCCACTGGCCTTCTCTCCCGTCACCTCCACTCATGGTCTGACCCTCATTGGCTGGCTGCCAAACGTGTTCTCCGCTACCTCAAGGGAACATCTTCCCATGGTTTACTGCTTGGTGGCAATCCCTCCTCCCTCCACCTCCTCGGCTACTGTGATGCTTCATGGGCCTCCGAAAGTGAGGATCGCCGTTCCCTCACGGCCTATCTCTTTTTTCTCGGTCCTTCCCTCATCTCCTGGCAATCCAAGAGGCAATGTGTGGTGGCCACGTCCTCCTGTGAGGCCGAATACTATGCGCTTGGTGCGGCAGCCCATGAAGCTCTTTGGCTCCGCACTCTCCTCACCTCCCTTGGACTTCCCCCCGCTGGTCCCACCCCTTTGATCTGTGACAACACAAGCGCCATTGTCTTGGCCAAGGACGCTGGTGTCTTCCATGCCCGTGCCAAGCACATTGACATCCGCCATCATTTCCTCCGTGATCACGTTGACAAGGGCCATATCTCACTGCACTATGTCCCTACTCATGCCAACCTTGCTGATCTCGGTACCAAGCCTCTTTCCCATGACACTTTTCAGCGTCTCCGGTCCTGCATTGGCCTACGCCCTGCCTCTTCTTCCCGAGACTCTCCCTTGGTGTCACCCTAAGGGGGGGTGTTGTTGAGGATCTGTTTTAGGCTTTTATCTAGGATGTAGTCAACTTAGTACATTTCTCTGTTATGTGTAATGTGTTACATTATATAAGGTGTAGACATTAGTGGTTGGGTCATATTAGGAATAGGGTGCCCCCCAAGTGATTTTATCAGAGGCTAGGCACCCCAAAATCCGAATTGGGGTACCTCACCACGCATCCCAACATTTGGGACGCGACTCCAACCTGGACCCACGTTTCTCAACCATGAAAACGCGGTTCCAGCTTGTGGAACCACGAATCCAACTTGTGGAATCCCGGTTCCACTAGTGGGGGCGCTTCCAGGCCCACTTTGAGGGTTTCTCACGTCCCCACCTTGTCTATGGGCGACTTGAGCACCCAATTGGGCACCCCAAGCCTCTTGGGTGCCATTCTCCTCACCTGGACCAGCCCAAGTCGCCCAGCACTTCTCCATCTCTATCTTCTTCACAATCTAAGCCTACTTAGCCTAATGTCTTTGTCATCTTTATTTACCTTTTTGTCCTACACTTTCTAGGGCTCCTCTTGGACCCTATCTTTACCATCTCCAACTTGTACATCTTACAGCTATGCACATCAAGCCTACTTTTCTTCAAAAGGCAAGCGAAAGCAAGCGAGCCGAGGGAAAGGCAAGCGAAAGCAAGCCACAGCCAAGAGAAAGTCAAGCGAAAGCAAGCAAGAGCCAAGGGAAAGGCAAGCGAAAGCAAGCAACAGCCAAGGAAAAGGCAAGCGAAATCAAACAACAGCCAAGGAAAAGGCAAGCGAAAACAAGCAACAGCCAAGGGAAAGGCAAGCGAAAGAAAGCAACAGCCAAGGGAAAGGCAAGCGAAATCAAGCAACAGCCAAGGGAAAGGCAAGCGAAAGCACCCAACAGCCAAAGGTAAGGCAAGCGAAAGCAAGCAACAGCCAGGGGAAAGGCAAGCGAAAGCAAGCGACAGCCAAGGGAAAGGCAAGCAAAAGCAAGCAAGAGCCAAGGGAAAGGCAAGCGAAAGCAAGCAACAGCCAAGGAAAAGGCAAGCGAAATCAAACAAGAGCCAAGGGAAAGGTAAGCGAAAGCAAGTAACAGCCAAGGGAAAGGCAAGCGAATGCAAGCAACAGCCAAGGGAAAGGCAAGCCAAAGCAAGCAACAGCCAAGGGAAGGGCAAGGGAAAGCAAGCAACAGCCAAGGGAAAGGCAAGCGAAAGCAAGCAATAGCCAAGGGAAAGGCAAGCAAAAGCAAGCAACAGCTAAGGGAGAGGCAAGCGAAAGAAAGTAACAGCCAAGGGAAAGGCAAGCAAAAGCAAACAACAGCAAAGGGAAAGGCAAGCGAAAGCAAGCAACAGCCAAGGGAAAGGCAAGCGAAAGCAAGCAACAGCCAAGCTAAAGGCAAGCGAAAGCAAGCAATAGCCAAGGGAAAGGCAAGCGAAAGCAAGCAACAGCCAAGGGAAAGCCAAGCGAAAGCAAGCAACAGCCAAGGGAAAGGCAAGCGAAAGCAAGCAACAGCCAAGGGAAAGGCAAGCGAAAGCAAGCAAGCCGAAGGAAAGGCAAGCGAAAGTAAGCAACAGCCAAGAGAAAGTCAAGCGAAAGCAAGCAACAGCTAAGGGAAAGGAAAGCAAAAGAAAGCAACAGCCAAGGGAAGGCAAGTGAAAGCAAGCAACAGCCAAGGGAAAGGCAAGCGAAAGCAAACAACAGCGAAGAGAAAGGTAAGCGAAAGCAAGCAACAGCCAAGGGAAAGGCAAGCGAACGCAAGCATTAGCCAAGGGAAGGGCAAGCGAAAGCAAGCAACAGCCAAGGGAAAGGCAAGCGAAAGCAAGCAACAGCCAAGGGAAAGGCAAGGAAAAGCAAGCAACAGCCAAGGGAAAGGCAAGCGAAAGCAAGCAACAGCCAAGGGAAAGGCAGGCGAAAGCAAGCAACAGCCAAGGGAAAGGCAAGTGAAAGCAAGCAACAGCCAAGGGAAAGGCAAACAAAAGCAAGCAACAGCTAAGGGAAAGGCAAGCGAAAGAAAGCAACAGCCAAGGGAAAGGCAAGCGAAAGCAAACAACAGACAAGGGAAAGGCAAGCGAAAGCAAGCAACAGCCAAGGGAAAGGCAGGCGAAAGCAAGCAACAGCCAAGGGAAGGGCAAGTGAAAGCAAGCAACAGCCAAGGGAAGGGAAAGCGAAAGCAAGCAACAGCCAAGGGAAAGGCAAGCGAAAGCAAGCAATAGCCAAGGGAAAGGCAAGCGAAATCAAGCAACAGCCAAGGGAAAGGCAAGCGAAAGCACCCAACAGCCAAAGGAAAGGCAAGCGAAAGCAAGCAACAGCCAGGGGAAAGGCAAGCGAAAGCAAGCGACAGCCAAGGGAAAGGCAAGCGAAAGCAAGCAAGAGCCAGGGAAAGGCAAGCAAAAGCAAGCAACAGCCAAAGAAAAGGCAAGCGAAATCAAACAAGAGCCAAGGGAAAGGTAAGCGAAAGCAAGCAACAGCCAAGGGAAAGGCAAGCGAATGCAAGCAACAACCAAGGGAAAGGCAAGCGAAAGCAAGCAACAGCCAAGGGAAAGGCAAGCGAAAGCAAGCAATAGCCAAGGGAAAGGCAAGCAAAAGCAAGCAACAGCCAAGGGAAAGGCAAGCGAAAGAACGTAACAGCCAACGGAAAGGCAAGCGAAAGCAAACAACAGCCAAGGGAAAGGCAAGCGAAAGCAAGCAATAGCCAAGGGAAAGGCAAGCAAAAGCAAGCAACAGCCAAGGGAAAGGCAAGCGAACGCAAGCATTAGCCAAAGGAAGGGCAAGCGAAAGCAAGCAACAGCCAAGGGAAAGGCAAGCGAAAGCAAGCAACAGCCAAGGGAAAGGCAAGCGAAAGCAAGCAAGCCGAAGGAAAGGCAAGCGAAAGTAAGCAACAGCCAAGAGAAAGTCAAGCGAAAGCAAGCAACAGCTAAGGGAAAGGAAAGCAAAAGAAAGCAACAACCAAGGGAAGGCAAGTGAAAGCAAGCCACAGCCAAGGGAAAGGCAAGCGAAAGCAAACAACAGCGAAGAGAAAGGTAAGCGAAAGCAAGCAACAGCCAAGGGAAAGGCAAGCGAACGCAAGCATTAGCCAAGGGAAGGGCAAGCGAAAGCAAGCAACAGCCAAGGGAAAGGCAAGCGAAAGCAAGCAACAGCCAGGGGAAAGGCAAGCGAAAGCAAGCAACAGCTAAGGGAAAGGCAAGCGAAAGAAAGCAACAGCCAAGGGAAAGGCAAGCGAAAGCAAACAACAGACAAGGGAAAGGCAAGCGAAAGCAAGCAACAGCCAAGGGAAAGGCAGGCGAAAGCAAGCAACAGCCAAGGGAAGGGCAAGTGAAAGCAAGCAACAGCCAAGGGAAGGGAAAGCGAAAGCAAGCAACAGCCAAGGGAAAGGCAAGCGAAAGCAAGCAATAGCCAAGGGAAAGGCAAGCGAAATCAAGCAACAGCCAAGGGAAAGGCAAGCGAAAGCACCCAACAGCCAAAGGAAAGGCAAGCGAAAGCAAGCAACAGCCAGGGGAAAGGCAAGCGAAAGCAAGCGACAGCCAAGGGAAAGGCAAGCGAAAGCAAGCAAGAGCCAGGGAAAGGCAAGCAAAAGCAAGCAACAGCCAAGGAAAAGGCAAGCGAAATCAAACAAGAGCCAAGGGAAAGGTAAGCGAAAGCAAGCAACAGCCAAGGGAAAGGCAAGCGAATGCAAGCAACAACCAAGGGAAAGGCAAGCGAAAGCAAGCAACAGCCAAGGGAAAGGCAAGCGAAAGCAAGCAATAGCCAAGGGAAAGGCAAGCAAAAGCAAGCAACAGCCAAGGGAAAGGCAAGCGAAAGAACGTAACAGCCAACGGAAAGGCAAGCGAAAGCAAACAACAGCAAAGGGAAAGGCAAGCGAAAGCAAGCAACAGCCAAGGGAAAGGCAAGCGAAAGCAAGCAACAGCCAAGGGAAAGGCAAGCGAAAGCAAGCAATAGCCAAGGGAAAGGCAAGCGAAAGCAAGCAACAGCCAAGGGAAAGCCAAGCGAAAGAACGCAACAGCCAAGGGAAAGGCAAGCAAAAGCAAGCAACAGCCAAGGGAAAGGCAAGCGAAAGCAAGCAACAGCCAAGGGAAAGGCAAGCGAAAGCAAGCAACAGCCAAGGGAAAGGCAGGCGAAAGCAAGCAACAGCCAAGGGAAAGGCAAGCGAAAGCAAGCAAGCCGAGGGAAAGGCAAGCGAAAGTAAGCAACAGCCAAGAGAAAGTCAAGCGAAAGCAAGCAACAGCCAAGGGAAAGGAAAGCAAAAGAAAGCAACAGCCAAGGGAAGGCAAGTGAAAGCAATTAACAGCCAAGGGAAAGGCAAGCGAAAGCAAACAACAGCCAAGGGAAAGGTAAGCGAAAGCAAGCAACAGCCAAGGGAAAGGCAAGCGAACGCAAGCATTAGCCAAGGGAAGGGCAAGCGAAAGAAAGCAACAGCCAAGGGAAAGGCAAGCGAAACCAAGCGACAGCCAAGGGAAAGGCAAGCAAAAGCAAACAACAGCCAAGGGAAAGGCAAGCGAAAGCAAGCAATAGCCAAGGGAAAGGCAAGCAAAAGCAAGCAACAGCCAAGGGAAAGGCAAGAGAACGCAAGCATTAGCCAAAGGAAGGGCAAGCGAAAGCAAGCAACAGCCAAGGGAAAGGCAAGCGAAAGCAAGCAACAGCCAAGGGAAAGGCAAGCAAAAGCAAGCAACAGCCAAGGGAAAGGCAAGCGAAAGCAAGCAACAGCCAAGGGAAAGGCAGGCGAAAGCAAGCAACAGCCAAGGGAAAGGCAAGCGAAAGCAAGCAACAGCCAAGGGAAAGGCAAGCAAAAGCAAGCAACAGCTGAGGGAAAGGCAAGCAAAAGAAAGCAACAGCCAAGGGAAAGGCAAGCGAAAGCAAACAACAGACAAGGGAAAGGCAAGCGAAAGCAAGCAACAGCCAAGGGAAAGGCAGGCGAAAGCAAGCAACAGCCAAGGGAAGGGCAAGTGAAAGCAAGCAACAGCCAAGGGAAGGGAAAGCGAAAGCAAGCAACAGCCAAGGGAAAGGCAAGCGAAAGCAAGCAATAGCCAAGGGAAAGGCAAGCGAAATCAAGCAACAGCCAAGGGAAAGGCAAGCGAAAGCACCCAACAGCCAAAGGAAAGGCAAGCGAAAGCAAGCAACAGCCAGGGGAAAGGCAAGCGAAAGCAAGCGACAGCCAAGGGAAAGGCAAGCGAAAGCAAGCAAGAGCCAGGGAAAGGCAAGCAAAAGCAAGCAACAGCCAAGGAAAAGGCAAGCGAAATCAAACAAGAGCCAAGGGAAAGGTAAGCGAAAGCAAGCAACAGCCAAGGGAAAGGCAAGCGAATGCAAGCAACAACCAAGGGAAAGGCAAGCGAAAGCAAGCAACAGCCAAGGGAAAGGCAAGCGAAAGCAAGCAATAGCCAAGGGAAAGGCAAGCAAAAGCAAGCAACAGCCAAGGGAAAGGCAAGCGAAAGAACGTAACAGCCAACGGAAAGGCAAGCGAAAGCAAACAACAGCAAAGGGAAAGGCAAGCAAAAACAAGCAACAGCCAACGGAAAGGCAAGCGAAAGCAAGCAACAGCCAAGGGAAAGGCAAGCGAAAGCAAGCAATAGCCAAGGGAAAGGCAAGCGAAAGCAAGCAACAGCCAAGGGAAAGCCAAGCGAAAGAACGCAACAGCCAAGGGAAAGGCAAGCAAAAGCAAGCAACAGCCAAGGGAAAGGCAAGCGAAAGCAAGCAACAGCCAAGGGAAAGGCAGGCGAAAGCAAGCAACAGCCAAGGGAAAGGCAGGCGAAAGCAAGCAACAGCCAAGGGAAAGGCAAGCGAAAGCAAGCAAGCCGAGGGAAAGGCAAGCGAAAGTAAGCAACAGCCAAGAGAAAGTCAAGCGAAAGCAAGCAACAGCCAAGGGAAAGGAAAGCAAAAGAAAGCAACAGCCAAGGGAAGGCAAGTGAAAGCAAGCAACAGCCAAGGGAAAGGCAAGCGAAAGCAAACAACAGCCAAGGGAAAGGTAAGCGAAAGCAAGCAACAGCCAAGGGAAAGGCAAGCGAACGCAAGTATTAGCCAAGGGAAGGGCAAGCGAAAGAAAGCAACAGCCAAGGGAAAGGCAAGCGAAACCAAGCGACAGCCAAGGGAAAGGCAAGCAAAAGCAAACAACAGCCAAGGGAAAGGCAAGCGAAAGCAAGCAATAGCCAAGGGAAAGGCAAGCAAAAGCAAGCAACAGCCAAGGGAAAGGCAAGCGAAAGCAAGCAACAGCCAAGGGAAAGGCAAGCGAAAGAAAGCAACAGCCAAGGGAAAGGCAAGCAAAAGCAAGCAACAGCTAAGGGAAAGGCAAGCGAAAGGCAGCAGCAGCACCAGCAGCAGCCACAGCAGCAGCAGCAGCAGCAGCAGCAGCCACTGCAGCAACCTCATCGGCATCGCCGCACCACCTCTCCGTTCATCCTCCCACGCATCCACACTCGCTCTCGCGGCCCACTCATAGGCCATCCATGGGGTTGGCCAACACCACCCGCACCCTCCCTTCCCTTCATTGAGGACTCCCATGAGGAGCTCATTGGCGTTCAGCAACAAACACCTTCCCTCACGCCTCTCTACCCGGGCTTCTTTGGCCTCCTCATCCTTGGCATCGCTACCGCTCCCACCAGATTCACTCCGTCCAACTTCCTTGAGGCCATCACCTGCCCCGATGCTGCCAAGTGGATCCAGGCTATCTTTGCTGAATGCGAGGCCTCCATCTCGTAGTTAAGGAATCAATGGTTCCATGGACTGAAATGTTAGTTCTGTCTGGCCGTCGGTTTGCGGGTGATAGGCGGAAGAAAACTCTAGGCATATGCCATATCTGTTCCACGTGCCGTGCCAAAATCACGAGGTGAAATTGGAACTCTATCGCTGATGATTGCAGTAGGGATACCATGCAGGCGAATGACCATGCAGGAGATGAATAGGCGAGATCAGCCATTTTTGTGAGGCGGTCGACGACGACGAGAACCGCGTCGTTACCACTTGGTCCGAGTTTAGGGTCGCTGGGGTGGCTTAAGGGGCCGCTACAGTCCTCTTGACCGCTGTCATGGGAACTTTATCGCCTGGCAGATCGGACAGGCGGCCACGTCTCGCTGCACGTCCATGATCATGTCCGGCCAATAATAAAACCACTGTAGTGCCTTCTGAGTTGTCCCGACCCCGAAATGTCCCAACAAGTTCGAATCGTGGACTTTTTGAATAACTATTTTTCAAAGTAGACGATAGCCTGAAACACGAATTCCCCATGTTCCCACTTTACGTAATAGGCACCTCTCGAAGTCGTAACCTTATGGTGAGCGTTGTTTACGAAAAAAGGATCGGTCAAATATCTATGGGTAAATAGTATAGCGATGGTTTGGGCAGATGATCTAGAGAGGGTGTCGGAGATTTTGTTGGCACCCTTCTTGTACGTGATTCGGTACGTGAAGTTTTACTGCAGTTAATCCAACCAGCGAATCTATCACAGGTAGGAATTCGATTACGCTCGCAGGTACTGTAGCGATTTGTGATCTGTTCATACAGTCACGTCAGCTCCTCTTATGTTGCATCGCCAGATCTTGGAAGTGTGCACGATCGCCAACATTTTTTTATCGTGTACGGAGTAGTTTCGCTAGGCCACCTGTAACTTTCGCGACTCATACGCAATTGGCTGAAGGCCGTCTCCGAAATCCTATAGCAAAATTGCCCCAATTGTGATGTCGCTTGCGTCTGTCACGGCCTCGAATGATCACACGTTTATCGAGTAAGTCTCGGGATACCCGTTTATTGTCAACTGTAACGTTAAGGGGGCATTCGTTAACTCAAACACCATGGCAGTGTATTCGTAACTCCCGTGGCGAGTATGAAACACGGTTTTGTGGCAGTTGTCAGAGAAAAAATGAATCTGATGGTAACCGTTACAAAGCTCGATATTCGGAAAATAGCGAGCTCCTTGTAGATGGTCAATCAATTCATTTGCACGAGGTCATACTGGGCTGAATAAACCCTTTGGCCAGTAGATAATCCCGCTAGTCCCTGTAAGAGTACGGTCCCTTTACACTTCTTCCTCATATGTGCACCATCCCATTCCTGATTCGGTCTTTATCTTATCTTATTTGGTTTCCTATTCTTCACCATCTCATTTGCATTATCCTATTATCATTATTATATCACCGACTAGGCTTGGGATGTACAGGCTAACGCTATCTAGCATTATCCTATCGTAATCCCTTAAAGGCAATAGTCTTGCATGGCTGTATACAGCGTGATTCTATTTCTAGAAGGGTCTATTTCCATACGATAGTAGAAACCTGGTTACTTGATGTACTCTTGAAGTAAAAAAACGCCCTGTTATTGTCGATATTGCAACATTGAGCAAACCTCATTTGATCCTGTGAAACTTGGTTATCTGAGCCAAATGTTTCAGCTCAATACTTAGTCACAGGGGCCCCAAGAGCACGCCGTGGATGGAGTCGAAACTTCAAGTCCTCTAGGATGGACTGCATCGACAGAGTCGATATTTTTGCCATGATGTGCTTTCATTTTAAGTTTCGACTAACCTCGCGCAGTTGCACCATGGGTCCCCTAGGATGGACTGCATCGACAGAGTCGATATTTTTGCAGGGGCAAACGGGGGACTTCTTGCGACATTCCAAGTAGTTTGAAGTTTGCCACGATTCTTGGAGTTACGCCGAAATGTGTGGAGCTACGACTGGCGACATCCGTCCGATGGAGATTCGGTGCTTCAAATCGACCGAGACGAAACGCAATTATTCTGAGCGAGTTCGACTCTAACAGGAACGGACCTCGTTAATCGCGAAATCATTTGTAGCGTCCGATTGTTCAACAACTGACATCGTCGACCGAGAATAACTGCAAAAAACGAAATGACCCAGAAACCAAAAGCAGGTGAACGCGACATAGGAATATTTGAAGATCGCTTGGAGTTTGGACAGTCGGACGGACTTTTACTTCAACGGACGAGATGGAGATTCAAAGCAAATTAAAATTGCTTGCATAACATAAATGCAGCTGAATCGACACCGCTCACATCTTTTGGACAGCCAAAAATCGGATTCCTCAATTTGGTCACGAAATCGGCGCGCTGATCAACTTCGCAGTCATAAATATATAACAAAATCACCTAAATGGTAATTGCTGCAAGCATAAAAATGACAGGGGAACGTCGATCGTCGGATCGGTGCAAAATCAACGACACGAATGCTATGGAGACTACATCATGGAGATAAAATTCGTGACTAGCGACTGCACAATTGACGCATCTTCTGCCCAGTGTCTATCAGAATCTTCTTATCTTGATGAAGTTACTATCTTTGTTTAAAAGATGATCAACATCGACAGGGTGAAGACAAGTTCTCCATCGACGAAAGACTTCTTCATATAAATTGGTTGACAAACTATGGGATTGCAAAGAAATAGCCAATTTCCCTTGCAATATTCCCAAGATCAAGTTGCTGCGAAGGATCGGATTTCGCATGTAACGACGATGTAGCGTACAATGCTGTCACAATACAACTTGAAACAAACTATGGGATTGCAAAGAAATAGCCATTTTTTCTTGCTCACTCTATAGCAACCGACAGTTCTTAGTACAGTACAACTTGCACATCATGTCATCACCATCGTCCACCATTTCGAAGATCGGACACACACGCGCATCTTGAACATCCAACAGCAACAGAAGCATCGGGTCGATCGTCACTACAATCATCAAACCATCCCTACATTTCTATTCAACACCCTTATCTTCACATCAGTCACCTTCCGCTTATGCCTACTAGCACCAGGAAGATCCATAACGCCTTCCATATCCAGGTTCTCAAACCCTATTGGAACCGAACATGCTCTTCATGAAACGCCTACCACCGCTGCCACCCATCAATTAGCTGTACGGCATGTTTCAGTTTGATCCAATGGTCATGGGGGCGTTCCAGTGGCAGTCCAAGTGGCAGGTCGTCAGGGAGAATACTGTATCCGAGAATTGTCGAATCAAACTTTGCTAGGTCCTTAGGGACTGCTGCGCAAAGTGTGTCGTTGTCGGCCGACTAGTCGACGCCCGTCGATTCCTGCAGATGGATGGCATACAGTTCCGCGCCTTTCTTGACGACTTGCGTTAGCGTAATTGCATTGACGTACGTCGTCATCGGCTCTAATCCACACCAGCTCGGAAGTTTTCTCCAGCTATTCACACGCTTCGCTATGCACTTGCCAGTCGTGCAATCGATTTGCGGATTGTGTCGCTGAAGCCAATCTCATCCGAGCAGCACAAGCCGTCGACGGTCGTTGCCAGCCTTGGGGGGCTGAAACCAAAATTGTCACCACACTTCATGCGAACTGTTCGCACATGATCATGTATCGCCAGCAGTGTCGTCGACCAATTGCACGTCGATCTCGAGCAGACATCGCCCCAAGGGTAAGTTAAAAAAATTAACCATCGGTCGATGAATAACGCTATGGCGTGCACCACCACCGATGCAGTTTTTTTTCTTTTTTTCTTGTGGGTTGCGGAGCAACCTATTGCGATCGATCGGCAAAGATTTTTTTTTTCAAGTTTTGAAAAAAAAAACTTGTGAAGTTTTTTGCATCTATTCAAACATATTTTTTTGCATATTCATGCATACGAAACCTCATGAAGTTCACAAACTTACCATACTATGATAGGGAAGTTTAATTCATTAAAGGAGAACTTACAAATATAACACACATGCATATTCAATTTAACATATCACCAAATGCAAGAGCAAGCAGCCCACCAATCAGTAGCTTGATCTATACTTCAAAAGCTTCAGGTGTTGTGACACAAGATCGTTGCCACAACAAACCATACTCTCCCACAATTGCACCAGCGAAATCCATGCGTTTCACTTGCACATAGCACCTGCATGTTGCACACCGTTCACTCCAACATATTCACCTGCGAGAACCTATTGCACCTGCAAAAGTCACCCTGAAATCCCATGCATTCAACCAAACATGCACCCCCCATTTATTCCCCTACGATCCCGTCCTCTTAACAAGCTTAACCGTGTCAATCAAGGCTTAAGGTGTACCGGATGAATGCCTTAAGACAAAAAAAAATGTGCACCTATAAGAATCCTAAACAACTCCCAAAAAAGATCTCATGTGACTCTCATGTGATTCCCGTATGACTCCCGTGTGACTCCCATGGGACTCCCGTATGACTCCCATGTGACTCCGATGTGACTCTTCGGTGACTCCCATGTGACTCCTGCGTGATTCCTATGGGACTTCCATGGGGGCTTTCCATGGGCATTCAATGGGCCTTCCATAGAGGACGCCCCTAGCTAACACACACACACACACACACACACACACACACACACACACACACACACACACACATACGCATGCATGCACGCACGCACACACGCACGCACGCGCATGCACGCACGCAAGCGCGCACACATACACACGCAGACACATGCACATACATACACATATGCACACACACACATATACACAAATACGCACACACACACACATACACACACGCATATACACATAAACACAAAGCTTCTCCAACCGTCATGTTGTAGAAATGGAAGAGGCGGTAGGGTGACGCGCAACAGAGGATAGTTTGCACCAACATGTTGTACCATTTTTGTTTTGCATATGATTTTGACCTATTACCGTAATCCCCCGGATATAGGCGCATCCCTGTATTTGACCCATTGCGCTTATGGAGTGCAAGTGCGCTTATATCCGTTATTTCATTATAAGCGCACCCACATTTTTTAAAATGTATTTCCTATAGGCGCATCACTTTTTGTGCATAAACTTATGTTAAGCGGGGGATTTATATATCGGCGTCTCTGCCGTGCCCCTCCCGAGCGCCTCCCGAACCAGAAGCGCGAGTCTCGCTTACTATGTTGGCTCTGATTGGCTCACGATTTCAGTAATTCCAGGGTGGATCTGGAGGCGGAAACTTTGTCAGCCGCCTTCTCGCCTTTTGTCAACATGCTGCGCTTTGGAAAGACACACGCTAAAACGCAAAAATCGAGAACTACAATTTCACGTGCTCAAATATTTTTTCCATAAAATTCCTTTCATAAGCCATGGGCTTATAAAATTTATTCGATTACAAGCGCATGCCACTTTTGTTAGGTATTTCCTATAAGCCCCTATGCGCCTATATCCGGGGGATTACGGTATATTGTGTAATATAGATATTACAGTACAAAATTTGTGCAAATGATGGAAAACAACAATTGATATTTCCTTTGTTTTCCATCCTTTCTCATGGCATATATTTTTCAATGACAAATATAGGCTATCGCTTCCCCAGCCAAGTGGGGGAAAACGAAAGCCCATGGGCCTTCAATGCCCATACAAATAACACAAAATCACAAAAACTTTCAATTTCTAAGTTCCTAGAAGTGTAGATTACCCTTATCATCTCCAGTTCGCTTGACTTCACCTAAGGTGTAGAGTCAAAGAACCGTACTTGAAATGACAAGAGCATGTTTTTTTTTTTTTTTTTTTTTAGAATTACAAAAAAACATTGTTTATGTGCAATTGATTGATATTAGATAACAACAGATCATGTATCAACACCAACAATCAAAGATGCAGGAATACGGGGGTAACATCATGGGGAATTGAAACCATTTGTCAACAACAATGCTGTTGGATATTCTTGATGAACCTTGAGGAGCTATGTTAAGAAGTAAGGAATTAATGAAAATATGAATAGAGGGGAAAAGCATGAATTGTGAAACGGAAATCGACCACAAATAGGGAAGAAATTGAATGTACTATAGTGGGAAGGTTTAGGAGATGGCAAGTTGAGAGTGGACTTGCAGGATGAAAAGAAGTACTTCTAGTTTATGAGGGTGTGAAGGGGAGGAGAGGAGAAGAGCATGGGGGGAGGGGGTGAAATGAATACCCTACGCTGAAAGCAGCCCATCACTATGCTAGTTTCTTGAAATTGAGAAAACTGATCAGGAATGGGAGAGCACAAAGTGGAGAAGGAAGGATGCACAAAAGAGAAACGATGGCTTCAAGGGGGGATAGAAAAGAGTAAGGAAACAAAACCCGAAAGGAGGTCGGGATTATTTGGTTTCAACACTAGTCGTCAATTCAACTAAGTAGGCTATCTCTGGATGTTGAAGAGTAAAATGTGAGACTGAGGAGTAGAGGAGGACTTGGAAGTAGGGGATGAAACATGGAGGAAGAGACCACATAATAGAATGGGAGGTAGAAAGGCTGGAGGTTTTGGGTGGAACCATCAAGATTCCAAGGTTCTGAAAGAAGTGTTGAACAGAGCAGTAGGAATAAAGGGTTTGTGAATGAAGTGGCATTCTTTATTTTGCCAGAAACTACCATGTAGTTAAAATAACCGTGTATATCATAAATGAACCGTTTGTCTAAACTGAGAGCAGATAAGATTTGGTGCCTATTTTTTTTTTGTAATAGGTCAAAATTACATGCAAACAAAAATGGTGCAAAATTACATGAAAAAAAAATCCATTCTGCAAGGGGGGCAAGATTACTCTCACCATTGGACGCGATGTGTTGTATTCCCGTAAAATGGCAAGACCGGGCGAGCCTCGTCAAAAAGAGGAAGGGCAAACTGCCCAGTGGCGCCATACTCTCGCCACAGGGCAGAAATGCCAGCCTTGCCAGCTCGCCACTCTCGCCAGCTCACCACTTTTGCCTAAAGAAACACGTGGCGAAAGTAGCGAGCTTAGCAGTACGAATGAGACACAAAACAAATTGCATAAGTTAAACACATCGAAACCCTAAAATGTAAGTTTGAAACACGAAAATTTTCAGGAGGGATAAGCAAAATCGAGCACGTCAAAATATATAGGGGCATGTAAAAAACGAACTCAAGAGTCGGTCGAGCAGCTTCGTCAGAGCTTGTCGGTACATAATCGCGCTAGAAGTTCAGATGAGTTCAATATACATTATGGACTTCGACAATGAAATATAGGTTCACTACAAACAAACGTTCAATTAAATTTTCATAAACCATTTAATGAAATCGATGCTAAACGTATAGATGTGTTTTAATATAGCTACAACATATGTATCGAGCAATAGCACTTCAACTGAATAGCTGATATATCTCGACCTATTTACAATTTTGAAATACCAATAAACCTATTCCCTAATAATAATGTATCAAGCAATAAAGTGCTTGGTGTCTGACGTCACCAATCGTGGTTTCGCCACATCGACATGCTGACGTGACGCCACATGAAATATCCGAATTGACGGTCGGAGGTCGACCATTTTTCACAGCCCAAAAAATAGCGGCGACATTGCCTTGTCTCAAGACGGATTTTTTATGAGGTCCTGAATTCAAAAGGTCAGATCTACCTGCGATGCAACACATCCCACCATGTAACCCCAAACCCTAGCTTGTTTCGCGTCACTTGGGCAAAAACTGTGTTCTGTGGACTGACATGTACCATGAATCAGGACACTAAAGATCTGGTGGGCAGGTGCAAGGAGAACACGCTCCCAAACATGTGGATTACAAGGCTCGCCCTAGGTCGCAGCTCGTTGTGGGCCCCTCTCGCAAGGACCGTGGCTAGTTGGTCCCTCTTGTATGAACATTGTTCCTCTTGTCTGAGCACGTGCTGCCACATCAGGACACGTCATCAGGAGCTGACATGGTGTTCAAAAAATGATGTTGTCCAAACTTTGGAGGGGGGGGGGATGACGTCACTTGGAGATAACGTACGCACCGCCAACTAAAACTCACCATGGTGCGTATATCCGGAGGGGTGCCATTTCGGATGTGCCAACGATACGCACCCCCTTTTTCCCCCCTGTGGGAATCTCGCGCTGACTATGTTGAATGTACATTTCACATCACGTTTACGTAACAAATCACTTCATCACACAAAATCGACCCCTGACCTTCCGACTCATTGAAGGTGTGGTCAGCAAAGCTCTGATGTCGTGTAAGGCGAGAGAACGGATGGCCAAGATCGCCCCCGCTAGCCTGCGTGCTGGCAAACTGCAGCAAACGTGCTGCTAGGCTAACGCGTCAATCGTATGGGAAGCGATTTTGGCGAGTGTGAAGTGTCCATTGCGTCGCACGTGAGTGCAGCAAGCCCTCATCAACTCAAGAAGAATTCATCTTGCAGAACCAAGACCAAGAGCTAAAGATTTCAAGCCCAAGGGACGCGGATAAATATTAAAATAGTGAGAATAGTAATGCTACTTCGTGTAGTGTTACATTTCACTTAATGTAGCCCCTTGTTGGGCTGAATTCGAGTTCCTTCGTGGTTGGGGACTTCGTGGTGGTGTACCACCAACCAGGACCTCAGCTTTTGGGGTTTGCAGAGGCTGGGAACGATCTCAATCTCGATTCTCCTTGCTAAATTTGTACTTCTAAGACTATTGTGGCTCCTATACCTCCTGCCAGTCAAACCGCCATAGCGTCATCAAATCTTCATGGAATTTCATGATTGAAGTTGCTGCTGATAGGCAACAGTATCGCTCCAGATCCAACTTACAGATTACTGTTTAAGTCACAGATCAGATCGATATAAATATTTGAAGCTGTTTGACGGAGATCCGACTGTGCACTCTACCTCCCATTTTAGGCACATCTAAGCCTATTGTGATTATGACAAGTGGTATCAGAGCTCCTTGGAGCCATTTCGACCATGTTTAGACCTGAGGAAGGGGGTGACAGAAGTGCTGGAGGCAGAGAAGATGGCCAAGTACAAGGCCAATACCAAGATCCACCCATTGCAACCTAGCCTTGGCCTGTCTAGGGATGAGCCTAGAGTGTTTGGCCTTGACAAGTTCAACGGTGACAACTTTGCTGAGTGGTCCTTCAAGATGGAGAACATCGTTGACCACTATGATCTGCTGAAGGTAATGGAAGGAACGGAGAAGCGCCCTGAGAACGACCGGAGAAGAGCCTATGGGTGCGGAAGAGCGCACAAGGCTACCTTCTACTTGGGCAAGCGTTGGGGAGCAGCCAAATCCGTCACATCAAGCCTTTA
>BQMB01000959.1:0-38452 GCA_027943415.1 Closterium sp. NIES-67
GACCGGTCGAGAAAAGCGCACCGGTCGAAAAGGGCACCCGGGCAACCCGGTCGAAAAAGCGCACCGGTCGAAAAAGCGCACCGGTCGAAAAGGCACCACCACCGGTCGAAAAGCGCACCGGTTGAAAATCGCACCGGTCGAAAAGCGCACCGGTCGAAAAGGGCACTGGTCGGAAAGCGCACAGGTCGAAAAGCGCACCGGTCGGAAAGCGCACAGGTCGAAAAGCGCACCGGTCAAAATGCGCACAGGTCGAAAAGCACACCAGTCGAAAAGCGCACCGGTCGAAAAGCGCACCAATCGAAAAGCGCACCGGTCGAAAAGGGCACCCATCGAAAAGGGCAACAGTCGAAAAGCGCACCGGTCAAAATGCGCACAGGGTGAAAAGCGCATTGGTCGAAATGGGCACCAGTCGAAAAGCGCACCAATCAAAAAGCGCACCGGTCGAAAAGCGCACCGATCGAAAAGCGCACGGGGTGGGAAAAGTGCACCGGTCAAAAGGGCACCGGTCGAAAAGGGCACTGGTCAAATAGCGCACCGGTTGAAAAGCGCATCGGTCGAAAAGTGCACCAGTCAAAAAGGGCACCGATCGAAAGGGAAACCAGTCGAAAAGGGCAACGCTCGAAAGGAGCAGCGGTCGAAAAGCGCACCGGTCGATTAGTGCACCGGTCGAAAAGCACACCGGTCAAAAAGCGCACCGGTCGAAAAGGGCATGGGTCGAAAAGGGCAACAGTCGAAAAGGGCACCGGTCAAAAAGCGCACTGGTCGAACAGGGCACCGGTCGATAAGGGCACCGTTCGAAAAGCGCACCGGTGGAAAAGCACACCAGTCGAAAAGCGCACCGGTCGAAAAGCGCACCAATCGAAAAGCGCACCGGTCGAAAAGGGCACCCATCGGAAAGCGCACCTGTCGAAAATCGCACTGGTCGAAAAGGGCACCGGTCGAAATGCGCACCGGTCGAAAAGCGCACCGGTCGAAAAGCGCACCAGTTGAAAAGCGCACCGGTCGAAACGCGCACCGGTGGAAAAGGGCACCGGTCGAAAAGGGCAGCGGTTGAAAAGGGCACCAATCGAAAAGCGCACCGGTCGAAAAGCGCACCGATCGAACTGCGCACCGGTGGAAAAGGGCACCGTTAGAAAAGGGCACCCATCGAAAAGGGAACCGGTTGAAAAGAGCACCGGTCGAAAGGAGCACCGGTCGAAAAGCTCACCGGTCGAGAAGCGCACCGGTCGAAAAGCGCACCGGTCGAGAAGCGCACCGGTCGAAAATCGCATCGGTCGAAAAGCGCACCGGACGAAATGCGCACAGGGTGAAAAGCGCACCGGTCGAAATGGGCACCAGTCGAAAAGCGCACCAATCAAAAAGCGCACTGGTCGAAAAGCGCACCGATCGAAAAGCGCACGGGTAGAAAAGTGCACCGGTCGAAAAGGGCACCGGTCGAAAACGGCACTGGTCGAAAATCGCACCGGTTGAAAAGCGCACCGGTCGAAAAGTGCACCGGTCGAAAAGCACACCGGTCAAAAAGCGCACCGGTCGAAAAGGGCACGGGTCGAAAAGGGCAACAGTCGAAAAAGGGCACCGGTCGAAAAGCGCACCGGTCGAAAAGGGCACCGGTCGATAAGGTCACCGTTCGAAAAGCGCACCGGTCGAAAAGCGCACCGGTCGAAACGTGCACCGGTCGAAAAGTGCACCGGTCGAAATGCGCACCGGTCGAAAAGCGCACCGGTCCAAAAGCGAACCGGTCGAAAAGGGCAATAGTCGAAAAGGGCACCGGTCGAAAAGCGCACCGGTCGAAAAGCGCACCGGTCGAAATGCGCACCGGTCGAAAAGCGCACCGGTCCAAAAGCGAACCGGTCGAAAAGGGCAACGGTCGAAAAGGGCACTGGTCGAAAAGCGCACCGGTCAAAAAGCGCACTGGTTGAAAAGCGTACTGGTAGAAAACGGTACCAGTCGAAAAGCGCACCGGTCGAAAAGCCCACCGGTCCAAATGCGCACAGGTCGAAAAGCGCACCGGTCGAAATGGGCACCGGTCGAAATGGGCACCAATCGATATGCGCACCGGTCGAAAAGCGCACCGATCGAAAAGGGCACCGGTCGAAAAGCGCACCGGTCGAAAAGCGCACCGGTCGAAATGCGCACCGGTCGAAAAGCGCACCGGTCCAAAAGCGAACTGGTTGAAAAGGGCAACGGTCGGAAAGGGCACCGGTCGAAAAGCGCACCGGTCGAAAAGTGCACTGGTGGAAAAGCGTACTGGTAGAAAACGGTACCGGTCGAAAAGCGCACCGGTCAAAAAGCCCACCGGTTCAAATGCGCACAAGTCGAAAAGTGCACCGGTCGAAATGGGCACCGGTCGAAATGGGCACCAATCGAAAAGCGCACCGGTCGAAAAGCGCACCGATCGAAATGCGCACCGATCGAAAAGCGCACCGGTCGAAAAGTGAACCGGTCAAAAAGGGCACCGGTGGAAAATGGCACCGGTCGAAAAGGGCACCGGTCGATAAGGGAACTGGTTGAAAAGGGCACCGGTCGAAAGGAGCATCGGTCGAAAAGGGCACGGGTCGAAAAGGGCAACAGTCGAAAAGGGCACCGGTCGAAAAGCGCACCGGTCAAAAAGGGCACCGGTCGGAAAGCGCACCGGTCGAAAAGGGCACCGGTCGAAAAGCGCACCGTTCGAAAAGCGCACCGGACGAAAAGCGCACCGGTCGAAACGTGCACCGGTCGAAAAGCGCACCGGTCGAAAAGCACACCAGTCGAAAAGCGCACCAGTCGAAAAGCGCACCAATCGAAAAGCGCACCGGTCGAAAAGGGCACCCATCGAAAAGCGCACCGGTCGAAAAGCGCACCGGTCGAAAAGCACACCGGTCGAAAAGCGCACCGGTCGAAAAGCGCACCAATCGAAAAGCGCACCGGTCGAAAAGGGCACCCATCGAAAAGCGCACCGGTCGAAAAGCGCACCGGTTGAAAAGCGCACCGGTCGAAAAGGGCACCCATCGAAAAGCGCACCAGTCGAAAACCGCACTGGTCGAAAAGGGCACCGGTCGAAATGCGCACTGGTCGAAAAGCGCACCGGTCGATAAGGGCACCGGTCGAAAAGCGCACCGGTTGAAAAGCGCACCGGTCGAAACGCGCACCGGTGGAAAAGGGCACCGGTCGAAAAGGGCAGCGGTTGAAAAGGGCACCAATTGAAAAGCGCACCGGTCGAAAAGCGCACCGATCGAACTGCGCACCGTACGAAAAGTAAACCAATCGAAAAGGGCACCGGTGGAGTTGAGTTTTGAACCCCACCCACCCGTCTCATCTCTGACCCATCTCACCTCTGCAAGTGCCTTCTGAACCCCACTCACCCGTCTTATCCTCTACTGTTGTGTCTTAACCCCACTCACCCGTGTTACCTCTACCGTTGGGTTCTAAACCTCATTCACCCGTCTCACCTCAATACTTGGGTACTGAACCCCACTGACCTGTCGAACCTCTCAAGTTCATTTTGAACCTCAATAACCTGTCTCACCCCTACAGTTGGGATCTGAACCCCACTAACCTGTCTCACCTGTACTGTTGTTTTGGTAACCCGACTCACCCGTCTCACCTCTACAGTTGGGTTCAAAACCCCACCCACCCGTCTCACCTCTACAGTTGGGTTCTGAACCCCACTCCCCCGTCTCACCTCTAGAGTTGGGTTATGAACCCCACTCACCCGTCTCACCTCTGCAGTTGGGTTCTAAACTCGACTCACCCGTCTCACCTCTACTGTTGTGTTCTGAACCCCACTTACACGTCTCACCTCTACTGTTGGATTCTGAACCCCACTCACCCGTCTCACCTCAGCATTTGGGTTTTTAGCCCCACTCATCCTCATCAGAACTCTAGTCGGGTTCTAAACCCCACATACCTGTCTCACCTCTGCAGTTGGGTTCTGAGCCCCACTCACCTTTCTCACCTCTGCAGTTGGGTTATGAACCCCACTTACTCGTCTCACCTCTACTGTTGGGTTCTGAACCCCACTCACGCGTCTCACTTCTTCAGTTGGGTTTTGAACCCACTAACCTGTCTCACCTCTGCAGTTGGGTTCTGAACCCCACTCACTTATCTCACCTCTACAGTTGGGTTTTTAACACCACTCACCCATCTCGCCTCCATGGTTGGGTTCTGAACCCCACCCAACCGTCGCACCTCTACAGTTATGTTATGAATCCCACTCACCCATCTCACTTCTGTAGTTGGGTTCTGAACCCCACTTACCCGTCTCACCTCTTCAGTTGGCTTTTGAACCCCACTCACGTGTCTCACCTGTCCAGTTAGGTCCTGAACCCCACTAACCTGCTCACCTCTACAGCTGGGTTCTGAACCCCACTAACCCGTCTCACCTCTGCAGTTAGGATCAAATCTCACACGCCTGTCTCACCTCTGCAGTTTGGTTCTCCTCCCCACTCACCCCCCTCATCTCTCTTGTTCGGTTTTGAACCCCACTCACCCGTCTCACCTCTACATTTGGGTTCTTTATCCCACTCACCCGTCTCATCTCTACAGTTGGGTTCTGAACCCCACTAGCCTGTCTCACCTCTACTGTTGGGTTCTAAACCCCCCTCACCCGTCTCAACCCTACAGTGGGGTTCCGAACCCCACCCACCCGTCTCACCTCTACTGTTGAGTTATGAACCCCACTCACCCGTTTCACCTCTCCAGTTGGGTCCTAAACTCCACTACCCCGTCTCACCTCTCCCGTTTGGGTTTGAACCCCACTCACCTGTCTCACCTCTATAGTTGGGTTCTAAACTCCACTAACCCGTCTCACCTCTACTGTTGTTTTCCAAACCCCACTCACCCGTCTCACCCCTTCAGTTGGGTTCCGAACCCCACCCACCCGTCTCACCTCTACAATTGGGTTATGAACCCTAATAACCCGTCTCACCTCTGCATTTGGGTTCTGAACCCCACTCACCTGTCTCACCTCTGCAATTGGGTTCTGAACCCAACTCACTTGTCTCATCTCTACTGTTGGTTTCAAAACCCCACTCAGCCGTCTAACCTCTACTGTTGTGTTCGGAACCTCACTCACCCGTCTCACCTCTCCAACAGGGTTCTGAACCCCACTCACATGTCCTACCTCTACCGTTGGGTTCTGAACCCCACTCACCCGTCTTACCACAATTGTTGCGTTCTGAACTCCACTCACCTGTCTCACCTCGGCAGTTGGGTTTGAACCCCACTCACTCGTCTCACCTCTTTAGTTGGGTTCTGTACCCCACTAACCCGTCTCACCTCTACTGCTATTTTAAGAACACCACTCACCTGTCTCACCTCTATAGATGGGTTCCGAAACCCACCCACCCGTCTCACCTCTACAGTTGGGTTCTGAACCCCACTTACCCGTCTCAGTTCTGCAGTTGGTTTCTGAACCCCACTCACCCGTCTCACATCTCCAGTTGGGTCTTGAACCCCACTCACCTGTCTCACCTCTACTGTTGGGTTCTTAACCCCACTCACCCGCTTACCTCTTCTGTTGGGTTCTGAACCCCACTCACCCGTCTCACCTCTACAGCTGGGTTTTACCCCAAGTATCCCGTTTCACCTCTACTGTTGTTTTGGGAACCTCACTCACCCGTCTCACCTCTACAGTTGGGTTCCGAACCCCACACACACATCTCACCTCTACAGATGGGTTCAGAACCCCACTCACCCATCTCACCTCTACCATTGGGTTCTGAACCCCACTAACCCGCTCACTTCTACTGTTGGGTTCTAAACCCCACTCACCCATCTCTCCTCTACAGTTGGGTTCTTAACCCCACTCACCCGTCTCACCTCTACAGTTGGGTTCTTAACCCCACTCACCTATCTCACCTCTCTTGTTGGGTCCTAAACCCCACTCACCCGTCTCAACCCAATAGTTGGGTTCTGAACCCCACTAACCCGTCTCACCTTCGCAGTTGGGTTCAAAATCCCACTAACTTGTCTCACCTCAGCAGTTGGGTTCTGCTCCCCATTTGCCCGTCTCACCTCTCCATTTCGGTTCTGAACACCACTCACCTATCTCACCTCTATAGTTGGGTTCCGAACCCTACCCACCCGTCTCATCTCTACAGTTGGGTTCTGAAACCAACTCACCCGTCTCACTTCTGCAGTTGGGATCCGAACCCCACACACCCGTCTCACTTCTGCAGTTGGCTTCTAAACACCACTCACCCGTCTCACCTCTACAGTTGGCTTCTGAACCCCACTCACCCGTCAGACCTCTACTGCTGGGATCTGAACCCCACTCATCCATCTCACCTCTAGAGTGGGCTTCCAAACACCCACCACCCATCTCACCTCTACAGTTGCATTCCGAACCCCACTCACCCATCTCACCTCTCCGGTTGGGTCCAAAACTCCGCTCACCCGTCTCATCTCAATGGTTGGGTTCTGAACCCCACTAACCCCTCTCACCTCTGCGGTTGGGTTCTGAACCCCACTCACCCGTCTCACCTCTGCAGTTGGGTTCTGAACCCCACTCATGCGTCTCACTTCTCCATTTTGGTTCTGAACCCCACTCACACGTCTAACCTCTACAGTTGGGTTCTGAACCCCACACACTCGTCTCACTTCTTCAGTTGGCTTCTGAAACCCACTGACCCGTCTCATTTCTATAGTAGGGTTCTGAACACGATCCACCCATCTCTCCTCTACTGTTGCATTCCGAACCCCACTCACCCATCTCACCTCTTCGGTTGGGTCCTAAACCCCGCTCACTCGTCTCACCTCAATGGTTGGGTTCTGATCCCCACTAACCCCTCTAACCTTTGTCGTTGGGTTCTGAACCCCACCCGCCCATCTCACCTCTGCAGTTGGGTTCTGAACTCCACTCACCCGTCTCACCTCTCCAGTTTGGTTCTAAACCCCACTCACACGTCTCACCTCTAAAAGTTGGAATCTGAACCCCACTCTATCGTTTTACCTCAACAAATGTTTGGGAACCCCACTCATCTGTCTCACCTCTACAGCTAGGTTCCGAATCCGACACACCTGTCTCACCTCGACAGGTGGGTTCTGAACCCCACTCACCCGTCTCACTTCTGTATTTGGGTTATGAAGCCCACTCACCCGTCTCACCTCTGCAGTTGGGTTTTGAACCCCACTTTCCCGTCTCACCTTTACATTGGGGTTCCAAACCCCACCAACCCGGATCACCTCTACAAATGGGTTCTGAACCCCTCTCACCCGGATCACCTCTCCAGATGGGTCCTGAACCCCACTCAGCCGTCTCACCTCAATAACTGGGTTCTAAACACCATTAACCCATCTCACCTCTGTAGTTGGGTTCTGAACCCCACTCACCCGTCTCACCTCTGCAGTTGGGTTCTGAACCCCACTCACCCGTCTCACCTTTCCAGTTGGGTTTCTGAACCCCTCACCTGTTAAACCTTTTCTGCTGGGTTCTGAACCCCACTCACCCGTTTCAGTGCTACGGTTGGGATCTGAACCCCACTAACCCGTCTCACGTCTACGGTTGGGTTCTGAACCCCACTCATCCGTCTCACCTCTACAGTTGGGTTCTGAACCCCACTGACCCATCTCACCTCTACTGCTAAGTTCTAAACCCTACTCACCCGTCTCACCTCTCCAGTTGGGTCCTGAACCCCACTCACCCGTCTCACCTCTCCAGTTGGGTTCTGAACCCCATTCACCCTTCTCAACTCTGCACTTGGGTTCTGGACCCCACCCACCCGACTAACCTCTGCAGTTGGGTTTTGAACCCCACTCACTCGTCTCACTTTTGCAGTTGGGTTCTGAACCCCACTCACCCGTCTTAGCTTTGCAGTTGGGTTCTGATCCCCACTTACCCGTCTCACCTCTACTGTTGAGTTCTTAACCCCACTCAGCCGTCTAACTTCTACCCTTGGGTTTTGAACCCCACTCACCCCTCTCACCTCTCTAGTTCGGTTTTGAACCCCACTAGACTGTCTCACCTCTACTGATATTTTGAGAACCCCACTCACCAGTCTCACCCCTACAATTGGGTTCCAAACCCAACCCACAGGTCTCACCTCTACAGTTGGGTTCTGAACCCCACTCACCCATCTCACCTCTGCAGTTGGGTTCTGAACCCCACTCACCCATCTCAATTCTGCAGTTGGGTTCAGAACCCCACTCACCCGTCTCACCTCTGCAGTTAGGGTCTTAACCCCCCTCACCCATCTTACCTCTACCGTTGGGTTTTCCACCCCCCAAGAGTTGCATGTGAGTGGTTTGCTACCCCCCGAGAGTGGGGTACAAGTGGTTTGCCACCCCTCGAGAGTGGCGTGCGAGTGGTTTGCCAACCCCCGAGAGTGGCGTGCGAGTCGTTTGCCACACCCCAGAGTGGCATGCGAGTGGTTTGCCGCCCCCCAGAGTGGCGTGCGAGTGGTTTGCCATCCCCTATAGTGGCGTGCGAGTTATTTTGCCAACCCTGAGTGTTGTGTGCAACTGGTATGCCTCCCTCTGAGAGTTGCGTGCGAGTGGTTTGCCACCCCCCAGAGTGGCGTGCGAGTGGTTTGCCACCCCTTAGAGTGGAGTGCGAGTTGTTTGCCACCCTCTGAGAGTGGGGTGCGAGTGGTTTGCCACCCCCCCAAGTGGCGTGCGAGTGGTTTGCCACCCCTCGGGAGTGGCATGCAAGTTGTTTGCCACCCCCCCGCATGCCATGTGAGTGGTTTCCCACCCACCAAAGTGGCGTGCAAGTAGTTTGCCACCCCTCGAGAGTGGCGTGCGAGTGGTTTGCCACCCCCCAGAGTGGAGTTCGAGTGGTTTGCCACCCCCCGAGAGTGGCGTGCGAGTGGTTTGCCAACCCTCGAGAGTGGCGTGCGAGTGGTCTGCCACCCCCCAGGGTGGCGTGCGAGTGGTTTACCACCCCCCGAGAGTAGTGTGCGTGTTGTTTGCCACCCCTCTAGAGTGGCGTGCATGTGGTTTGCCAACCCTGCATGTTGCGTGCGAGTGGTTTCCCAACCCCGTAAGTGGCGTGCAAGTGGTTTCCCACCCCACCGCGTGGCGTGCGAGTTGTTTGCCACCCCCTCGCGTGGCGTGTGAGGGGTTTGCCACCCCCCACTGTGACATGCGGGTTGATAGCTACCCCCCAGAGTGGTGTGCGAGTGGTTTGCCACCCCCAAGAGTGGAGTGCGAGTGGTTTGTCACCCCCCGAGAGTGGCGTGCGAGTGGTTTGCCACCCTCCAGAGTGGTGTGCGAGTGGTTTTCCACCCCCTGAGAGTGGGGTGCGAGTGGTTTGCCAACCCCCAGAGTAACGTGCGAGTGGTTTGTCACCACCCGAGAGTGGCGTGCGAGTGGTTTGCCACCCCCCAAAAAGTGGCGTTCGAGTGGTTTGCCACCCCCCGAGAGTGGTGTGCGAGTGGTTTCCCCCCTCCTGAGAGTGGCGTGCGAGTTGTTTGCCACCCTCCAAAGTGGCGTGCGAGTGGTTTGCCACCCCCTTAGAGTTGTGTGCGAGTGGTTTTCCACCCCCCAAGAGTTGCGTGCAAGTTGTTTGCCACCCCTCGAGAGTGGCGTGCGAGTGGTTTGCCATCCCCCAGAGTAACGTACGAGTGGTTTGTCACCCCCCGAGAGTGGTGTGCGAGTGGTTTGCCACCCCCGCAAGTGGCGTGCGAGTGGTTTGTCACCCCACCGCATGGCGTGCGAGTGGTTTGGCACCCCCCAGAGTGGCGTGCGAGTGGTTTGCCACCCCCTAGAGTGGAGTGCGAGTGGTTTGCCACCCCATGAGAGTGGCGTGCGAGTGGTTTGCCACCCCTCGAGAGTGGCGTGCGAGTGGTTTGCCACCCCCCCGAGTGGCAGGCGAGTGGTTTGCCACCCCTCGAGAGTGGTGTGCGAGTGGTTTGTCACCGCCCGAGAGTGGCGTGCGAGTGGCTTGCCACCCCCCGAGAGTGGCGTGCGAGTGGTTTGCCACCCCCTTGAGAGTGGCGTGCGAGTGGTTTGCCACCCCCTAGAATTGTGTGCGAGTGGTTTTCCACCCCCCGTGAGTTGCGTGCGAGTGGTTTGCCACCCCTCGAAGTGGCGTGTGAATGGTTTGCCACCCCCTAAGAGTGGCGTGCGAGTGGTTTGCCACCCCTAGAGTGGCATGCGAGTGGTTTGCCACCCGCTGAGAGTTGCGTGCGAGTGGTTTGCTACCCCCCTGTGTGGCCAGCGAGTGGCTTGCCTCCCTCCCGAGTGGCGTGCGACTAGTTTGTCACCCCCCAGAGTAGCGTGCGAGTGGTTTGAACCTCACATGTCGATAGGCTCTGCAGTTGGGTCCTGAACCCAAATGTAGAGGCGTGTGAGTGCTTTTTAGCCTTTATTTATGTTATATAATCCAGGTCTCAGCATGGTTAGGCTTTGGTCTAGAATGGGTCAAGTGCAAAACTTCTAGAAGTAATATCTCTTTGCCCACATAAAATCAGGTCCTACAATTCGATACGCATGCTCACGAGTCGAAGGCCCTTCAGGAAACCCAAGAATATGGGGCATAGGAGCTTTCGTTTATGATATAGAATCCAGGTCCCAGCATGGTTAGGCTTTGATCTAGTACAGGTCAAGTGCAAAACTTCTAAATGTAATATCTCTTTGCCCACTTGGAATCAGGTCCTAAAGTTCAATAGTCATGCTCACGAGTCGAACGCCATTTTGAGAACCCAAAAATATGGGACTTAGGAGCTTTTGTTTATTACATAGAATCCAGATCTCAGCACGGTTAGGCATTGGTCTAGTATGGGTCAAGTGCAAAACTTCTAAAAGTAATATCTCCTTGGTAGGGATTGTAAATCAAAGTATCAGAGACTAGGCAAGGTAGGAGTGCGTAAACAAGGTAGGGGGGGTTAAGCAAAGTAATGGGAATTCAGAAAGGTAGGCGTAATTTTGCAAGGTAGGGATGATTTCGCAAGGTGGGGGGGATTCAGAAAGGATAGGATGATTAAGCTTCATAGGGATGATTAATCTAGGTAGGGTTGATTAAGCAAGGTAGAGGGAATTCAGCAAAAGGGTGGGTCTTCAGCAAGGTAGGGGTGATTGCGCAAGGTAGTGGGAATTCAGCAAGATAGGAGTGATTAAGCAAGGAAGGGGTGATTAAGCAAGGTAGAGAGAATTCAACAAGGGGGCGGGAATTTTGCAAGGTAGGGGTGATTAAGCAAGGCAAGGGTGATTATGAAAGGTAGGGTTGACTATGCAAGATAGGGATGATTAAGCAAGGTAGGGGTGATTAAGAAAGGTAGGGATGATTCAACAAGATAGGGAGAATTGAGCAAGGTAGGGGTGATTAAGAAAGGTACGGGGGATTCAGTTAGATAGGGAGAATTCAGCAAGGTAGGGGGGATTCAGCAAGGTAGCGTTGATTCAACAAGGAAGGGCAGATTCAGCAAGGTAGGGTTGATTAGGCAAGGTATGGGTGAGTCAGCAAGGTAGGGGAGACTCAGCAAGACCTTGGTAATTCTGCAATTTAGGGGTGATTCATCAAGGTAGGGGTTACTAAGCAAGGTAGAAGTGATTAAAAAAGGTAGGGGGAATTCAGCTAGGTAGGGCTGATTAAGCAAGGAAGGCGGGATTCAACAAGGTAGGTGGGATTCAGCAAGGTATGAATGATGAAGCAAGGTAGTGGGAATTCAGCAAGATAGGGGTGATCATGCAAGGAAGGGGTGATTAAGCAAGGTAGAGGGAATTCAGCAAGTTGGTAGAAATTCTGCAAGATAGGGGTGATTAAGCAAGACAGGGGTGATTTAGCAAGGAAGGGGTGATTACACAAGGTAGGGGTGATTAAGAAAGGTAGGGATGATTCAGCAAGACGGGTGATTAAGCAAGTCAGGAGTGATTATGCAAGGTAGGGGTAATTCAGCAAGGAAGGGGGGATTCAGCAAGGTAGGGGAGCCTAAGCACGGTAGGGGGGATTCAGCAATATAGGGAAAAATTAGCAAGGTAGGGATGATTAAACAACTTAGAGATGGTTTATCAAGGTAGGGGTGATTAAGCAAGGTAGGTGATCCTAAGCACGGTAGGGGGGATTCAGCAATATAGGGATAATTTAGCAAGGTAGGGAAGATCAAACAACTTAGAGATGGTTTATCAAGGTAGGGGTGATTAAGAAAGGTAGGAGTGTTTGAACAAGGTAAGGGGAAATCATCAAGAAGTGGGAATCCAGCAAGGTAGGGTTGATTATGCAAGCTAGGGGTGATTAAGCAAGCTAGGGGTGATTAAGCAAGCTAGGGGAGATAAAGCAAGCTAGGGGTGATTCAGCAAGGAAGGGTGACTTCAGCAAGATAGGGGGAATTAAACAATTTTGGGATGATTAGGCAAGGAAGGGGTGATTAATAAGGTTAGGGGTGATTAAGCAAGTTTGTGGTAATTCAGCAAGGTAGAGGTGATTAAATAATGTTGTGAGTACTCCGCAAGGTAGGGGTGATAAAGCAAGGTAGGGAGGATTCAGCAAGATAGGGAGAATTCAGCAAGGTAGGGGGGATTCGGCAAGATATGCGGAATTCAGCAATTTAGTGGTGATCAAGCAAGTTAGGGGTGATTCTGCAACGTACGGGTCATTAGCAAAGATCAGGGGTATTCAGTATGGTAGGGGTGATAAGCAAGGTAGTGGGGATTCAGTAAGGTAGGGGGTGGGAACCCAGCAATGTAGGGGTGATTCAGCAAGGATTGGGGGATTCAGTAAGGTAGGTGTGATTAATAAAGGTAGGGGTGATTAAGCATGGTAGTGGAAATTCAGCAAAGTAGGGGTGATTAAGCAAGGAGGGGGGATTCAGGAAGTAAGGGAGAATCCAACAAGGTAGTGGGGATTCAGCAAAAAAGGGGGAATCCAACAAGGTAGGGATGATTAAGCATCGTAGGGATTATACATCAAGATAGGGGTGACTAAGCAAGGTAGAGGGAATTCAGCAAAAGGGTGGGAATTTAGCAAGATGGGGAGAATGGGGTGATTAAGCAAGGCAGGGGTGATTGAGCAAGGTAGGGGTGACTAAGCAAGATAGGCAGAATTCTGCAAGGTAGGGGGATTTAGCAAGGTATGGGTGATTAAGCAAGGTAGGGTTGATTCAACAAGGAAGGGGGGAATCAGCAAGGTAGGGTTGATTAAGCAAGGTATGGGTGATATATACGGGAAGGGGTGATTGTGCAAGGTAGGAATAATTATGCAAAGAAGGGAGAATTCAGCATGACAGGGTTGATTAAGCAAGGTAGGGGTGATTCAGCAAGGTATGGAGAATTCTGCAATTTTCGGATGATTAAGCAATGTAGGGGTGATTTATCAGGGTGGGGGTCATTAAGCAAGGCAGGAGGGATAAAACAAGGTAGGGGGAATTTAGCAAGCTAGAAGGAAATTTGGCAAGGTAGGGATGATTAAGCAAGATAGGATTGATTGAGCATGGTAGTGGGAATTCAGCAAGGTAGGTATGATATATAAATGTAGGGGTGATTCAGAAAGGGAGGGGGTATTCAGCAAGATAAAGAGAACTCAGCAAGGTTGGGGAGATTCAGCGAGATAGGGGGAATCGAGCAATTTAGGGGTGATGAAGCAAGGTAGGGATGATTCAGCAAGGAAGTGGGGGTTCAACAAGGTAGGCGGGATTTAGCAAGTTTGGGGGGATCCAGCAATGTAGCGGTAACTCAGCAAGGTAGGGATGATAAATCAAGGTAGGGGTGATTAGGCAAGGAAGAGGGAATTCAGCAAGGTAGGGATCGAAAAGTAAGGCAGGGGTGATTAAGCAAGGTAGGGGTGATTTAGCAAGGTAGGGATGATTAAGAAAGGGAGGGATGATTCAGCAAGATGAGGAGAATTCAGCAAGGTAGGGGTGATTCAGCAAGGTAGTGGGGACTCAGCAAGATAGGGGTGATTAAGCAAGGTAAGGATGAATGAGCAAGGTGAAGGAAATTCAGCAAGGTAGGGGAGATTCAGAAAGAGAGGGAGAACTCAGCAAGGTATGGGTGATGAATGCTAGGTGGGGGTAATTAATCAAGGCATGGAAGACTAAGCAAGAAAGGAGTGCTTAAACAGGGTAGGGGGAATTCAGCAAGGTAGGTGTAATTAAGCAAGGTTGGGATGATTCAGCAAGGTGGGGGGATTAAACAAGGTAGGGATGATTAAGCATCAGAGGGATGGTTAATCAAGGTAGGGGTGATTAATCAAGAACGAGGGAATTCAGGAAAAGGGTGGAAATTTAGCAAAGTAGAGGTGATTAAGCATGGTAGGGGTGATTCAGCAAGGGAGGGGGACTCAGCAAGATAGGGAAAATTCAGCAAGGTAGGGGGGATCTAGCAAGACAGGGGGAATTCAGCAAGGTAGGGATGATTAAGCATCATAGGGATTTTAAATCAAGAAAGGGGTGATTAAGCAAAGAAGGGGTGATTAAGCAAGGCAGGCGTCATTGAGCAAGGTAGGGGTGATAAAGCAAGGTATGGGTGATTAAGAAAGGTAGGGATGATTCAGCAAGATAGGGAGAATTCAGCAAGGTAGGGGTGATTAAGGAAGGTAGGGGGGATTCAGTTAGATAGTGAGAATTCAGCAAAGTAGGAGGGATTCAGCGATAAAGGGTTGATTCAACAAGGAAGGGGGGATTCAGCAAAGTAGGGTTGATGACACAAGGTAGGGGTGATTAATACAGGTAGAGGTGATTAAGCAAGGTAGGGGTGATTATGCAAGGTAGTGAGAATTCAGCAAGGTAGGGATGACTAATAATGGTACGGGTGATTCAGAAAGGGAGGGGGATTCAGCAAGTTAAAGAGAACTCAGCAAGGTAGGGCAGATTCAGTGAGGTAGGGGGGATGGAGCAATGTAGGGCTGATTTAGCAAGGTAGGGATGATTCAGCAAGGAAGAGGGGGTTTAACAAGGTAGGCGGGATTCAGCAAGTTAGGGGGGATTCAGCAATGTAGCAAAGGCTCAGCAAGGTAGTGGTGACTAATCAAGGTAGGGGTGATGAAGCAAGGAACAGGAAATTCAGCAAGGAGGTTCAGCAAGGCAGGGATGATTAATCAAGGAAGGGGTGATTAAGAAAGGTAGGGATGATTCAACAAGATAGGGATAATTCAGCAAGGTATGGGTGATTAAGAAAGGTAGGGGAGATTCAGTAAGATAGAGAGAATTCAGCCAGGTAGGGGGGATTCAGCAAGGTAGGGTTGATTCAACAAGGAAGGGCAGATTCAGCAAGGTAGGGTCGATTAGGCAAGGTATGGGTGATTCAGCAAGGGAGGGGGGATTCAGCAAGATAGGGAAAACTCAGCAAGGTAGGGGAGACTCAGCAAAACCTTGGGAATTGAGCAATTTAGGGTGATAAATCAAGGTAGGGGTCATTAAGCAAGGTAGGAGTGATGAAAAAATGTAGGGGGAATTCAGCAAGGTAGGGCTGATTAAGCAAGGAAGGGGGGATTCCGCAAGGTAGGTGAGATGCAGCAAGGTATGAATGATTGAGCAAGG
This sequence comes from Closterium sp. NIES-67, assembly GCA_027943415.1. NCBI lineage: Eukaryota > Viridiplantae > Streptophyta > Zygnematophyceae > Desmidiales > Closteriaceae > Closterium > Closterium sp. NIES-67. Next base: position 15,393 of record BQMB01000959.1, read on the forward strand.
TAGTGGGAATTCAGAGCGATAGGGGTGATCAAGCAAGGAAGGGGTGATTAAGCAAGGTAGAGGGAATTCAGCAAGTTGGTGGAAATTCTGCAAGGTAAGGGTGATTAAGCAAAACAGGGGTGATTAAGCAAGGTAGCGGTGATTATGCAAGGTAGGGGTGATTCATAAAGGTAGGGATGACTCAGCAAGACCGGGGTGATTATGCAAGGCAGGGGTAATTAGGCAAGGTAGGGGTAATTCAGCAAGGAAGGGGGGATTCAGCAAGGTAGGGGATCCTAAGCAAGGTAGAGGAAATTCAGCAAGGTAGGGTTAATGAAGCAACGTAGTGGGAATTCAGCAAGGTAGGGATGATTAATAAAGATAGGGGTGATTCAGAAAGGTAGCGGGGATTCGGCAAGGTAGCGAGAATTCAGCAAGGTAGGGGGAATTCAGCAAGGTGGGGTTGATTCAATACGGACGGGGGTTCAGCAAGGCAGGGGGGATTCAGCAAGGCAGGGGGGATTTAGCAAGATAAGGGTGATTAAGCAAGGTAGGTGTGATTTAGCAAGAGAGGGTTGATTAAGCAGCGTGGTGGGAATTCAGCAAGGTAGGGACGATAAATAAAGATCGGAGTAAATCAGAAAAGGAGGGGGGATTCAGCAAGAGGAAGAGAACTCATCAAGGTAGGGTAGATTCAGCGAGATAGGGGGGATGGAGCAATTTAGGGGTGATTAAGCAAGGTAGGAATGATTCAGCAAGGAAGAGGGGGTTCAACAAGGTAGGCAGGATTCAGCAAGTTAGGAGGGATTCAGCAATGTAGCAGTGACTCAACAAGGTAGGAATGATAGGGGTGATTAAGCAAGGAAGAGGGAATTCAGCAAGGAGGTGGGAATTCAGCAAGATAGTGGTGATAAACAAAGGTAGGGGTGATTAAGCAAGGTAGGGGTGATTTAGCAAGGTAGGGGTGATTAAGAAAGGTAGTGGAAATTTAGCAAGCTAGGGGAGATTCAGCGAGATAGGGAAAATTCAGCAAGGTAGGGGGGATTCAGGAAGAGATGGGGAATTCAGCAAGGTAGGGGTGATTAATGCTACAGTATGGGAGACTAAGCAATGTAGCAGTGCTTAAACAAGGTTGGGGTAATTCAGCAAGGTAGTGGGAATTCAGAAAGGGAGGCGTTATTAAACAAGGTAGGGTTGATTCAGCAAGGTGGGGATGATTAAGCATTGTAGGGATAATTGAACAAGGAAGACGGAATTCAGCAAAAGGTTGGGACTTCAGCAAGGTTGGGGTGATTAAGCAAGGTAGGGGTAACTAAGCAAGGCAGGGTTGATATAGAAAGGTAGGGGTGATTAAGCAAGGTAGGGGTGAGTAAGAAAGGGAGGGATGATTCAGCATGATAGAGAGAATTCAGCAAGGAAGGGGAGATTAGGAAAGGTAGCGGTGATTCAGCAAGATAGGGAGATTTCAGCAAGGCAGGGGGGATTCAGCAATGTAGGGAGGATTCAGCCAGATAGGGGTGATAAAGTAAGTAAGGGGTGATTAATAAAGGTAGGGGTGATTGAGCAAGGTAGGGGTGATTTAGCAAGGAAGTGGAAATTCAGCAAGGTAGGGGGGATTCAGCAAGAGAGGGGGAATTCAGAATGGCAGGGGTGATTTATGCTAGGTGGGGGTTATTAATCAAAGTATGGGAGACTAAGCAAGGTAGGAGTGCTTAAACAAGGTGGGGGGCATTCAGCAAGGTGGTGGGAATTCAGCAAGGTAGGGGTGATTTATGCTAAGTAGGGGTTATTAATCAAAGTATGGGAGACTTAGCAATGTAGGAGTGCTTAAACAAGGTATTGGGTATTCAGCAAGGTAGTGGGAATTCAGCAAGGAAGGGATGATTCAACGCGATAGGGGGAATGGAGCAATTTTGGCGTGATTAAGCAAGGTAGGATGATTCAGCAAGGAAGGGGGGGTTCAAAAGGGTAGGCGAGATTCAGCAAGAGAGGGGGGATTCAGCAATGTAGCGGTTACTCTGTAAGTTAGGGATGATTAATCCAGGTAGGGGTGTTTAAGCAAGGAAGAGGGCATTCAGCAAGAGGGTGGGACATCAGAAAGGTAGGGGTGATTAAGTAAGGTGGGGGTGAATAAGCAAGGTAGGAGTGAGTTAGCAAGGTAGGGGTGATTAAGCAAGATAGGGGTGATTAAGAAAGGGAGGCATGATTCATCAAGCAAGGGACAATTCAGCAAGGTAGGGATGATTAAGCATCATCGGGATGATTAATCAATGTGAGGGTGACTAAGCAAGAGGGTGGGAAGTCAGCAAGATAGGGAGTAGGTAGGGGTGATTAAGCAAGGAAGGGGATATTCAGCAAGGGAGGGGGGATTCAGCAAGAAAGGGGTGATTAAGCAAGGAAGGTAGATGGAATTCAGCTAGAGGGTGGGAATTCTGCAAGGTAGGGTTGATTGAGCAAGGTATGGCCGATTGAGCAAGGTAGGGTTGATTAAGCAAGGTAGGGTTGATTCAGCAAGGAAGAAGGGATTCAGCAAGATAGAGAGAACTCAGCGGGGTAGGGTAGATTCAGCAATATAAGGGGAATTCTGCCATTTTCGTGTGATTAAGGTAGGGGTAATTAATCAAGGTAGGGGTCATTATGCAAGATAGGAGTGATTAGAAAAGGAAGGGGAAATTTAGCAAGGTAGTGAGAATGCAGCAAGGTAGGGGTGATTAAGCAAGGTAGGGGTGATTCAGCAAGTTAGGGTTGACTAAGCAACGTAGTGGGAATTCAGCAAGGTAGGGATGATTAATAAAGGTAGGGGTGATTCAGAAAGGGAGGGGAGATTCAGAAAGATAGGGATGACTAAAAAAGATAGGGAGAATTCAGCAAGGTAGGGGTGATTCAGGAGGTAGCGGGGATTCGGCAAGGTAGCGAGAATCCAGCAAGGTAGGGGGAATTCAGCAAGGTAGGGTTGATTCAATACGGATGGGGGGATTCAGCAAGGCAGGGGGGATTCAGCAAGGCAGGGGGGATTCAGCAAGATAAGGGTGATTAAGCAAGGTAGGTGTGATTTAGCTAGAGAGGGTTGATTAAGCAACGTGGTGGGAATTCAGCAAGGTAGGTGTGATTGAGAAAGGTAGGGATGATTCAGCAAGATAGTGATAATTGAGCAAGGTAGGGGTGATTAAGCAAGGTAGGGGGATTCAGCAAGATAGGGAGAATTCAGCAAGGTAGGGGGGATTCAGCAAGGTAGGGGTGATTGAGAAAGGTAGGGGTGATTAAGCAAGGTACTGGAAATTCAGCAATGTAGGGGAGATTCAGTAAGATAGGGAAAATTCAGCAAGGTAGGGAGGATTCAGCAAGAGAGGGGGAATTCAGACAGGTAGGGGTGATTAATGCTAGGTAGGGGTTCTTCATCATAGTATGCGAGACTAAGCAAGGGGGGGTTCAACAAGGTAGGCAGGATTCAGCAAGTTTGGAGGGATTCAGCAATGTAGCAGTGACTCAACAAGGTAGGAATGATAGGGGTGATTAAGCAAGGAAGAGGGAATTCAGTAAGGAGGTGGGAATTCAGAAAGATAGGGGTGATAAACAAAGGTAGGGGTGATTAAGCAAGGTAGGAGTGATTTAGCAAGGTAGGGGTGATTAAGAAAGGGAAGGGGGATTCAGCAAGATAAAGAGAACTCAGCAAGGTAGGGGAGACTCAGCAAGATAGGGGGAATGGAGCAATTTTGGGGCGATTATGCAAGGCAGGGATGATTCAGCAAGGAAGGGGGGGTGCAGAAAGGTAGGGGGTATTCAGCAAGAAAGAGGTTAGAAAGCAAGGGAGGGGTGATTAATCAAGGTAGGGGTGATTGAGCAAGGCAGTGGAAATTCAGCTTGGTAGGGGGGATTCAGCAAGATAGGAAAAATTCAATAAGGGAGGTGGGATTCAGCAAGGTAGGGGGGATTAAGCAAGATAGGAGTGATAAATGCCATTTAGGGGTTATTAATCAAGGTATGGGAGACTAAGCAAGGTAGGATTGCTTAAAAAAGAGAGGGGGAATTCAACAAGGTAGTGGAGATTCAGCAAGGTAGGCGTCATCAAGCAAGGTAGGGATGATCCAGCAAGGTGGTGGGGATTCAGCAAGGGAGGGATGATTCAGCATCGTACGGATCATTTATCAAGGTAGGGGTGATTAAGAAATGTGGAGGGAATTTAACAAAAGGTTGGGAATTCAGCAAAGCAGGTGTGATTACGCAAGGTAGGGGTATTTCAGCAAGGTAGGGGTGATTATGCAAGGGAGTGGAAATTGATCAAAGTACCAGTGATTATGCAATTTAGGGGGGATTCCTCAAGATAGGGAGAATTCAGCAAGGTAGGGGGAATTCAACAAGGTAGGGGTGATTAAGCAAGGTAGGGGTGATAAATCAAGATAGGGGTGATCAAGCTAGGTTGGGGTGATAAAGCAATATAGGGGTGATTAAGCAAGGTAGTGGTGACTGAGCAAGGTAGGGGTGATTCAGCAAGGTATGCGTGATTACGCAAGATATGGGTGATTCAACAGGGTAAGGGTGATTAAGAAAGGTGGGGATGATTCCGCAAATAGGGAGAATTGAGCTAGGTGGGGGCGATTAAGCAAGGTAGGGATGATTCAGCAAGATATGGAGACTTCAGCAAGGTACGGTTGATTCAATAAGGAAGGGGGGATTCATCAAGGTTGGGTTGATTACGCAAGGTAGTGGTGATTAATAAGGGAAGGGGTGATTGTGCAAGGTAGGGGTGATTAATTAAGGAAGGGGGAATTCAGCAAGGTAGGGGTTATTTTGCAAGATTTGGGGAATTCTGCATTTTTCGGGTGATTAAGCAATAAAGGGGTGATTAATCAAGGTAGGGGTGATCAAGCGAGGTAGGGGTGATTAATCAAGGTAGTGGTGATTTTGCAAGGTAGGGGTGATTCAGAAAGGGAGGGATTATTCAGCAAGATAGGGACAATTCGGAAAGGTAGGGGTGACTGAGAAAGAGGGTGGGAATTCAGCAAGATAGGGAGAAGGTAGGGGTGATTAAGCAAGCAAGTGGGGATTCAGCAAGGTAGTGGGATTTCAGCAAGGTAGGGATGATTATGCAAGGTAGGAGTGATTAAACAAGGTAGGGGTGATTTAGTAAGGTAGGGCTGATTTAGCAAGGTAGGGGTGATTAATCAAGGTAGGGGTGATTAAGAAGGGAGGAATGATTCAGCAAGATAGGGAGAATTCAGCAAGTTAAGTGTGACTAAGGAAGGTAGCGGTGACTCACTAAAATTGGGAGAATTCAGCAAGGAAGGGGGGTCTCAGAAAGGTAGGGGTGATTAAGAAAGATAGGGGTGATTAAAGAAGGTGGGGATGATTTAGCAAGGTAGGGGTGATTAAGCAAGGTAGTGGAAATTCAGCAAGGTTAGGGGGATTCAGGAAGAGAGGGGGAATTCGGCAAGTTACGGGGGATGAATGCAAGGTAGGGGTGATTAATCAAGGATGGGGGGTTCCAACAAGATAGACGAGATTCTGCAATGTAGCGGTGACTCAGCAAGGTAGGGATGATTAATCAAGGTAGAGGTGATTATGCAAGGAAGAGGGAATTCAGCAAGGGGGTGGGAATTCAGCAAGGTAGGGGTGATTTGGCAAGGTAGGAGTGATTCAGGAAAGTAGGGGTTATTTAGCCTTTAAAAGGGTGATTACGCAATGTAGGGGTGATTGAGAAAGGGAGGGATGATTCAGCAAGATAGGGAGAATTCAGCAAGGTAGGGGTGATTAAGCAAGGTAGTGGGGTTCAGCAAGATAGGGAAAATTCAGCAAGGTAGGGGGGATTCAGCAAGGTAGGGTTGATTCAACAAGGAAGGGGGGATTCAGCAAGGTAGGAGGGATTCAGCAAGATTGGGGTGATTAAGCAAGGTAGGGGTGAATTATAATGGAAGGGGTGATTGAGCAAGGTTGTGGTAACTCAGCAAGGTAGGGAAGATTCAGCGAGATAGGGAAAATTCAGCAAGGTAGGCCGGACTCAGCAAGAGAGGGGGAATTCAGCAAGGTAGGGGTGATTAATGCTAGGTAGGGATTATTAATCAAGGTATGGGAGACTAAGCATCGTAGGGATGATTAATCAAGGTAGGGGTTATGAAGCAAGGTAGAGGCAATTCAGCAAAAGTGTAGAAATTCAGCAAGGTAGGGGTGATTAAGCAAGGTAGGGGTGATTCAGAATGGTAGGGGTGACTAAGCAAGGAAGGGGTGATTAAGCAAGGTAGGAGTGATTAGGCATCGCAACGGGAATTCCTCAAAATAGGGGTGACTATGCAAGAATGGGGGCATTCCACCAGAAAGTGAGAGTTCAGCAAGGTAGGGAGAATTCAGCAAGGTAGGGGAAATTATGCAAGGAATGGGTGACTAATCAAGGTAGGGGTGATTGATCAAGGTAGGGGTGATTAAGCAAGGTAGGGGTGATTACGAAAGAAAGGGAGAATTCAGCAAGATTGGGAGAATTCAGCAAGGTAGGGGTGATTAAGCAAGGTAGCGGGGATTCAGCAAGATAGGGAGAATTCAGCAAGTTAGGGGGGATTTAGCAAGGTAGGGGTGATTCAACTAGGAAGGGGCGATTCAGCAATGCAGGGGGGATTCAGCAAGACAAGGGTGATTAAGCAAGGAAGGAGTGTTTAATCAAGGTAGTGGTGATTGAGCAAGGTAGGGGTGATGATGGAAGGTAGTGGAAAATCGGCAAGGTAGGGGGGATTTAGTGAGAGAGGGGGAATTCAGCAAGGTTGGGGTGATAAATGCTAGGTAGGGGTTATAAATGCTAGGTAGGGGTTATAAATCAAGGTAGGGAAGATAAAGCAACGTTGGATTGCTTAAACAAGTAGAGGGAATTCAGCAAGGTAGTGGGAATTCAGCAAGATAGGCGTGATTAAGCAAGGTAGGGATGATTCAGCAAGGTAGGGGGGATTAAGCAAGATAGGGGTGATTAATGCAATTTAGGGGTTATTAATCATGGTATGGGATACTAAGCAAGGTAGGATTGCTTAAAAAAGAGAGGGGGAATTCAACAAGGTAGTGGAATTCACCAAGGTAGGCGTCATCAAGCAAGGTAAGGATGATTCAGCAAAGTGGTGGGGATTCAGCAAGGGAGGGATGATTCAGCATCGTACGGATCATTTATCAAGGTAGGGGTGATTAAGAAAGGCGGAGGGAATTCAACAAAAGGTTGGTAATTCAGCAAAGTAGGTGTGATTACACAAAATAGGGGTAATTCAACAAGGGAAGGGTGATTATGCAAGGGAGTGGAAATTGATCAAAGTACCAGTGATTATGCAATGAAGGGGGGATTCCACAAGATAGAGAGAATTCAGCAAGGTAGGGGGAATGCACACCGGTCGAAAAGCCCACCGGTCGAAAACCGCACCGGTCAAAAAGCAAACCAGTCGAAGAGCGCACCGGTCGAAAAGCAAACCAGTCGAAAACCGCACCGGTCGAAAAGCGCACCGGTCGAAAAGGGCACCGGTCAAAAAGGGCACCAGTGGAAAAGGGCACCGGTCGAAAAGGGCACCGGTCGAAAAGCGCACTGGTCGAAAAGGGCACCGGTCGAAAAGCGCACCAGTCGAAAGTGCACCGGTAGAAAAGCGCACCAATCGAAAAGCGAACTGGTGGAAAAGCGCACCGGTCGAAAAGAGCACAATCGAAAAGGGCAACGGTCGAAAAGGGCACAGGTCGAAAAGGGCATCCGTCAAAAAGCGCACCGGTCGAAAAGCGCACCGGTCGAAAAGCACACCGGTCGAAAAGCGTACAGGTCGAAAAGCGCGCCAATCGAAAAGCGCACCGGTCGAAAAGCGCACCGATCGAAAAGCGCACGGGCGGAAAAAAGTACCGGTCGAAAAGGCATCGGTCGAAAAGGGCACCGGTCGAAAAGGGCACCCGTCCAAAAGCGCACCGGTCGAAAAGCGCACCGGTCAAAAAGGGCACCGGTCGAATCGGGCACCGGTCGAAAAGCGCACCGGTCGAAAAAGCGCACTGGTCGAAAAGGGCACCGATCGAAAAGGGAACCGGTCGAAAAGGGCACCGGTCGAAAACGCACCGGTTGAAATGCGCACCGGTCAAAAAGCGCACCGGTCGAAAAGGGCTTCAATGGAAAAGCGCACCGGTCGAAAAGCGCACGGATCAAAATGCGCACCGGTTGAAAAGCGCACCGGTCGAAAAGCGCACCGGTCGAAATGCGCATAGGTCGAAAAGCGCACCGATCGAACTGCGCACCGGTCGAAAAGCGAACCAGTCGAAAAGGGCACCGGTCGAAAAGGGCACATGTGGAAAAGGGCACCGATCGAAAAGGGAACCGGTCAAAATGGGCACCGGTCGAAAAGCACACCGGTCGCAAAGGGCACCGGTCGAAAAAGGGCACCGGTCGAAAAGGACAACGGTCAAAAAGGGCACGGGGCGAAAAGCGCACCGGTCAAAAAGAGCACCGGTGTTCGCCTTCGTCAATTCGAAGGGCCGCCATTTGCCGCTCCAAAACCACAGCCACCGCCGCTGTTGCAGGAGCATGTACACCCTTGAGAGCAGCCCATGCCTTTGGTCCCTTTGCTGGTTCACGCTGAAAAGGCTTGATGTGACGGATTTGGCTGCTCCCCAACGCTTGCCCAAGTAGAAGATAGCCTTGTGCGCTCTTCCGCACCCACGGGCTCTTCTCCGGGTCGTTCTCGGGGCGCTTCTCCGTTCCTTCCATCACCTCCAGCAGATCATAGTGGTCAAAGATGTTCTCCATCTTGAAGGACCACTCAGCAAAGTTGTCACCGTTGAACTTGTCAAGGCCAAACACTCTAGGCTCATCCCTAGAGGGGCCAAGGCTAGGTTGCACGGGAGCCATGGGTGGATCTTGGTGTTGACCTTGTGCTTGGGCGTCTTCTCTGCCTCCAGCACCTCTGCCACCCCCTTCCTCAGGTCTAGGCATGGTCGAGACAGCTCCAAGGGGCTCTGATACCACTTGTTATAATCACAAAAGGCTCAGATGTGCCTAAAATGAGAGAAAATGTGCACAGTCAGAATTCCGTCAGCCAGATTCAAATATTGATGCCGATCTGATGTGTGCCTCAAACGGTGATCTGTAAATTGGATCTGGAGCGCGTTGATGTCGCCTATCAGCAGCAAGTTGAATCATAAAATTCCATGAAGATTTGACGACGCTATGGCGGTATGACTGGCAGGAGGTACAGCAGCCACTATAGTCTTAGGAGTACAAAAACCTAGGAAGAAGAATTGGAGAGGGAGATGGTTCCCAGCCTCTACATACCCCTAGAGCCGAGGTCCAGGTTGGTGGTACACCACCACAGAGTCCCCAACCACGAAGAGTCTCAAAACAAACCCTCCAAGGGGCTACACCAAGTGAAATGTAACACTACACGAAGTAGCGTTACTATTTTCACTATTTAATATTTATCCGCGTCCCTTGGGCTTGAAATCTTGAGCTCTTGGTCTTGGTTCTTCAAGATATATTCTTCTTGAGTTGATGGGGGCTTGCTGCACACACCTGCGACGCGATGGACACTTCACACTTGACAAAATAGAAAAACACATGCGACACGCAAACGACGACTTGACATGCGAGTTGTAAAAACTCACTACTGTCTTGACCGACACACACCACATTGTGAGACACCATTCAAACACACACACAAGCACTAGATAGCAATGACATAGACTCACAGGTCATTCCATGCCATGCATGCACACACACAAACACGGACGACAAGCCGAGTGCAAGCCATAGGATTGCACCAACAATAGTGTGGGAGAGTGGAGAGATAGTGGAGAGATCGTGTGGGAGAGTGGAGAGATAGTGTGGGAGAGTGTTAGATAGTGTAGGAGAGTGGAGAGATAGCGTGGGAGAGTGGAGAGATAGTGTGGGAGAGTGGAGAGATAGTGTGGGACAGTGGAGAGATAGTGTGGGAGAGTGGAGAGATAGTGGAGAGATAGTGGGGAGATAGTGTGGGACAGTGGAGAGATAGTGTGGGAGAGTGGAGAGATAGTATGGGAGTGTGGAGAGATGGTGTGGGAGAGATAGTGTGGGATAGTGTGGATAGTGGAGAGATAGTTTGGGACAGTGGAGAGATAGTGGAGAGATAGTGGAGAGATAGTGGAGAGATAGTGTGGGACAGTGGAGAGATAGTGTGGAGAGATAGTGTGTGAGAGTGGAGAGATAGTGTGGGAGTGGAGAGATAGTGTGGGAGTGGAGAGATAGTGTGGGAGAGTTAGTGGAAAGATAGTGTGGGAGAGTGGAGAGATAGTGTGGGAGAGTGGAGAGATAGTGTGTGAGAGTGGAGAGACAGTGTAGGAGAGTGGAGAGATAGTGTGGGAGATTGGAGAGATAGTGTGGGAGAGTGGAGAGATAGTGTGGGAGGGTGGGGAGATAGTGTGGGAGAGTGGAGAAAATGTGGGACAGTGGAGAGATAGTGTGGGAGAGTGGAGAGATAGTGTGGGATAGTGGAGAGATTGTGGAGAGATAGTGTGGGAGAGATAGTGTGGGAGAGTGGAGAGATAGTGTGGGAGAGTGGAGAGATAGTGGAGAGACATTGTGGGACAGTGGAGAGATAGTGTGGGAGAGTGGAGAGATAGTGTAGGAGAGTGGAGAGATAGTGTGGGAGAGTGGATAGATAGTGTGGGAGAGTGGAGAGATAGTGGAGAGAGTGGAGAGAGTGGAGATATAGTGTGGGAGAGTGGGGAGATAGTGGAGAGAGTAGAGAGAGTGGAGATATAGTGTGGGAGAGTGGAGAGATAGTGTGGGAGAGTGGAGAGATAGTGTGGGAGAGTGGAGAGATAGTGGAGAGATAGTGTGGGAGAGTAGGGAGATAGTGTGGGAGAGTGGAGAGATAGTGTGGGAGAGTGGAGAGATAGTGGAGAGAGTGGAGAGAGTGGAGAAATAGTGTGGGAGAGTGGGGAGATAGTGGAGAGATTGGAGAGAGTGGAGAGATACTGTGGGAGAGTGGAGAGATAGTGTGGGAGAGTGGAGAGATAGTGTGGGAGAGTGGAGAGATAGTGTGGGAGAGTGGAGAGATAGTGTGGGAGAGTGGAGAGATAGAATGGGAGAATGGAGAGATGGATTGACAGAGTGGAGAGATAGTGGAGAGATAGTGTGGGAGAGTGGAGAGATAGTGTGGGAGAGTGGGGAGATAGTGGAGAGATTAGAGAGAGTGGAGAGATAGTGTGGGAGAGTGGAGAGATAGTGTGGGAGAGTGGAGAGATAGTGTGGGAGAGTGGAGAGATAGTGGAGAGAGTGGAGAGAGTGGAGAAATAGTGTGGGAGAGTGGGGAGATAGTGGAGAGATTAGAGAGAGTGGAGAGATACTGTGGGAGAGTGGAGAGATAGTGTGGGAGAGTGGAGAGATAGTGTGGGAGAGTGGGGAGATAGTGGAGAGATTGGAGAGAGTGGAGAGATAGTGTGGGAGAGTGGAGAGATAGTGTGGGAGAGTGGAGAGATAGTGTGGGAGAGTGGAGAGATAGAATGGGAGAATGGAGAGATGGATTGACAGAGTGGAGAGATAGTGGAGAGATAGTGTGGGAGAGTGGGGAGATAGTGTGGGAGTGTGGGAGAGATAGTGTGGGATAGTGGAGAGATAGTGGAGAGAGATAGTGGAGAGAGTGGAGAGATGGTGTGGTGAGATAGTGGAGAGATTGTGTGGGGGTGTGGGAGAGATAGTGTGGGAGAATGGAGAGATAGTGTGGGAGAGTGGAGAGATAGTGGAGAGATAGTGTGGGAGAGTGGAGAGTTAGTGTGGGAGAGTGGAGAGATAGTGTGGAAGATAGTGTGTGATAGTGTGTGGGATAGTGGAGAGAAGGGAGAGTGGAGAGATTGTGTGTGAGAGTGGAGAGATAGTGGAGAGATAGTGTGGGAGAGTGGAGAGATAGTGTGGGAGAGTGTTAGATAGTGTAGGAGAGTGGAGAGATAGTGTGGGAGAGTGGAGAGTTAGTGTGGGAGAGTGGAGAGATAGTGTGGGACAGTGGAGAGATAGTGGAGAGATAGTGTGGGACAGTGGAGGGACAGTATGGGAGAGTTGAGAGATAGTGTGGGAGATAGTGGAGAGATAGTGTGGATAGTGGAGAGATAGTGTGGGAGAGATAGTGTGGGAGAGTGGAGAGAGGTGAGATAGTGTGGGAGAGTGCAGACATAGTGGTGCGATAGTGTGGGAGAGTGGAGAGATAGTGTGGGTGTGTGGAGATAGTGGGGAGATAGTGTGGGAGAGTGGAGAGATAGAGTGGGAGAGTGGAGAGATAGTGTGGGAGAGTGGAGAGATAGTGTGGGTGAGTGGAGAGAAAGTGGAGAGATAGTGTGGGAGAGATAGTGGAGAGATAGTGTGGGAGAGTGGAGAGATAGTGGAGAGATAGTGTGGGAGAGTGGAGAGATAGTGTGGGAGAGTGGAGACAGTGGAGAGATAGTGTGGAGATAGTGGAGAGATAGTGTGGGAGAGTGGAGAGATAGTGGTGAGATAGTGTGGGAGAGTGGAGAGATAGTGGAGAGATAGTGGAGTGATAGTGGAGAGATAGTGTGGGAGAGTGGAGAGATAGTATGGGAGATAGTGTGGGAGAGTGAAGAGATAGTGTGGGAGAGTGGAGAGATAGTGTGGGACAGTAGAGAGATAGTGGAGAGATAGTGTGGGAGAGTAGAGAGATAGTGGAGAGATAGTGTGGGAGAGTGAAGAGATAGTGGAGAGATATTGGAGAGATAGTGGAGAGAGTGTGTGGGAGAATCTAGTGTGGGAGAGTGGAGAGATGGTGTGGGAGAGTGGAGAGATAGTGTGGGAGAGTGGGGAGATAGTGGAGAGAGATAGTGTGGGAGTGTGGAGAGATAGTGGAGAGAAAGTGGAGAGATAGTGGAGAGATAGTGTGGGAGATAGTGGAGAGATAGTGTGGGATATTGGAGAGATAGTGTGGGATAGTGTGGCAGAGTGGAGAGATAGTGTGGGAGAGTGGAGAAATAGTGTGGGAGAGTGGAGAGATGGTGTGGGGAGATAGTGTGGGAGAGTGGAGAGATAGTGTGGAAGAGTGGAGAGATGGTGTGTGGAGAGTGGAGAGAAGGTGTGAGAGAGTGGAGAGATAGTGTGGGAGAGTGGAGAGAGTGTGGGAGAGTGGAGAGATAGTGTGGGAGTGTGGAGAGAAAGTGTGGGATAGTGGAGAGAGAGTGGAGAGATTGTGGAGAGATAGTGTGGAAGGTGTGTGATAGTGTGGGAGAGTGGAGAGATAGTGTGAGAGATAGTGTGAGAGATAGTATGGGAGAGATAGTGTGGGGGAGATAGTGTCAGATAGTGGAGAGATAGTGTGGGATAGTGTGAGATAGTGTGAGATAGTGTGAGATAGTGTGAGATAGTGGAGAGATAGTGTGGGAGAGTGGAGAGATAGTGTGGGAGAGATCGTGTGGGAGAGTGGAGAGATAGTATGGGATAGTGGATAGATTGTGGAGAGATAGTGGAGAGATAGTGTGAGAGATAGTGTGATAGTGTGGGATAGTGTGGGATAGTGGAGAGATAGTGTTTGAGACTGGAGAGATGCTGTGGGAGAGTGGGAGAGATAGTGTGGGAGAGTGGAGAGATAGTGTGGGACAGTGTGAAATAGTGTGGAGATATAGTGTGGGAGAGTGCAGAGATAGTGGAGAGATAGTGTGGATAGTGTGAGAGAGATAGTGTGGGAGGGTGGAGAGATAGTGGGGGAGAGTGGAGAGATAGTGGAGAGATAGTGGATAGATAGTGTGGAGAGATAGTGTGGAGATGGTGTGAGAGATAGTGGAGAGATAGTGTGGGAGAGTGGAGAGAAAGTGTGGGAGAGTGGAGAGATAGTGTGGGAGAGTGGAGAGATAGTGTGGGAGAATGGAGAGAGTGTGTGGGAGAGTGGAGAGGTAGAGCAGGAGAGTGGAGAGATAGTGTGGGACAGTGGAGAGATAGTGTGGGAGAGTGGAGAGATAGTGTGGGAGAGTGGAGAGATAGTGTAGGATAGTGGAGAGATAGTGTGGGAGAGTGGAGAGATAGTGTGGGAGAGTGGAGAGATAGTGTGTGAAAGTGGAAAGATAGTGGAGAGAGAGTGGAGAGATAGTGTGGGATAGTGTGGGATAGTGTGGGAGAGTGGGGGGATAGTGTGGGAGAGTGGAGAGATAGTGGAGAGATAGTGGAGAGATAGTGTGGGAGATAGTGTGGGTGAGTGGAGAGATAGTGGAGAGATAGTGGAGAGATAGTGGGAGAGTGGAGAGATAGTTTGTGAGAGATAGTGGAGAGATAGTGTGGGAGAGTGGAGAGATACTGTGGGAGAGTGGAGAGTTAGTGGTGGGATAGTGGAGAGTGGAGAGTTAGTGTGGGAGAGCGGAGAGATAGTGTGGGAAAGTGGAGAGATAGTGTGGGAGAGATAGTGTGGGAGAGATAGTGTGGGAGAGAGATAGTGGAGAGATAGTGTGGGATAGTGGAGAGACAGTGGAGAGTTAGTGTGGGGGAGATAGTGTGGGAGAGTGGAGAGAGAGTAGAGAGATGGTGTGGGAGAGTGGGGAGATAGTGTGGGAGAGTCCAGAGATAGTGTGTGAGAGTGGAGAGATAGTGTGAGATAGTGGAGAGATGGTGTGGGAGAGATAGTGTGGGAGAGTGGAGAGATATTGTGGGAGAGTGGAGAGATAATGTGTGAGAGATAGTGGAGAGATAGTGGAGAGATAGTGTGGGAGAGTGGAGAGATAGCGGAGAGATAGTGTGGGAGAGTGGAGAGATAGTGGAGACATAGTGGAGAGATAGTGGAGAGATAGTGTGGGAGAGTGGAGAGATAGTGTGGGAGAGTGGAGAGATAGTGTGTGAAATAGTGGAGAGATAGTGGAGAGATAGTGTGGGAGAAGGGAGAGATAGTGTGGGAGAGTGGAGAGATAGTGGAGAGATAGTGTGGGAGAGTGGAGAGATAGTGTGGGATAGTGGAGAGATAGTGTGGGATAGTGTGCGAGAGTGTGTGAGATAGTGGAGAGATAGTGTGGGAGAGTGGAGAGATAGTGTGGGAGAGTGGAGAGATAATGTGGGAGAGTGGAGAGAGATTGTGGAGAGATAGTGAAGAGATAGTGTGGGATTGTGTGGAGATAGTGGAGAGATAGTGTGGAGATGGTGTGGGATAGTGTAGACATAGTGGAGAGATAGTGTGGGACAGTGGAGAGATAGAGTGGGAGAGTGGAGAGATAGTGTGGGAGAGTGGAGAGAGATAGTGGAGAGATAGTGGAGAGATAGTGTGGGATTGTGAGGAGATAGTGGAGAGATAGAATGGAGATAGTGTGGGATAGTGGAGTAGTGTGGGAGAGTGTTGAGATAGTGTGGGAGAGAGGAGAGATAGTGTGGGACAATGGAGAGATAGTGTGGAGAGATAGTGTGAGATAGTGGAGAGATAGTGTGGGAGAGTGGTGAGATAGTGTAGGAGAGTGGAGATATAGTGTTGGAGAGTGGAGAGATAGTGTGGGAGAGTGGAGAGATAAAGGAGAGATAGTGGAGAGAGATAGTGGAGAGATAGTGTGTGAGAGTGGAGAGATAGTGTGGGAGGTTGGAGAGAGTGTGGAGAGATAGTGTGGGTGAGTGGAGAGATTGTGGAGAGATAGTGTGGGAGAGATAGTGCGGGAGAGTGGAGAGATAGTGTGGGATAGTATAGTGATAGTGTGGGAGAGTGGAGAGATAGTGGAGAGATAGTGGAGAGATAGTGTGGGAGAGTGGAGAGATAGTGGAGAGATAGTGTGGGAGATAGTGTGGGGGTGATAGTGGAGAGATAGTGTGGGGGAGTGGAGAGATAGTGTGGGAGAGTGGAGAGACAGTGGAGAGATAGTGTGGAACAGTGGAGAGATAGTGTGGGAGAGTGGAGAGATAGTGTGGGAGAGTGGGGAGATAGTGTGTGAGAGTGGAGAGATAGTGGAGAGATAGTGTAGGAGAGTGGAGAGATAGTGTGGGAGAGTGGAGAGATAGTGGAGAGATAGAGGAGAGATAGTGTGGGATTGTGTGGAGATAGTGGAGGGATAGTGTGGAGATGGTGTGGGATAGTGTAGACATAGTGGAGAGATAGTGTGGGACAGTGGAGAGATAGTGTGGGAGAGTGGAGAGATAGTGTGGGAGAGTGGAGAGAGATAGTGGAGAGATAGTGGAGAGATAGTGTGGGATTGTGAGGAGATAGTGGAGAGATAGAATGGAGATAGTGTGGGATAGTGGAGAGATAGTGTGGGAGAGTGTTGAGATAGTGTGGGAGAGAGGAGAGATAGTGTGGGACAATGGAGAGATAGTGTGGAGAGACAGTGTGAGATAGTGGAGAGATAGTGTGGGAGAGTGGTGAGATAGTGTAGGAGAGTGGAGATATAGTGTTGGAGAGTGGAGAGATAGTGTGGGAGAGTGGAGAGATAAAGGAGAGATAGTGGAGAGAGATAGTGGAGAGATAGTGTGTGAGAGTGGAGAGATAGTGTGGGAGGTTGGAGAGAGTGTGGAGAGATAGTGTGGGTGAGTGGAGAGATTGTGGAGAGATAGTGTGGTAGAGTGGAGAGATAGTGTGGGAGAGTGGAGAGATAGTGTGGGAGAGTGGAGAGACAGTGAGGGAGAGTGAAGAGATAGTGGAGAGATAGTGTGGGAGTGTGGAGAGATAGTCTGGGAGAGTGGAGAGATAGTGGAGAGATAGTGGAGAGATCGTGGAAGATAGTGTGGGAGAGTGGAGAGATAGTGTGGGAGAGTGGAGAGATAGTGTGGGAGAGTGGAGAAATAGTGGAGAGATAGTGCGGGGGAGTGGAGAGATAGTGTGGGAGAGTGGAGAGATAGTGGAGAGATAGTGTGGGATAGTGTGGGATAGTGTGGGAGAGTGGAGAGATAGTGTGGGAGAGTGGAGAGATAGTGTGGGAGAGTGGAGAAATAGTGTGGGATAGTGGAGAGATAGTGTGAGATAGTGGAGAGATAGTGTGGGAGAGATAGTGCGGGAGAGTGGAGAGATAGTGTGGAGAGATAGTGGAGAGATAGTGTGGGAGAGTGGAGAGATAGTGGAGAGATTGTGTGGGAGAGTGGAGAGATAGTGAGATAGTGGAGAGATAGTGTGGGAGAGTGGAGAGATGGTGTGGGAGAGTGGAGATAGTGGAGAGATAGTGGAGAGATAGTGTGGGTGAGAGTGTGGGAGAGTGGGGAGATAGTGTGGGAGTGTGGAGAGATAGTGTGGGAGAGTGGAGAGATTGTGTGTGAGATTGTGTGGGAGAGTGGAGAGAGTGTGGGAGAGTGGAGAGATAGTGTGGGAGAGTGGAGAAATAGTGGAGAGATAGTGTGGGAGAGTGGAGAGATAGTGTGGAGAAAGTGGAGAGATAGTGTGGGAGAGATAGTGTGTAGAGATAGTGGAGAGATAGTGTGGGAGTGTGGAGAGAGATAGTGTGGGAGAGTGGGGAGATAGTGTGTGAGAGATAGTGGAGAGATAGTGTGGAGAGATAGTGTGAGATAGTGTGGGAGATTGTGTGGGAGATAGTGGAGAGACAGTGGAGAGATAGTGTGAGATAGTGTGGGAGAGTGGAGAGGTAGTGTGGGAGAGTGGAGAGATAGCAGAGAGATAGTGTGAGATTGTGGAGATAGTGTGGAAGAGTGGTGAGATAGTGGAGAGATAGTGTGGGATAGTGGAGAGATAGTGTGGGAGAGTGGAGATAGTGTGGGAGAGTGGAAACATAGTGGAGAGATAGTGTGTGAGAGATAGTGTGGGACAGTGGAGAGATAGTGTGGAAGAGTGGAGAGATAGTGGAGAGATAGTGTGGGAGAGATAGTGGAGAGATAGTGGAGAGATAGTGTGGGAGAGTGGAGAGATAGTGTGGGAGATAGTGTGTGAGAGTGGAGACATAGTGGAGAGATGGTGTGGGAGAGTGGAGAGATCGTGTGGGAGAGTGGGGAGATAGTGGAGAGATAGTGGAGAGATCGTGTGGGATAGTGGAGAGATAGTGTGGGAGAGTGGAGAGATAGTGTGGGAGAGTGGAGAGATAGTGAGGGAGAGTGGAGAGATAGTGTGTGAGAGTGGAGAGATAGTGTGGGAGAGTGGAGAGATAGTGGAGAGATAGTGGAGAGATAGTGTGGGATAGTGGAGAGATAGCAGAGAGATAGTGTGAGATTGTGGAGATAGTGTGGAAGAGTGGTGAGATAGTGGAGAGATAGTGTAGGATTGTGGAGAGATAGTGTGGGAGAGTGGAGATAGTGTGGGAGAGTGGAAAGATAGTGGAGAGATAGTGTGTGAGAGATAGTGTGGGACAGTGGAGAGATAGTGTGGAAGAGTGGAGAGATAGTGTGGGAGAGGTGAGAGATAGTGTGGGAGAGTGGAGAGATAGTGGAGAGATAGTGTAGGAGAGTGGAGAGATAGTGTGGGAGACTGGGGAGATAGTGTGGGAGTGGAGAGATAGTGGAGAGATAGTGTGGGAGAGATAGTGGAGAGATAGTGGAGAGATAGTGTGGGAGAGTGGAGAGATAGTGTGGGAGATAGTGTGTGAGAGTGGAGACATAGTGGAGAGATGGTGTGGGAGAGTGGAGAGATCGTGTGGGAGAGTGGGGAGATAGTGGAGAGATAGTGGAGAGATCGTGTGGGATAGTGGAGAGATAGTGTGGGAGAGTGGAGAGATAGTGTGGGAGAGTGGAGAGATAGTGTGGGAGAGTGGAGAGATAGTGTGGGATAGTGGAGAGATAGTGTGGGAGAGTGGAGACATAGTGGAAAGATAGTGTAGGAGAGTGGAGACATAGTGTCGGAGAGTGGAGAGATAGTGGAGATATTTGGTGACAAAGTGGAGAGATAGTGGAGAGACAGTGTGGGAGCGTGGAGAGATAGTGGAGAGATGGTGTGGGAGAGTGGAGAGATAGTGGAGAGTGTGTGGGAGAGTGGAGAGATAGTGTGGGAGAGTCGAGAGATACTGTGGGAGAGTGGAGAGATAGTGTGGGAGAGTGGAGGGATAGTGTGGGAGAGTGGAGAGATAGTGTGTGAGAGTGGAGAGATAGTGTGGGAGAGTGGAGAGATAGTGGAGAGATAGTGGAGAGATAGTGGAGAGACAGTGTGGGAGAGATAGTGGAGACTGGAGAGATAGTGTGGGAGATAGTGTGGGAGAGTGGAGAGATAGTGTGGGAGAGTGGAGAGAGAGTGGAGAGATAGTGGAGAGATAGTGGAGAGATAGTGTGGGAGTGATAGTGTGGGATAGTGTGGGAGAGTGGAGACATAGTGGAGAGATAGTGTGGGAGAGTGGAGAGATAGTGGAGAGATAGTGTGGGATAGTGGGAGAAAGTGTGGGAGAGTGGAGAGAGAGTGTGGGAGAGTGGAGAGATAGTGTGGATAGTGTGGGAGTGAGGAGAGATAGTGTGTGACACTGTGGAGAGAGTGTGGGAGTGTGGAGAGATAGTGTGGGAGAGTGGAGAGATCGTGTTGGAGAGAGGAGAGATAGTGTGGGAGAGTGGAGAGATAGTGCGGGGGAGTGGAGAGATGGTGTGGGAGAGTGGAGAGATCGTGTTGGAGAGAGGAGAGATAGTGTGGGAGAGTGGAGAGATAGTGCGGGGGAGTGGAGAGATGGTGTGGGAGAGTGGAGAGATAGTGTGGGACAGTGGAGAGATAGTGTGGGAGAGTGGAGAGATATCGTGGGAGAGTGGAGAGATAGTGTGGGAGAGTGGAGAAATAGTGGAGAGATAGTGCGCGGGAATGGAGAGATAGTGTGGGAGAGTGGAGAGATAGTGGAGAGATAGTGTGGGATAGTGTGGGATAGTGTGGGAGAGTGGAGAGATAGTGTGGGAGAGTGGAGAGATAGTGTGGGAGAGTGGAGAAATAGTGTGGGATAGTGGAGAGATAGTGTGGGAGAGTGGAGAGATAGTGGAGAGATAGTGGAGAGATAGTGTGTGAGTGTGGAAGAGAGTGGAGAGATAGTGTGTGAGAGTGGAGAGATAGTGTGGAAGGGATAGTGGAGAGACAGTGTGGGATAGTGTGGGAGAGTGGAAAGATAGTGGAGAGATAGTGGGAGAGTGGATAGATGGTGTGCGATAGTGGAGAGATAGTGGAGAGATAGTGTGGGAGAGTGGAGAGATAGTTTGGGAGAGTGGAGAGATAGTGTGGGAGAGATAGTGCGGAGAAATAGTGTGGGAGAGTGGAGAGATAGTTGAGAGATCGTGTGGGAGAGTGGGGAGATAGTGGAGAGATAGTGGAGAGATCGTGTGGGATAGTGGAGAGATAGTGTGGGAGAGTGGAGAGATAGTGTGGGAGAGTGGAGAGATAGTGTGGGAGAGTGGAGAGATAGTGTGGGATAGTGGAGAGATAGTGTGGGAGAGTGGAGACATAGTGGAAAGATAGTGTAGGAGAGTGGAGACATAGTGTCGGAGAGTGGAGAGATAGTGGAGATATTTGGTGACAAAGTGGAGAGATAGTGGAGAGATGGTGTGGGAGAGTGGAGAGATAGTGGAGAGTGTGTGGGAGAGTGGAGAGATAGTGTGGGAGAGTCGAGAGATACTGTGGGAGAGTGGAGAGATAGTGTGGGAGAGTGGAGGGATAGTGTGGGAGAGTGGAGAGATAGTGTGTGAGAGTGGAGAGATAGTGTGGGAGAGTGGAGAGATAGTGGAGAGATAGTGGAGAGATAGTGGAGAGACAGTGTGGGAGAGATAGTGGAGACTGGAGAGATAGTGTGGGAGATAGTGTGGGAGAGTGGAGAGATAGTGTGGGAGAGTGGAGAGAGAGTGGAGAGATAGTGGAGAGATAGTGGAGAGATAGTGTGGGAGTGATAGTGTGGGATAGTGTGGGAGAGTGGAGACATAGTGGAGAGATAGTGTGGGAGAGTGGAGAGATAGTGGAGAGATAGTGTGGGATAGTGGGAGAAAGTGTGGGAGAGTGGAGAGAGAGTGTGGGAGAGTGGAGAGATAGTGTGGATAGTGTGGGAGTGTGGAGAGATAGTGTGTGACACTGTGGAGAGAGTGTGGGAGTGTGGAGAGATAGTGTGGGAGAGTGGAGAGATCGTGTTGGAGAGAGGAGAGATAGTGTGGGAGAGTGGAGATAGTGCGGGGGAGTGGAGAGATGGTGTGGGAGATTGGAGAGATCGTGTTGGAGAGAGGAGAGATAGTGTGGGAGAGTGGAGAGATAGTGCGGGGGAGTGGAGAGATGGTGTGGGAGAGTGGAGAGATAGTGTGGGACAGTGGAGAGATAGTGTGGGAGAGTGGAGAGATATCGTGGGAGAGTGGAGAGATAGTGTGGGAGAGTGGAGAAATAGTGGAGAGATAGTGCGGGGGAATGGAGAGATAGTGTGGGAGAGTGCAGAGATAGTGGAGAGATAGTGTGGGATAGTGTGGGATAGTGTGGGAGAGTGGAGAGATAGTGTGGGAGAGTGGAGAGATAGTGTGGGAGAGTGGAGAAATAGTGTGGGATAGTGGAGAGATAGTGTGGGAGAGTGGAGAGATAGTGGAGAGATAGTGGAGAGATAGTGTGTGAGTGTGGAAGAGAGTGGAGAGATAGTGTGTGAGAGTGGAGAGATAGTGTGGAAGGGATAGTGGAGAGACAGTGTAGGATAGTGTGGGAGAGTGGAAAGATAGTGGAGAGATAGTGGGAGAGTGGATAGATGGTGTGAGATAGTGGAGAGATAGTGGAGAGATAGTGTGGGAGAGTGGAGAGATAGTTTGGGAGAGTGGAGAGATAGTGTGGGAGAGATAGTGCGGAGAAATAGTGTGGGAGAGTGGAGAGATAGTTGAGAGATAGTGTGGGAGAGTGGAGAGAGAGTGGAGAGATAGTGTGGGAGAGTGGAGAGATAGTGTGGGAGAGTGGAGAGATAGTATGGGAGAGATAGTGTGGAGAGATAGTGTGGGAGAGTGGAGAGATAGTGTGGGACAGTGGAGAGATAGTGTGGGAGAGTTGAGAGATAGTGTGGGATAGTGGAGAGATAGTGTGTGAGTGGAGAGATAGTGTGGGAGAGCGGAGAGATAGTGTGGGAGAGTGGGGAGATGGTGTGGGAGAGTGGAGAGATAGTGTGGGAGAGTGGAGAGATAGTGTGGGAGAGTGGGAAGATGGTGTGGCAGAGTGGAGAGATAGTGGAGAGAGTGGAGAGATAGTGTGTGAGATTGGAGAGATAGCGTGGGAGAGTGGAGAGATAGTGTGGGAGAGTGGGGAGATAGTGGAGAGAGTGGACAGATAGTGTGGGAGAATGGAGAGATAGTGTGGGAGAGTGGAGAGATAGTGGAGAGATAGTGCGGGAGAGTGGAGAGATAGTGTATAGAGAGTGGAGAGATAGTGGAGAGATAGTGGAGAGATAGTGTGTGAGAGTGGAGCGATAGTGGAGAGATAGTGCGGGAGATAGTGTGGGATAGTGGAGATAGTGTGTGGAGACATAGTGGAGAGATAGTGTGGGACAGTGGAGAGATAGTTGGGAGAGAATAGTGTGTGAGAGGGAGAGATAGTGTGGGAGAGTGGAAAGATAGTGTGGACAGTGAGAGATAGTGTGGTAGAGTTGAGAGATAGTGTGGGACAGTGGAGAGATGGTGGAGAGATAGTGTGGGAGAGTTGAGAGAAAGTGTGGGACAGTGGAGAGATAGTGGAGAGATAGTGGAGAGATAGTGTGGGAGAGATAGTGTGGGAGAGTGGAGAGATAGTGTGGGAGTGTGGAGAGATAGTGTGGAGAGTGGAGAGATAGTGTGGGACAGTGGAGAGATAGTGTGGAGAGTGGAGATAGTGTGGGACGGTGGAGAGATAGTGTGTGAGTGGAGAGATAGTGTGGGAGAGATAGTGTGGGAGAGTGGGAGAGATAGTGTGGGAGAGTGGAGAGATAGTGTGGAGAGTGGAGAGATATGTGGGATAGTGAGAGATAGTGTGGGAGAGTGGAGAGATAGTGTGGAGAGTGGAGAGATAGTGTGGAGAGTGGAGAGATAGTGGAGCGATAGTGTGGGAGAGTGAGAGATAGTGTGGGGAATGGAGAGATAGTGTGGGAGAGATAGTGTGGGGATAGTGGAGAGATAGTGTGGAGAGTGGAGAGATAGTGGAGAGATAGTGTGGGAGAGTGGAGAGATAGTGTGGGAAGTGGGGAGATGGTGTGGGAGAGTGGAGAGATAGTGTGGGAGAGTGGAAAGATTGTGTGAGAAAGTGGAGAGATAGTGTGGGAGAGTGGAGAGATAGTGTGGGAGAGTGGGA
>BQMB01000960.1:0-36834 GCA_027943415.1 Closterium sp. NIES-67
AAGGGTTCCTTGAAGACCACTTACCTGCCTCTGTTGAAACCGGAGGTTGAGGTGGTTGAGCTCCGCCAGGACGTCGGCGAGGAAGTAGAGGAGGTACTGGAACTTGAAGGATGTCACGATGTCGTAGAGGTGGCTCCCGGCTTCTCGAAGCAGGACGATCACCGCAGGGAGCACATCCGCGAAGCGGCGCACTGGCTTCACCTCTTGCAAGCTAGCGGATGGCGTATATCCCCTGGGCTTCAAGGTTGGTGAAGCAGAAAACCATCTGCAGGTCCATGAAACGCGAGTGCTGTACGTTCGAGCGCCCGACAAACTCGGCGAAGCCACGGATGACGGTGTCGACAATCTGTAGCGCTGGGTTTAGGTTCGCCGTGTCCTTCGCCGCCAACGACTCCCTGTGATAAGGCGGGAGGAAAGAAGGAGATGGAATGTAAACATAGGATGCATGGGCAGCAAAGGGATTTGAGTGTTTGAACCATGTCAGCAAACCGACCTGTGAGCAATGCAGTGAGCAGAAAAGAGATGTTCAATCCTTGCACGAAGACGGGCCACCACGCCGGCTCCGTCGGTGGCAACACCGACGATCCCCTGCAGATCCAGCTCGATAGACTAAAGGTAGTGCACGAGAACGGCGGAGAGGGAAGCCGTGTCGGTGCGGTCGACGGTCAGGAGCGTCATAAACTCTGTCACGACGGCCGACCCCTTGAAGAAAGTAGCATACAAGATAAGGTGCTTGCCATGCACCTATCCATGCTTTCATCGATCGAGATGCTGACAAACGGGGAGGCCCAGATGTGCTCCACCTGGCAGTCGCGAAGTTAGGTAGCCTTCAAGCACTCCTTGAATCCGTAGCTGTGGGGAGTGTGGCGCAAGGGGAGCAACATCAAACCGAGTTAGTATTCATTATGTAAGGTGAAGAAATATTTCGATGCATGTGGAAAGCAAGATACACAACCGAAAACTGTTCAAAGGCGTAGGCTAAAACAACTTACTCGGTATAGTAGGTTCCGTACGCCCCTCCTGGCGGGAGATCTGGCAGTCCTTCACGAGCGAGGAAGAAGCAGAGCGCGACGAACATGGCGATCGGCGCATCCGCCTTGTAGACGAAGAGGGCGATGTGGAGGCACCGAATCAGGTGCTTCGTTGAAGCGTCCGTCCTTTGCCACCGGTCGAGGGTGCGCTGGCGATCCAATCCCGCTCCTTGTCTTCTCTCGCCGCGAGAGCGTCCTTGTGCGCTCGGGTTCCGAGATGAGTGCGGATGCTGCCGACCTGCAGGTCGCGTCCGCCCTTGCTTTTCCTCCCGTATTTCGTATTGCTGAAAACGTCGCCGTACTGCAGACATATCGCGCACTTCAGTGATGGCGGCCATTCTTCATACGATGCAGGCGCAACCACGTGAAGCGACGGGACCAGTCATCGACGTAGCGGCGGTTGACGATGTCGTACTCCGTATCGACATCGGTGCCCGGGTACTGCGAGGCGGAGGAGGAGGAGGCGGTGTTGCCACTGGGGTCAGAGGTTCCTTAGGCGGTGGCGCAAAAGGGAGACACTGCTGCGTGTATCCACTGCGCTTACGCTTGGCAGGTGCTGGAGACTCTCTAGCATGGCCCGAGGAACCTTCACCGGCGGATGCGCACGGCTGGGCGGTGGGAGCCAGGCTCAAAAGGGTAGCTGAAGGGTGGCGTATCCGCATGGGGCAGCGAGACAGCAGGAGGCGGCCCCTTGCTGGTGTCGTTTCTGTGCGCGGCGACGAGACTGCACGAGGAGACCTCAATGGAGGGGGGACTGTGATGCACGGGAAAGGGTCAATACGAGTATCGGCAACCTCCAAACGGCGCCCTGCCTTGTAGGACGCACAAGAAAATCCAGCGCTGACTATGTTACAGCAGGGCACTGGCTTGCCCTGCGGCTTCCTTGCTGCTGCGCCGTTTTGAGCCTTGCACCTGCCATCCCTCATCGTCGCTCATGGCGTGAGACGGTGAGTGAGAGACGGTCAAGCAGGTGGTGCAGAGAGACGACACAGAGCAGCTAGCGAAGATGGGGCGAAAAAACTGAGTGAGCTACAAGCCTTTTGCTACGTTTGCCCGCACCGCATGAAAGCGATGAACCAGGAGGAGCATGCTCGCTGGGACGAGGTGGGGTTGAGTGGTGGTCGCACCACGCGATACGGTGTGCAGCGTGCATGCCCGCTTGATCGAAAGACAGGTGCATTGTCATCGGCCTGGCAGGTAGCGGTGCTCAGTAGTAACATGACACGACCCCGATTGGTTGGTAAACCCCTGACTTCGCCCTATGCAATTCCCGCTCCTAGCAGCTGTTCCAGCACACCCTCTCCTCCACGAAGCTGCTTGTAATTTTGACTAAGGACCAATCACCAGCCTCCTCTCACATGCTCTTTGACGAGGGATGTGATTTTGTCCCCGTACCTTCAGTAGACAGTGGTACGACCGTGGGAGGCTTGAGAGGAAAGATCCCCAGTATGCTAAGGCTGTCACAAGGACGGGACTGAGGGAGTTCGTAGTCATTGTCGACTGTCATCTACTGGTTCTGCTCGAGAAAGCTAGTGAGAGGGAGTTCTCCTAGGGAAGGGTGATAACACGGGTCTAGTTTTGGGGGATAAAGAAGTCGATGGAAGGGATGGAGGGCCAGCCGTCGTCACCCAGCAGAGATTCCTCATGCAGTCACACGGGCCGCGTTCAAGCATGAGCTTTCGAAGTCCCATCTATGCTGGAACTAAAAGGCTCGCACTGAGGGCGCGGTTCATGCGTCACATGCAATAAACTCTCGTCGGCTGGGACTAAGGCAATATTGCTGCCAAAGCGACTAATAGCGGGCCTAACAAAAGCTGACGCACGGACAGCTGGAGGGGAAAATTCGACACTGCGGGTGGGCAGGTGGCAAACGGCCGCAGGTGGTAGGAATGTGGATGGCATTTGCTGATGGTGTGCGAGGAAAAACGCCACGCGTAAAGCACTTGACTGTTTTACATTAAGGGTAATTTTCGGGCCACCTTGACGTATCAGGGTTGGCCGGGCGCACACCCGGATTTAGCCAAGGTAAAAAGAAAGGAACACTTTCTACATCGGGGTTAAGAATTTTCAAACCCTGAAAAATCAGACTAGTAAAAAAAATGAAGCATCAGGGAAATCAGGGCATTTCTATCAGAAAGAAAATGATTGAACTAGAATATGTGCGTACAAGGATATATAGACTAGGGTGTTGTACCCTCTAATGCACAATCCAGTATAGTCTACAGTAACAACCTAAGTTACATTTGACACACCCCCTAGACTATATAGGGGCAGTGCCTAACAAGGGAAGAAGCAGCTCAGGGCGGCACTACTAGTCCAGCCTCTGAGACAAGGGTCTAAAGACCAGTCAAAAGGACAAGGCAAGAGCAAGCCCAAGGCGGCACTACTAGTCCAGCCACTGGGAGAGGCCACAAGGCCAGTCTGGGTAAAATATAGATATAAAGGACAGTACAAAGTCAAGGCCCTAGCAAGTGAGAGGCTACAGGAACGAGACCCAGCTGTACACAGTGCCGCTGATGATCTTTAGGCGCAATCGTCTTCGTAAAGATATCAGCTGTGTTGGCACCGGAGGCCAAGTGTACTACACGCGCCTGGCGGCGCTGCTGCAGCTCACGCAGGAGGAAGTACCGCAGCTGAATATGCTTCGCTCTGCCCTCGAGTCAAGGCTCCTGACATAGGAGGATCATGGCCCTGTTGTCAGCGTACAGGACCGAGGCAGAGCTAGGCCACTCACCTAAGTCAGTGAGCAAGAAGGTCAGCCAACGGAGCTCCTGTGCTGCCATGGCACCGGCGTAGATCTCGGCCTCACAGCTAGACTGGGCAACAGATGAGGAGCGGGTAGCTCTCCACGAGACGGCACCTGAACCAAGGCTGAAGCAGTAGCCCTGTGAGGACCTGAGGGTCTCGGCGTCGTCTGCCCAAGAAGCGTCTGTGTGTCCAGTAAGGACCACTGGCCTACGTCCTCCTAGCACTAACCCGATGCCCGATGCACTTGCAAGATAATGCAAAACCCTCTTAGCAGCAGACCAGTTGAGGTCGGCGTCTGCTTGTAGCCACAAAGCGAGCCAAGATGCTGAGAGGTTATGCGAGATCTGGGCGCGTGCAAGTCATCAGGTACATGAGGCAACCCACCAGCTCTGCGTAGGGACCACTGGGCTGTGCTGACTCCTCAAGAACTGGAGCGAAGGGCATGTGGTCTAGAGGCAGAGGAGTAGGCTGTGCGGAGGAGAAGTGGAGGCCGAACCTCTGAAGGACCTGGCGCACCAAGTGTGACTGAGTCAAAGTGATGGTGCGGCTGCTCTGTCCCTGGAGATCTGCAAGCCAAGGTAGTGACGCAGTTCTCCAAGGTCAGTGCAGATGTGTCTCTTCAGCAGCTCTGCCTTCACGGAGGCCAGTGCGTCCCTGTCTGCCGTGGCGAAGACCAGGTCGTCTACGTAAGCAAGGATGTAGAACAGAGTCTGGCTAGCACGAACAAAGAGCGAGGGTCTGCAGAGGACGGAAAGAACTGCAGGTCAGCAAGCGTAGCACGCAGCGTGTCGTGCCACTCACGGGAAGCCTGCCGCAGGCCGTAGACGGGGCGCCGCAGGAGCCACTGGTCCCAGGAGGGAAGGTACCAGTGAAAGCCCTGAGGGCGACGCAGGTAGACCTGCTCGTGTAGACTGCCCCTGAAGAAACGCAGTGGAGAAGTCGAGGGAGTGAAGCTCATAGTCACGCTGCGCTGCTACGTGTAGTAGCACCCGAAGAGTAGTCATCTTCCGGGTCGGAGCGAAGGTCAGGAAGAAGTCCACCCCCTCACGCTGACTGAAACCTCTAGCCACGTAGCGCGCCCTTGAACACAGGTGGCTCTCCAGGAGGGCGCTTCACCTTGAAGAGCCAGCGGCCATCAACTACGTTCACCCTAGGTGGGGGAACTGCGTCGACGTAGGTCCCGGTGGATCTCCAAGATGCCATCTCCTTCTCCATGGCAGCTTTTCACTGAGAGGCCCAGGGTCCCGAGACCGCCTTAGCGTAAGTGCGAGGGTCGGATGTCGAAAGCGTCAGGGTCACCCTGAGGGACTAGAAGCATGGAACAGAGATGGGGAGCAGCCTCGGAAAGGAAAGCAAGCTCGTACTGACGGTAGATTTTTCGAAGCTGCGGACTCGACCTCGTACTCGGGTTCATTGTGGACAAGGACGGGCAGCGGCGGCGGCGGTGGCGTCCGACGAAGATCGTGTTCGGATCCCGGTAGGGCTTCAGAAGCTGGACATGGAAGGCGTTGTGAATCTTCCAGGTAGTTGGCAGGCGTAAGCGGAAGGTAACAGGAGTGACCTGTGCTTCAACGAGAAAAGGCCCGCAGAAGCGAGGTCGAAGTTTAGATGGAGGTGGCTGATGTCCAGGTTGCGGGTGTCAAGAAGCACCTGGTCTCCCACCGTGATGGTGTGGTCGTTGCGATGGCGTCCGGCCTGGCGCTTTTGTTGCTGTTGAATGTCGAGGAGGCGCTTATGGGTCCGATCCCAAAGCTGATGCATGGTTGTGATGAAATCATGTGCAGGTTGTACCGTAGCGGATGTTGTCGGTTTCTGTGGTGTGAGTGGGTGGCATCCGTAGCAGAGGAAGAACGGCGTCTGTCCAGTAGCGGCATGCGTAGCATTGTTGTAAGCAAACTCTAGTACGGGCAGGTGCAAGTCCCATTTGGAGATGTCGTCCTTGCAGGCTGCTCGGAGGAGTTGCTCAACAATTTGGTTGAGGCGCTCGGTCTGTCCGTCTGTCTGCGGATGGTATGCGGATGACAGGGCGAGTTTGGTCCCGAGAAGAGACATAAGTTCCTTCCAGAACTTGCTGGTGAACTTGGGGTCTCGGTCGGAAATGAGTGTGGTTGGGATGCCATGCTGTGAGATGATGTGACGAACGAAGAGCTGTGCTGTCTCCTCGGTGCGTGCCGTCGTGTGTGTCGGGATGAAGTGTCCCATTTTGGAGAACTTGTCAATGACGACAAGGATTGCGTCATGACTGCTGGTGGTAGGTGGTAACCCGGTGATGAAGTCTAGGCTAACCACTTGCCATGGCTGTTCTGGGACAGGAAGAGGCTGCAGTAGTCCCGCCTTTTTCTGCTTGCTGCTCTTCAATCCGCTGACATGTATCACACGAGGTGACGAATTTCTGGACGTCGTCTGCCATGTGGGGCCAGTAGTAGTGTTTGGCGATACCGGTGAGCGTCTTGTTGCTACCGAAGTGTCCGGCGTACAGGACGTCGTGGTATTCTTCGAGTAGTAACTGGCGCAAAGGAGGGTAATTTGGTACCCAGATTTTTGTTGATCCTTTCTGGTACGCGATGTTGCTGTCCCACTGTAGCAGATGTCGTTTTTCTGCCAAGGGAATTTCGGGGTCGATGGCGTACCCGTGTGTGAAGAGTCCCTTGAGTAGTGGATTCATCCCTTCAATCTGAATGGCGGCAACGTGTGCAGGCCGGCTAAGAGCGTCTGCTTTGTTTTTGTGACCGGGCTTGTACACGATGTCGTAGTGGAAGTGTGTCTCGAGGAAGTCGATCCACCGGACCTGCCGCCTGGAAAGATTGGGTTGTGTCTTCAAGTATTTCAGGCTGCAGTGGTCGGTGTAGACGGTTGTTCGTCGTCCTTCGAGATAACATCTCCACGCTTTAAAGGCGATGACGATGGCAAGGGCCTCTTTGTCGTGTATCGGGTAGTTTAGTTCTGCTCCGTGTAGTTTCTTGCTGAGGTAGGCGATTGGTTGCAGTCCATTCCCCTGGTCTTGCATTAAGACTGCCCCCACTGCCTGGTCGCTGGCGTCAGCTTCGATTACGTAGTCGCGTTCGGGATCTGGCAAGATGAGTACCGGTGCGGACGTGAGTGCTTGTTTCAGCTGCTCCACGGCTTCCTGGTGCTTTGGTTCCCATTTATAGGGCGTGTTCTTCTTCAGCAGATTCGTGAGTGGTGCTGCGATTTTCGCATATTGTGGCACGAACCTATTGTAGTAATTAGCGAAGCCTAGGAACTGCTGCAACTCCTTCACGTTCTCGGGTGTCTTCCACGTGCGTACGGCCTCGATTTTCTTGGGGTCGACGTGAACTCCTTGAGCGCTCACCATGTGCCCTAGGAACTGGACCTTTTCAAGGGCGAATTTGCTCTTGGACAGTTTGACGTAGAATCGTTCCCGTCGAAGAATTTCGTCACTGCCGAGGGCAGGAGCACTCCTGACAGACGGGTAGAGGCGAAGTCAGCGACCGCAGCGACAAGGGCGTCAAGACTCAAAACCGGAACAGACGGGTCGGTAACGAGAGAGGCAAGGACCCGAGAACAAGAGGACGAGCGGCACGCATGCAGCCAGACAGAGGGGGGGGCAACGACAAGGGAGGACGGAGGGGGCGACGGGAGAAGGGGAGGACGAGACGCGTGGCAACGGAGCAATATAGGGTGAGAGCGCGAGACAGGAGAGACAGGTCGAGCACGGGAGGGACGGTGAGATCAGACGTGAGACGGGGGAGTCAGGTCAGGAGACAGAGGAGGGACACAGGAGGGAACGAGGGGGAAACGGGCCAAAGACACATCCGAAGGAGGGAACACAGGGCCGGAGACAGGAGGAGGAGGAGGCACGGGCACGGGGTCAGGGGACGGAAGGCCGAGCAGGCGAAGAGCGGACACCGGCGGGGACTGCTGTAACGGCGGTGTGACGCTAACACCGGACCGCAAGCTGCCGGACGACTACCTCCAGAACACTCCACACCAGTACTGTCACCCTGCGTATAGCCACGCGAGGCTATTGGCTTTAAGGGATTACGGCAGGATTACGCTAGATATTGCGCGCCAGTACATCCCGAGCCTGGTCGGTGATATAATCATAATAACAGGATAAACCAAAGGATAATGGAAAAGGAGGAATAGGAATCCAAATGAGATGAGATAAAGACCAAAGGAATCAGGATAA
The DNA here is from genome assembly GCA_027943415.1 of Closterium sp. NIES-67. Lineage (NCBI taxonomy): Eukaryota > Viridiplantae > Streptophyta > Zygnematophyceae > Desmidiales > Closteriaceae > Closterium > Closterium sp. NIES-67. Next base: position 7,954 of record BQMB01000960.1, read on the forward strand.
AAGAGGAATGAAATAGAAAGGAAATGTGGAAAGGGAAAGTGGGGTAACGGGGTCGTACTCTCACACTTCCCCCTCTCAAAGCTGGGTGTAGAAGTAACACCCTGCTTGACAAGGTAGTCGCGAAGAGGACGACGGCGTTACCCATGTCGAATTCGGAGAAGCAGCCTCAGAAGTATCATAACCCTTCCAGCAAATAAGAAGCTCCAGAGTGCCATTCTGACGACGACGGTGCCCGAGTACGTAGTTGTCCCATGGCGTGGACGAACACGGGCGGCGACGGTGGTTGGCATTCAGTGTAGAGCGTGTTTGGTCTTCATAGGGTTTAAGAAGCTAGTATGGAAGGCGTTATGGATCTTCCAAGTGGCTGGTAGGTGGAAGCGGAAGGTGAATGAAGTGACCTTCGCTTCAACGAGGATAGGCCCGCAGAAGCGAGGTCGTAGTTTGGATGGGAGATGGCCGATATCAAGATTGCGCGTGTCGAGCAGTATTCGGTCTCCCACGGTGATGGTGTGGTCTGTGCGGTGGGGATCGGGTGGCGTCCGTAACAGAGAAAGTATGACGTCTGTCCAGTAGCGGCGTGAGTAGCAATTCTTGTAGGCAAACTCCAGGACGGGCAGATGCAAGTCCCACTTGGAGATTTCGTCCTTGCGGGCTGCGCGGAGTAGTTGCTCTACAATTTGGTTAAGACGCTCTTGTTTGGCCATCTGTCTACGGATGGTATGCGGATGACATGGCGATGGAATTGTAAGCAGGTTGGACTGTAGCAAGAACTGTCCTGTTGCTACGGAATGAGCGAGCTCCGTCCACAGTAAGGAAGGATGGTGTGTATCGCCGTCAGTGATTTATGGGCAGATGCAAGTTGCAGTTGGAGATGGTGAATGGTTGGAACAGTGTGCTGTAACCTGCCGATGAATGGCTATGTTGTCCGTTCTGTGCATGCCTGAAGATCACTTGCATCTCGTCCACGCCTGAAGATCACCAAGTGTTGGTGGTATGGGCAGTCGTGTCATAGTACTGCTTCTGTCGCTGTGTTGTATCCGATACATGCAGCTTCTTTCGAATGCTGGTCCATGCCGTAGTGTTTTCGCAAGTTGTACCCTCTCGGCATCGTACTGCTGCGGAATGGAGAGCAGAATCACTAGTAGTAACCCTGTCCACCACGCGGTCTGCTAGTCCCACTGCCTTGAGTACAACAGCGCATGCGAAGTGCTGCTCAGCGTATCCCTTGTGTTCAAAAAACCATGCGAGGGGTTGGTACCATAAACGCGGAGCTGGTAACTTCCAGAATCGGCGCCAAAGTGGTTTCCCTCGGTGGTTGCTCAGCAAGGAATCTCAGCTGCGTAGATATCCCACAGTGATGGGTTAGGATACTTGGGAATATTAGGGGCATTCCCAAATAATCCTCTCCCATTTCCAAATTGGCATTGCTGACAGCCAATCGAGTATGACCTTATGCACGTCCAGTTTAGCACGGAGGCCAATCGCTAGGCATCGGTGTCTGGGTGCACATATTGGGATAGTCTTCTGGTGCCATCATGTGTTGTCTCATTCTGTTACTGTCCTTGAAGTAGCGTTGATATCGAAGACGTCTCAGCTAGTCAGCATCAGTGTTGAAGTCTGCTCCATTTCGGCAATAGGGGTGTTGTTGGAGATACGCGGAGTCCACTATCCGGAGTGGCGTCGGCGCTCCATTTTACGCCTATCTGCTTCCGTGGAGTTGGTGCTGGTGATGGATTGGTTGTAACGCAGGTTTTATGACTTTAAGGAAAGCCATAGGCCATGAGGACTTGTATACCGGTAGAGTACCGTTGTCCTCCCATCTCATAAGAGCAAATATCTTTTGCTCTTGAGGGTATATGGCATTGCCATGTTGTTCCTCGCATAGTGGTATCTCCTTCCCACTAGCTGGAAATCATAGTATTGTGCCTGGCCGGGTCTTTACGATCCACTGGAATATAATCCAGCATTATCTCCATTGAGCGGAGAATCATCCATCAGGATTTGGATATGACTGTTGTGTCGAGTCTTCTGCTGCGGCGGCGGCGGCGGTTGCGACGATGGCGACGGCGGCAGCTGCTGCAGAGAATTCTCTTAACTCGTATCGGTTGAAGGAGAATCCATCAACTCCCTCTTCCCAGTAGAGTGTTCCTGATGGGTGTAACAGGCGTAACTACCAGGAACACGTGCACATTAGTACACATGTGTTGCTCCATTGCTGCCGGTGATTGTTTCATTTGAGGGTATGAAGAGAAATTTGCTTCTCCCCTCAATGTATCCACGGGTAGCAATTCCTGGTATGCTCATCCGTGCCTCCGATGTACGGTCGGTAGAGCGCGTGATCGTGTTGTAGTAGTCCGCATCTCCCTCATTTGTTGACACCTCGTGTTGCTTGGCGTTCTCCTGCATCGTCGAAGTTACGCGTGCTTGTAACGCTTCGGCTTCTGGTAGAATCGCCTCCAATGCATGTGCCGTAGGGTCGCTAGTGAACGAGTACTTGCCGGATTAGAGGTTAATTACTCCTCAATCTGTCAAGCATCGTGACATGCACGGAATTTTCCACGCAGGTCATTAACACCTGGAATCGCGACGCATGATTGGTGTGTCGCCTCGTGAGGTTGATGTTGAGACTGCTCCAATCAATCACTTCGGATGGCTGAGATTCTTGATGAAGAGAATCGTCAGCTCCTGTTACGAAGTAGTGTCTCGCTGGCCTTGACGAGACGGGTTCACTGCGTCGTCGTTGCGTGCGAAATCTGCTCCTTCGCAGCAACTTGAACTTGGGAGCATTGCAAGAGAAAACGGCTACTTCTCTGCAATCCCATAGCTTGTCGATCAATTTGTATGAAGAAGTGTCTCATGGATGGAGAACATGTCTTCACGCAGCTCCATTGTTTTTCCTGGGTGAAAATCTCGCGTGTTGATGTCGATCCATTTTTAACGAAGATGACTTCGTCAAAATAACTCGATCGTTATCGACACCAGTCAGAAGATGCGTCGATTGTGCAGTCGCTGGTCACGAATGTTGTCTCCATGATGATGATTTTCCATAGTGTAGTCTCCGCTGCATTCGTGCCGTTGATTCCGCACAGATCCGATGATCCACGTTCTCCTGTCAGTTTTCTGCTTGCAGCTATTACCAAGTAGGTAATTCTTCGGCAGATTTCTGACCCTGCAGATGATTCGCGCGCCAAATTCGTCACCAAATAAAGGAATTCGATTTTGGTCGTTTAGATGAAGAAACGGTGTCGAAGGCGGATTTCTGTTCTGCGCGTCATTCTCCCTTAGTGCAGAAGTCGTGCTCCATCTCGTCCGTTGAAGTAGAAGTCGATCCGACGGTCCAAACTCCAAGCTATCCGAGGATATTCCTGGGTCGCGTTCATCAGCTTTCCGTGCTCGGGTCTCTCGTTTCATGCAGCAATTCTCGGTCGTCGATGTCGGCTGTCGAACGATCGGACGCTCTGAAGAATTTTGCAGCTTGCGAGGTCCCGTTCCCGTTCCCGCTGAAACTCAAACTCGCTCAGCAGGATTTCGTTTTCGCTTTGGTCGATCTGAAGCGTCGAATCCTCATCGGACGGATGTCGTCGGTCGCAGCTCCGCACATTTCCGCGCAACTCCAAGTGTCGTCGCGAACTGCGAACTCCTCGGAATGTCGCAGGGAGTGTTCCGCCAGAAGTGACGCGTTCGCGAGGTCGAGGCCGTTTCCCCCCGCGAGAAAATCGGCACCGTCGATGCATCTTGCCTTCAAAGGGGACCCTAGGTGCTACTGCGCGATGTTAGTCGAAACTTAAATGAAAGTGCATTGTACTTACAAGAATTGAAGTTTCGACTCCATCCTCGGCGTGCTCCTGGGGGCCCAGCGGTTAAGCGTTGAGCTGAAACCTTGGCTCTGATATCCAAGTGTCACAGGATCGAATGTGTCGAGGTAAGGTTTGCTCAATGTTGCACTATCAATCAGTACAAGGTGCTTTTTATACTTCCAGAGTACATAAGGTAACCAGGTTTATCCTAACCAAAAGCAATAGACCCTTCTAGAAATAGAATCATCCTGCGTATAGCCTCGCGAGGCTATTGGCTTTAAGGGATTACGGCAGGATTACGCTAGATATAGCGCGCCAGTACATCCCGAGCCTGGTCGGTGATATAATCATAATAACAGGATAAACCAATTGATAATGGAAAAGGAGGAATAGGAAACCAAATGAGATGAGATAAAGACCACAGGAATCAGGATAAAAGAGGAATGAAATAGAAAGGAAATGTGGAAAGGGGAAAGTGGTGTAACGGGGTCGTACTCTCACAAGTACCCCAGAGGCAACCAACTGCTGTGGCGATGGCTTCGGCGGCGGCAGTCGCAACGACGGCTGCGGCGGCGGTCGACGGCTGCGACAGCGGTGGCGACTGCGGCTGCGGAGGCGGCGGAGGAGGGGACACTTGAGAAGGGGCAGGTGGCGAGGACTGCGCCACAGGACTACCAGAGTCAGTGACTTGGGACACACCAAAGGGGGCAGGACGGGGAGGGGAGGAGGGGCGGCGACGACTGGGGAAGGGGTGACCAGGAACAGGGGGGGGGTAACCGGGGGACCTCGGTGGGGGAAGCGGCGGAAGAAGGAGACGGACTCGTCAAATGTGACGTCACGGGAGTGAAAGAACCTATGAGACGGTGGGTGGTAGAAGTGCCAGTCAGACGCGTCAAGGGGGAAGCCGAGGAAGACACAGGGAAGGGTGCGGGCAGTGAGCTTGTCCGTGCCAGAGGCACGAACGTGAGCAAGACAGCCCCGACGCGGAACGCAGACGCGTCACCAGGTGACCCAGACCAGAGGAGGGTCGGCGAAACCAGAGGCTGCTGGGGGTGCGGCCACAGGTTAAGCTGGTGAGCGGCGTAGCGAACGGCGAACGGCCACAGTAATGGGGTGCACCGGCATGGATCATGGAGGTGCAAGCCACGCTCAGCGACCCCATTCTGCTGCGGGGAGTCCGGCAAGGTGAACGTCTGGGTGATGCCCTCCGCACGACAGAAACGACCAAGGACACCAGGCAAACTCGCCACCACGGTCGGAGTGGAGGCGCAAGACAGGGAGACCGCGACGGATACGCGCAGCGACAAGCCACGGGATAAGAACGTTAGGCACGTTGGCCTTCCGCTCCAGGGGGAACACAGTGGTGTAGCGCGTGTAGTCGTCGACAAGCACTAGGAAGTGCGCTCTCGACGCGGCCCATGGACGGGGGCGGGGCCCCAGACGTCATGTGTAGAGTCTGTAGCGGTGCGGCGGTAGGGGGAAACGAGGAGGAGTGAGGAGCACGGCGAAGCCGGCCCTCGACACAAGGCGTGCAAGGTGGGGCAGGGGAGGAGGGAAACTCAGAGAACGACCCAGGGAGGCCTAGGACGAGACCGTGCTGTGACATGTGACGAGACGCGGGAGCGCAGGGTGACCTAGACGGTGGTGCCACAGGAGAGTCGGGTGGGTGAGTGACCGACAGGAGCAGGCAGCAGCAACCTGGGTAGACGCAGCCACCTGAGGGGGGGTCCCAGCGGGGGGGTCACAGTCCAGTGTGAACAGTCCGGACACCGGGTCCCAGGGGAACGTGGTAAGGGGGGCACAGAGGCGGCCTCGGTACAGACAGCGTACCGCTCGTGACCAGGGAACGTAGTGGTGACGCCAAGGTCCTGGAGGCAGCCGACACCAACTAGGTTCCTGGAAAACGAGGGGATGTGCAGGCCTGTGAGAGAGCCCGAAGGAACCGCCGGGCAGGGGAGGGTGGTGGAACTGCGGCGACTACAGGGCCAGAGGAGGGGTCAGCAGAGACTGCGGCAGGGACAGGAAGTGGTGTCAACGTGGTGGAGTCGCGGAAGAAGCACCGGGAAGCGCCAGAGTCGAGGGTGAAGGAGAGCGCGGCAGTGGCGGCCGGAGGCGAAGTAGCGACGGAAGCACCAAGGCTAAACAAAGCAGGGATCCTACGCCTGACGCAGCAGGGGAGTCAAAGGAAGGCACACCTACACTAGGCAACAAGGGGTAATAAGACGGAAGCACACTAGAGTCATCAGCATACATCACATGCAGAGCAGCAACAATCTCATCCATGTCCAGATCAAAAATCTGAACCCTACAACGAAGCAAGCTGTGCCAGTCTGGGAGCTCGGGCGACGGGCCGAAACGCTGACGAAACAGGTCGTCCAGGCGACGGAAACAGCGGACGGAGGGTGACCGATCTTACCGCAAACGAAGCCACGGTGAGGACCGGTCTGAAGCAGGTACTGACAGCGGCACCCGAACCACCACTCGGCAGCCCACCACGCGCACCACCACCACTCCAGCGCTGCCACCAGCGCCGGGCCACCCAGGCGGAAGACGACTCGTCCGCCTCTGCTGCTGCTGCGACTGCTGCGGCTGCGGCGGCTGCGGCTGCTGCGGCTAGCGCGGGTCCGGCGTCAACACCGGCGACTGCTGAGACGGCTGCTCGGCTGCACCTGGTAGGGTCCCCGCGTCAGCACCACCACTAGGTGACCCAACTCCAGCACCACCTACACCCGCACCCCCACCCCCGTCGCCACGTCCAGCCTTGGGGCGGCGACCCTTCCCCGGACGAACCTGTGCGGCAGCGGCAGTCTCAGCCACAGCGACAGAACCGTCGGAGAAGGTGCACTGAGCAGGGGCACAACCCTGAAAGATAGGGACCGGCACAGTACCGCTGGTCTGAGCGATAGAGCGGTGGCGGGCCTCTATAGCGGACAGGGTGTCAACAAAGTCAGTGAGGGTAAGGTCTGCGGGGTGGACGCTAAGAAAGCGGTCACGGGCAGTGGCAAGACGGTCAGGGAGGCGGGTGGCTAGCAGGTAGAGAGTAGAGGTGAGGGGCGGCTGGTGGGCTAGAAGCTGTGTGGGGGTGCAGGCAGCACGCCAGGTCTCGGCTATGGTGCGCAGGTGAGCGGCCAGGTCGGCGACAGTGGGGAACGACGCAAGGTCAGGAAAGAGCATGGGGAGGATCAGACGACCGACCGAGGCAGCAGGCGGGTGGAATAGCGCTGGACAACAGCATCTAGGAAAGCCTGGGCAGTGGTGATAGACCTGAAGCGAGGTCGCTCGGACAGGGGGAGGGCATTGCTAATAGCAAGCTGTGCAACAGCGTCACGGGACAGCCAGACAGAGCGAGCAAGGGCAGCGGCTGCAGCGGACTCACGCTCAGCGGACGAGGGGTCAGGAGACAGTGCAGCGGGGGGGTCAGCGGGGAGGGTACCATCAAGATGGACAGACAGCGAGTGGCCATCCTGCCGCTGACCAGTGAGATGGCGACGGAGGTCAGCAAGCCACGCATCAAACTCAATCGGCTGGCCCTCAGCGTCAAAGCAAAGCACCGCCGCCATGAGTGACAATAGAGGGCATGTAGAGTAGGACAGTGCGGTGCAGTGCTGTGTAGTGCAGTGCAGTGCGGTACAGTGCGGTACAAGCGGTGCAGTGCGGTACAGTGCGGTTAGTGCGGTGCAATGTGGTGCAGTGCGGTACAAAGTGGTGCAGTGCGGTGCAAAGCGATGCAGTACGGTACCGGGGGGGTTCGGAGGGCGGTGCTGATCGGGAAGAACGGGCCGAACCCGAGGCAGCGGCGGCCGGCGACGGCGCGAATGCAGGGGCCGGCCGGCGGGCGGCAAGTAGACAGCCGCAACGGCGGCCAGGGACAGCCGCGACGACAGCCAGGGCAGCCGCGACGGCAGCCAGGGACAGCCGCGACGGCGGCCAGGGACAGCCGCGACGGCGGCGAGGGGCGGCCGCGACGGCAGGAGCGACCGTGAGCGGCTGGAGACGGCAGCGGCGGCGGCTAGGGGCGGCCACGACGGCGAGGGGCGGCCGGACGACTAAGGGCGGCAGGGACGGCAGGAAGCGGCCGCGACGGCGGCTAGAAGCAGCCGTGACGGCTAGGGGCGGGCTCAAACGGCCAGGGGGCCGGCTAGGACGGGCGCGAACGGCCAGGGGCCGGCTAGGGCGAGGCGACGGTCAGGGGGCCGGCTAGGAGCGATCGCGACGGCCAGGGGGCCGGCTAGGGGCGAGCGCGACGGTCAGGGGGCCGGCTAGGAGCGATCGCGACGGGCAGGGGGCCGGCTAGGAGCGAGCGACGACCAGGGGGCCAGTAGAGACGGGCGCGATGGCTAGGGGCCGGCTAAGGGCGAGCGCGACAGCCAGGGGGCCAGCTAGGGCAGGCGCGAACGGTCAGGGGTCGGCTAGGGACGGGCACGGGTCAGGGCCGGCTAGGAGCGATCGCGACGGTCAGGGGGCCGGCTAGGAGCGGCGCGACGGCCAGGGAGCCAGCTAGAGACGGGCGCGACGGCCAGGGGGCCGGCTAGGGACGAGCGCGACGGCCAGGGGCCGGCTAGGGACGGGCGCGAACGACCAGGGGACGGCTAGGGACGAGCGCGAACGGCCAGGGGCCGGCTAGGGACGGGCGCGAACGGCCAGGGGGCCGGCTAGGGACAGGCGCGAATGGCCAGGGGGCCGGCTAGGGACTACTGTAAAGTTCGGTAACCTACCAAGCCTAGCAATTATATAACTTAATATATAATTTAACACACCCCCTAGGCTTGGTAGTCACAAGCTCACACACACCCCCACACCCCTAACCTAGCAACCCCATTCCAGCCACAGTGACAGCGACACTAGCTCGGTCGACCCCTCGGCGCGTGAGGCGGCGACGTCGACCGCAGGGGCTGCGGCGGCGCCGCGGCAGGACGTCGACGCTGCGATGGCAGCACGACGGCCCAACATCACGGCAGCGCGTCGAGACGGCCGCGGCACGACGCGGCCAGCGGCATCACGACGCCGCGCAGCAAAAACGGCCGCCATGGCCGCGCGAGCGAACGAGGGTGAGGAGTACGCGGCGGAAGCGTAAGGAGGCGATCGAGTAGAGAGGACCTCCTGCTCTGATAGCATGTTAGAAGGCTAGCTTAGCTAGGAAGCTAGGAGAGGCATGAGGTTTAGCTAGGAGGTGTCGAGTGACCCGCTGGTTTAGTGGTTAGTGACTGGGTTTCTGACATGGTACCGTAATCCCTGTATATAACACCCGCCGAAATAGTCACTCCGCAGGTGGTTTATGCGGGCGAGAGCTTATGATAGGGTGGATTTAGGAGAGCACCTGCTTTTCGGGGTTGCATTTTACGTAACACCCTCCTCGTTTTATGCAGCTAAGAACAGTATTTCGTAGGTTTTCAAGCTCAGCTCGATTGAGAAAAAAGACGAACAGGATGAAAAACGCAATGTCAACTACTAATAGCAGCGAAATAAAGGGCAGAAACATCAATACAAGTTGCAGCGCGAAATCGAAATGTCAGCAAAGGTCGAGACTCGGGAGGATTTCGACCGTCGAAGTCGCGGATTCTGTTGTGATTTGACGGTCAGAATCCTCCCGAGCGAAATCCTCCCGTCGAAGTGCGGATTCTGTCGCGATCATGACGGTCGCAGGTGCCGCACAACTCAGCAGGGATTGGCCAACGACGATTGGTTCGTGAGTTCCGACTTAGCGGATGCTGTACCTCGCTAACAGTAGCTCCGCGCATTTTTGAACACACATGGCCTGAAACACTCAAATTCAAATTGCATTTTACATAACACATGGGCATTATATTTTTCCGGGCCACTGTTAACACCCAGTCATTTTTTTTAGTGAATTTTTATATACACCACAGGGTGTTATATACGGGGGATTACTGTCAAACAAGTTTATTGATCATGTTTGTATAGACTGTATAGGTAACCTCCTAGAGGGTACAACATTTAGGTATATGTGCATGTACTCTCTAACTCTATTATTATTATTCAATTCTAGTTTTGAGATGGTATCACGCGTAGGTTTCGACCCCACCCCCCCCCCCCCCCCACCTACCGCTTCCGCTCCTCCCGTCGCGTCTCCTAGCCTAGCCTCGCACCTCCTGAGCCCAGTCGCGACTCCCCCCTCCCTAGCCCCGTTGTGCTCCTCTCAGGCCTCGTCGCGCCCCTTCCAGGTCGTCGTAGCGCCCCTCCAGGCCCCGTCGCGCCCCTTCCAGGGCTTCGTAGCGCCCCTCCAGGCCCCCGTCGCGCCCCTCCTGGGCTCTGTAGCGCCCCTCCAGGGCCCCGTCGCGCCCCTCCTGGGCCCTTAGCGCCTCCTGGGCCCTAGCGCCCCTCCTGGGCCCCTTAGCGCTCCTGGGCCCCTTAGCGCCCTCCTGGGCCTGTCGTGCCCTCAGGCCCGTCCGCTCCTCCAGCCTGTCGCGCTCCTCCCAGGCCCCGTCGCGCTCCTTCCAGGCGTCGCGCCTCCTCCAGGCCCGTCGCGCTCTCCAGGCCCGTGCCCTTCCAGGGCTTCGTAGCGCCCCTCCAGGCCCCGTCGCGCCCCTTCCAGGGCTTCGTAGCGCCCCTTCTGGGCTTTGTCGCCCTCCTGGGCTCGGTCGCGCCCCTCCAGGGCCCGTCGCGCCCCTCCTGGGCCCGTCGCGCCCTCCCTGCCCCCCCCCCTCCGTCGCGCCCCTCCTGGGCCCCCCTTAGCGCCCTCCTGGGCCCTGCCGCGCTCCTCCTGGGCCCGTAGCCCCTCCTGGGCCCCGTCGCGCCCCTCCTGGGCCCCGTCACACCTGCTCGGCCCCGTCGCCCCAGCTCGGCCCCGTCGCAGCCGCTCGGCCCGTGGCGCCCGCCCGGCCTGTCGCAGCCGCCCGGCCCTGTCGCACCGCCCGGCCCCGTCCGCCGCCCGGCCCGTCGCAGCCGCCCGGCCTCGTCGTGCCCCCGCCCGCGTCGCAGCGCCCGGCCCGTCGCAGCCGCCCGGCCCCGTCGCAGCCGCCCGGCCGTCGCGCCGCCCGGCCCCGTCGCGCTGCCCGGCCCGTCGCGCCTGCCCGGCCCCGTCGCCTGCCCGGCCCCGTCGCGCCTGCCCGGCCCCGCGCCTGCCCCGGCCCTCATACTTCCTGGTACTGTCCCCCGTTCCCCGCACTTTGCACCCTCCTGCACTTCCTGCCCCGCCTTGCACCGCATTGCACCTCACTGACCGCACTGACCGCACTGCACCGCACTGGACCGCACTGCACCGCACTGCGCACTGCACCGCACTGCACCGCCTGCACCGCACTGCACAGCACTACACCGCACTCCACTGTCCTCACTGCCCCTCATGGCTGCTGAGCTTCGTTTTGATGCTGAGGGTCAGCCTCTGGAGTTCGAGGCGTGGTTGGCTGACCTTCGCCGCCACCTCACTGGTCAGCGGCAGGACGGCCACCCGCTTTCTGCCACCTAGACGGTATGCTCCCCTGCCCTGACCCCCCTGCTGTGCTGCCCGCTGATCCCACGCCCGCTGAGCGCGAGTCCACTGCCGCCGCTGCCCTTGCCCGCTCTGTCTGGCTTTCCCGCGATGCCCTTGCTCAGCTCGCCATTAGCAATGCCCCCCCCCCTGAGCGCCCTCGCTTTAGAACCATTACTACCGCCCAGGCCTACCTCGATGCTGTCATCAAGCGCTATTCTACCCCTCCTGCTGCCTCAGTGGGTCGCCTGATCCTCCCCCTGCTCTTTCCTGACCTTGCGTCTTCCCCACTGTCTCTGACCTCGCTGCCCACCTGCGCTCGATAGATGAGGCCTGGCGCGCTGCCTGCACTGATGCACAGCTTAGAGTCCACCAGCCTCCCATGACCTCTACCCTCTACCTCCTTGCCACCCGCCTCCCTGACCGCCTTGCCGCCGCCCGCGACCAGTTCCTTAGCATCCACCCTGCTGCTCTCACCCTCACCGACTTTGTTGACACCCTGACTGCCATAGAGACTCGTCACCGCTCCATAGCCCAGGCGAGCGGTACAGTACCGGTCCCTATCTTTCAGGGTTGTGCCCCCTCAGTGTACCTTCTCCGACGGCTCTGTCGCTGTGGCTGAGACTGCTGCTGCAGTGCAGTCCCGCTCGGGGAAGGGCCGCCGCCCCAAGGTTGGGAGCGGCGGAGGCGGCGGGGGTGCGGGTGGGGGTAGTGGTGGAGTCGGGTCGTCCGGTGCCGGTGCGGACGTGGGGACCCTGCCCGGTCCAGCTGCCCCGCTGCCTCCACAGTTGCAGCAGCAGCAGCAGCAGCAGTCGCCGCAGCCTCCGCAGCAGCCGCAGCAGCCGCCGCAGACGAGGCAGGCGAGTGCTCTCCCGCCTGGGTGGCCTGGAGCTGGTGGTGGTCGTGCGCGTGGTGGTGCACCGGGTGGTGGTTCTGGAGGCGGGCCCTGTCAGTACCAGATCCAGACCGGTCCTCGCCGCGGCTTCGTTTGCGGTAAGATCGGTCATTCCACTCCTCGCTGTTTTCGTCGTCTGGACGACCTGTTCCGCAGCGCTTTGGCCCGGCGCCCGACCTCCCGGACTGGCACAGCTTGCTTAGGCGTAGCATTCGGATTTTTGACTTGGACATGGATGCCATTGTAGCAGCCTTGCATGTGATGTATGCTGATGACTCTAGTGTGCTTCCCTCTTATTACCCCGTGTTGCCTAGTGTAGCTGTGCCTAGCGTAGACTCCCCTGCTGCGTCAGGCGTAGGATCTCCTGCTTTGCTTAGCCTCGGTGCTTCCACCGCTTCACTGCCGCCGCGCGACTGCTGCGCTTTCCTTCACCTTGGACTCTGGCGCCTCCCGGTGTTTCTTCCGCGACTCCACGACGCTGACGCCGCTGCCTGTTCCCGCTGCAGTTACTCTTGCTGACCCCTCCGGTGGTCCCGTCGTTGCCCGCAGTTCCACCTCCCTTCCCTGTCCGGCGGTTCCTTCAGGTTCGCTCACCGGTCTGCATATCCCCTCGTTCTCCAGGAACCTAGTTGGTGTCGGCTGCCTCCAGGACCTTGGCGTCACCACTACGTTCCCTGGTCACGAGCGGTATGCTGTCTGTACCGAGGCCGCCACTGGTGCCCCCTTACCACTTTCCCCCGGGACCCGGTGTCCGGCCTGTTCACACTTGACACCGCGTCCCCGGCTGGGTCTTCCCCCCAGGTAGCTGCGTCCACCCAGGTTGCTGCTGCGTGCTCCTGTCGGTCCCTCACTCATCCGACTCTCCTTTGGCACCACCGCCTTGGTCACCCTGCACTCCCGCGTCTGCGTCACATGTCCCAGCACGGTCTCGTCCTTGGTCTCCCCGGTTCGTTCCCTGAGTTTCCCTCATCCCCCGCCCCCGTGCACGCCTTGTGTCGAGGGCCGGCTCCGCCGTGCCCCTCACTCCTCCTCTTTTCCCCCTACCACCGCACCCTGCAGACTCTGCACATGGACGTCTGGGGCCCAGCCCCGGTCCATGGGCCGCGTCGCGAGCGCTTCTTCCTAGTGCTTGTCGACGACTTCACGCGTACACCACCGTCTTTCCCCTGGAGCGGAAGGCCGACGTGCCTGACGTTCTCATCCCCTGGCTTGTCTCTGCTCGTCCACACGCGGTCTCCCTGCCTTGCGCCTCCACTCCGACCGGGGTGGCGAGTTTGCCTCAGGTGTCCTTGGTCGCTTCTGTCGTGCGGAGGGCATCACCCAGACGTTTACCCTGCCGGACTCCCCGCAGCAGAATGGGGTCGCTGAGCGACGCATCGGTTTGGTCATGGAGGTGGCTCGCACCTCCATGATCCACGCCGGTGCACCCCATTTTCTGTGGCCGTTCGCCGTGCGCTACGCCGCTCACCAGCTTAACCTGTGGCCGCACCCCCAGCGGCCGCAGGTTTCGCCGACCCTTCTGTGGACCGGGTCCCCTGGTGACGCGTCTGCGTTCCACGTCTGGGGCTGCCTTGCTCACGTTCGTGCCTCTGGCACGGACAAGCTCACTGCCCGCACCCTCCCCTGCGTCTTCCTCGGTTTCCCCCTTGACGCGTCCGACTGGCACTTCTACCACCCGCCGTCTCACCGTTTCTTTCACTCTCGCGACGTCACCTTTGACGAGTCCGTCTCCTTCTACCGCCGCTTTCCCCACCGTGGTCCCCCGGTTACTCCCCCCCTGTTCCTGGTTCCTCCTCCCCGGTGGCCCTGCCCCTCCCCCCCCCGCCCCCCCGTCCGGCCCCCTCTGGTGTGTCTCACGTCACCCCCCTCCCGTCGGTCGTCCGGTCGACGAGTCTTCTGACTCTGGTAGTCCGGCGCAGTCCTCGCCGTCTGTCCCTCCCCCGGTGTCTCCTCCTCCACCGCCTCCGCAGCCGCCGTCGCCGCAGCTGCTGCAGCCGTCGTCTCCAGCCGCCGTGCAGCCGTCGTCTCCGCCGCCGCGCCGTCGCCGTCGCTGCAGCGCGCCGCCGCCGCGCGTCGTCGCTGCCGCTGTTTGTGGACTCTGGGGGTGCTGGCGTTGAGGTGGGTACTAGTCCCGGGGCTCCTGTCGTGGCTTGTCCCGGCGGGCCTGGGGGTGGTACCGGTGCTGGCGGGTTTCGGGCTCTGGGGGTGTCCCTTCTGGGGGTGCCGGTGTGGAGGGTTCGGGAGGTAGCCGTCGCGCAGCTTGTGGCCCTGGCGTTGGTGTTGTGTCGCCGCAGCAGCAGTCCCCGCCGGTGTCCGCCCTCCGTCTGCTCGGCCTTCCGTCCCCTGACCCTGCGCCTGTTCCTCTCCGGTCTCCCCTCTTCCCGTCTACGGCCCCGTGTTCCCTCCGCCGGACTCGTCCCCGGCTCGTTTTCCCCCTCGTTCCCCACCCGTGTCCCCTCCTCTGTCTCCTGACCCGACGCCTCTCACGTCTGGTCTCGCCGCCCCTCCCGTGCTCGTCCTGTCTCCCCCGTCCCGCGCACTCACCCTATGTTGCTCCGCTCCCACGCGTCTCGTCCTCCCCTCCTCCCGTCTCCTCCTCCGTCCTCTCTTGTCGTTGCGTCTCCTCCTCTGTCTGACTACTTTCGTGCCGCTCGTCCTCTTGTTCCTCGGGTCCTTGCCTCTCTCGTTACCGACCCGTCTGTTCCAGTGTCGAGTCTTGACGCCCTTGTCGCTGCGGTCGCTGACTTCGCCTCTACCCGCCGCCTTGACTACGCCTCCGCTCTGGTCTCTGACCCTGCCTGTCCTCCGTCTGTCGGGGGTGCTCCTGCCCTCGGCAGTGACGTCCTGGAGGACCGCCAGTTTGAGCTTGCTTTCCTGTCCGAGGCTGCTCCCCATCTCTGTTCCATGCTGCTAGTCCCTGAGGGTGACCCAGACGCTTTTGACATCCCGACCCCTCGTACTTACGCTGAGGCGGTTTCGGGACCTTGGGCCTCTCAGTGGATAGCTGCCATGGAAGGAGATGGCATCTTGGAGATCCACCGGCACCTTCGTCGACGCAGTTCCCCCACCTGGGGTGAACGTGGTCGATGGCCGTTGGCTCTTCAAGGTGAAGCGCCCTCCTGGAGAGCCGCCTGTGTTCAAGGCGCGTACGTGGCTAGAGGCTTCAGTCAGCGCGAGGGGGTGGACTTCTTTCAGACTTTCGCTCCTACCCGAAGATGACTACTCTTCGGGTTCTGCTACACGTAGCGGCTCAGCGTGACTACGAGCTTCACTCCCTCGACTTCTCCACTGCCTTTCTTCAGGGCAGCCTTCACGAGCAGGTCTACCTGCGTCGTCCTCAGGGCTTTACTGGCACCTTCCCCCCTGGGACCCAGTGGCTTCTGCGGCGCCCAGTCTACGGCCTGCGCCAGGCGCCTCGTGAGTGGCACGACACGCTGCGTGCTACTCTTGCTGACCTGCAGTTCTTTCCGTCCTCTGCAGACCCCTCGCTCTTCGTTCGTGCTGGCTCGACTCCGTTCTACATCGTCTACGTAGACGACCTGGTCTTTGCCACAGCTGACAGGGACGCACTGGCCTCCGTGAAGGCAGAGCTGCTGAAGAGACACACCTGCACTGACCTTGGAGAGCTGCGCCGTTACCTTGGCTTGCAGATCTCCAGGGACAGAGCCGCGCGCACCATCACCCTGACTCAGTCACACTTGGTGCGCCAGGTCCTTCAGAGGTTCGGCCTTCAGTTCTCCTCCGCACAGCCCACCCCTCTTCCTCTGGACCACAGACTCTCCGCTCCAGTTCCTGAGGAGTCGGTAGATCCCAGTGGTCCTTACGCTGAGCTAGTGGGTTGCCTCATGTACCTGATGACTTGCACTCGCCCAGATCTCGCATACCCTCTCAGCATCCTGGCTCGTTTTGTGGCCACAGGCAGACACCGACCTCAGCACTGGTCTGCCGCTAAGAGGGTTTTGCGTTATCTTGCAAGTACATCGGGCATGGGGTTAGTGCTAGGCGGACGCAGGCCAGTGGTCCTTACTGGACACACAGACGCTTCTTGGGCAGACGACGCCGAGACGCTCAGGTCTTCCCAGGGCTACTGCTTTAGCCTTGGCTCAGGTGCTGTCTCGTGGAGAGCTACCCGCTCCTCGTCTGTTGCCCAGTCCAGCTGTGAGGCTGAGATCTACGCCGGTGCCATGGCGGCACAGGAGCTCCGCTGGCTGACCTTCTTGCTCACTGACTTAGGTGAGCGGCCTAGCTCTGCCCCGGTCTTGTACGCTGACAACAGGGCCATGATTCTCCTGTGTCAGGAGCCTCGACTCGAGGGCAGAGCGAAGCACATCCAGCTGCGGTACTTCCTCCTGCGCGAGCTACAGCAGCGTCGCCAGGCTCGCGTAGTACACTTGGCCTCCGGTGCCAACACAGCTGATATCTTTACGAAGGCGCTTGCGCCTAAAGATCATCAGCGGCACTGTGTACAGCTTGGTCTGGTTCCTGTAGTCTCTCACTTACTCGGGCCTTGACTTTGTACTGTCCTATATATATATGTGTACACTCAGACTGGACTTGTGTCCTCTCACAGTGGTTGGACTAGTAGTGCCGCCCTGTACTGTTCTTGCCTTGTCTGTACTCCTTCTGACTGGTCTTTTAGACCCTTGTCTCAGAGGCTGGACTAGTAGTGCCGCCCTGAGCTGCTTGTCTAGACATTCCCCTATGCAGTCCAGGGGGTGTGTCAAACATGTTTATTGATCATGTTTGTATAGACTGTATAGGGTAACCTCCTAGAGGGTACAACATTTAGGTATATGTGCATGTACTCTCTAACTCCATTATTATTCAATTCTAGGTTGAGAGTATGAGCATTGATGGTTCCAGCTATGCAGAGCTGCAGCCGCTCCAAGCTTCAGTTCTTCGTTTGCGTTTACGCCTGCTGAACATCAACAATTTCAATTTCTTCAACAACAGGAGCAAGCACAACAACAGTTTTAGCAACAACAGCAATATCAACAACAACCGCAACAGCAGTTTCCGCAGAGCAGACTTCTTTCACTACCCTGTCTTTCAGGCACTGAACCTTTTAAGCAATACACAAATCAAGACAACTATACCTTTTAATGGCGCTGACTTCTACGCTTGGAGTTTCGAATTCAGGCTCCTCATGAAATCCGTTGGATTGTGGCCGTTCTTCAGTGACGATTATTCGTATCCTGTTACGGGAACACCGATGGAACAACACCATTTTCTTCATTCTTCACTCAGCGCTTACACCGTCCTTATCCGCAATCTGTCTCTGAAAGAGCAGCTTGGTATACGCTCTCTTCACACCAGTTTGATTCCAGCAGAATCTGCGTGGAAGCATTTGAAGGGATTATACATGGCACATGATACAATTTCCGTGAGTCAAGTTCTCTCACAACTGACAACTGTACAGATCCACGGCAACGAGAACGTTTCGGATTATATCAACAGGGCTCGAACACTTCGTGACCAATTGGAAAAGTGAAGCGGATACTTCCCAAAGGACATGTTTGTAACAATCCTTCTTGCCGGCCTTGGAGCAGAATGCGGCAGTGTCGATCTCTTCTTCATCCTTAACCAAATCTGTTGGAAACATAAATCTGCTCAATCCTTCAAGTAGAGCAGCAAGATCTTGACCTGCAGACAGCACGTAACAAAAAGGGAGCAGTTAACATCAATTTTTATTCAACGCCACAAAAACGAGTCAACAAGTTATTCTGTCACTTATGCAAAAAGGATGGACACAGCATAAGATTTTGCAACAAGCTTCAAGCTGATAGGAAAAGAGGAGTGCAGCAGCAGTCGCAGCAGTTCAAGCAACCCGTGAAGCAGAATCCACCAACAACAACTCTCTGCAACATCAGGAAAACACGTCTTTAGGTGTGTTACAATAGTTCATGCAACAGACTCAGATTTCGATGATGAAGATGCCGAAAACTCCATCGAGCAACCTGAAAACATGATTTTACCTCAAGTATTGCTAATCTTGCTCGGGTTATTGCAGGACCAAACACTTGGTATCTTGACAGTTGTTGTGGACAACACATGTGCTCTGCCGAGACGCTCTTCATTACTCATCAGCGTCTGCTTCGACGTCCACTACCTGTCACAATTGCAAATGGACAAACCATTATGGCAAGGTCAATCGGCAGCGCCATATTGGATTCTGTGGACACAGGTTTTTCCTTACACGTTACGAATGTCCTTATCATCGCTGGACTTGGCTTTAATCTTCTTTCAACGGCTCAACTCCTGCGACATAAGATCAGGACACAAGGCAATTGTGAGACCATGGACCAGGAACTTTATCACAATGATACAAACACTTTCATCGGGAGAGCCGCCACTTAGTATGGGGTCTCCGTTCTTCAATTCGAGTCGCAAGGAACTTCTGGATCTTCTGAGAAAGTGTTATCACTTGGACCTTGCAACATCCCGAAGAAACTGATTTTCAAAAGGTTGACGTCGACTTCCGTGCCACTGCAGTTCCAACAGGATCTCGTACAGCAGCAGCATTTATAACGGCTATTGATTCCTGGCCAACAAACACAGCCGAGGAAGATACATCAGCATGGAGGAATTACTATGACACTTTACAACAACTTGAAAACAAACCTACAGCACCTTGGGGACCCATCAGCAGCAGTGAAGCAGAGGAAGCAGAGCAGCAGAGTAGTAGTGAAGCAGAAACAGGGGTTCTCGTTGGTCAACCCGCAGCAGATTCAAAACAAACAGAAATTAAGGAAGGGGAATTAGTTCTTCAACCGGAAGAAGTCCTCGATGTGGAAATTACAACCACGAAGTTACCTCTTACTCGCTTCGTTCCTGGCCAACTCGACGAATCACCGACGTTTTCTCCTTTCATCGTCTCTTCATGTTATACTAACGCCGATTTTTATCTGCGATCAACAGGACACAAAGTAACATAATATATTTGGCATCAAAGGTTAGGACATCCTTCACCGGGAATACATAACCATACTATCCGAGCTTCAGTTCTTGACAAAAGCAGCTTACTCTTACCGGATGGAACTGAGATGAAGCTGTCGTCAAGACCAGCAGTCTGCACCACGTGCACAACTGCAAATCTTCCGCACGAACCCTTTCCAGTCATTTTCCGGGCTCAACTCGATACACACTTATGCAGAAAGCTTACAGCGACATCCTCAACTTACATGAAGCAGGACCTAAGGGGGAGTTATATATGATCTCTTTCATAGCGGCTTCTACTCGATATGTTTGGATGGCGAACATCCCGGCTCGGCATATGGCTCACTCTATCTTCGTCGCGTGGCTCGTAGTGGCTGAAAGAGAATCGGGGGAAAAGTTACAGGAGTTTCAGAGTGACGGAGCACGAGAGTACACAAACACAAAACTTCACCGACTATCTTCAAACCCTAGGCATCAAGCGCAGAATGTCTCTGCCGCATCAGCATCAACAATGGGGGTAGCAGAAAGGATGAACAGGACATTGCAAGAAAAGATGAGAGTCTTGCTGACTCAGGCAACATTACCACCACATTTTTGGACTTACGCTTTGGACCATGCAGTTCTTCTGCACAATTTGCTGTCGACAACTTCACTTCCGCAATTTTCTTCGCCACATCTACAGTGGACAAAAAGGGTCGGCAACACCAAACTTTTAAGAGTTTTCGGGTGCATCGTTCAATATCGACCTCCGACAGCAGCACTTGGAAAAATTTCAGAACGGGCTAAGTGGGGGATACATCTTGGCATCAAGAAGCAGTTTTACGCATGGAAAATTATGGATCTTCGCACGAGTCAAATCGTACCAGCACGTGATTGTCTTTTCTACGAATGACTCACCTTACCTGTTTTTCGTGCTCACCAGGCTGTAGCTGCCAATCCTACCAAGCTATTCGAAGGATCGCGTGCCTTCGCTTCCGATGACGCCGAAGCAGATGTACAGGATGAGTCCGTGGCTGAGTCCTCCGAAGTTGCCACAGACATCCCCGTGCCAACCACGTCAGCCGGAACTGCTGAATTTATTTCACTCAGCGAAGCTAACTCAGAGGATGTTCACGATGTGGTTCTTGATTACGAACGTGATCGTCAGCAGCAGCCCATGCCAGTTGTCTCCGAACACCTGAAGAAGTTGGGGGGAAACAGGGATCAGAACACAACTTCTCCAGCGTCAACTCAAATCGTCCGCGTTTTACAGAAACTGGTTTACAAGTATTGGGACTTGCTGTCGTAGTACAGGCAAACAGCAGAAATATTTTGGAGCCGAAAATAGTTCGTCAAGCTTGACAAGTCAACATCGAGAGAAATGGCGCGAAGCCATGGACCGAGAGTTAGCATCTCTGGAAAAAAAAGGTACCTGGGATTTAATCCCGCTGACAGCAACAAAGGGGAGTAGAGTTCTTACCGGAAAATGGGTTTTGAGGTCAAGACAAATGCCGATGGTTCCTTCGAAAAGTTCAAGGCGCGATGGGTCGTCCGCGGCTTCGAGCAAACATTTGGACTCGACTACGAATTAACCTTCGCTCCCGTCGGCGGACACACTAGTGTCAGAATTCTCTTCTGCATCGCGGCCTACTGGAATTTCAGACTTCGACGAATCGTCGTCGCAAATGCATTTTTATATGCACCCGTCGATGCTTTAATTGTGGTTGAGTACCCACATTCCTACGAAACTAATCCTCCAGCGTGTGCCGTCTCAGAAAATCTCTCTACGGCATCAAAACAGGCTCCACGACTGTGGCAGCAGTATCTACATCGACAGCTGTTAACTGCCGGGTTTCGTCAGCTTCCATATGACCAGGGAATGTACCTGCTTACTGATGGTACGGACTACATTCTACTCGTCGCCTACGTCAACGACTTACTTTATATCAGCACTACCGATTCTCTCGCTACTATCTTCGAACAGAAACTCCAACAAAATCTACAGATTACTATCGCTCCCACAGTCACATAGTTTCTTGGACTTAACATCCACCGAACATCAACTGCTATTCATCTTACAGCTTCAAATTCTGCAGCTACGCTAGCCGCACGTTTGAATCTCACAGCTTTAACAGTATCCACTCCTTACCGATCTCTACCGACTAACTATCAACCGGATACTACTCCACTTGATAACGCAAAACTACAGATTTATCAGCAGCAACTAGGTTGTCTACTATTCGCAGCTGCAACGTGTCGTTCGGATCTCGCCTATGCCGCTAGCCAGCTCGCGCAATTTCTGCGTCGAACTAAGGGGGAGAATCGGCTAGATCTTCTTCGCGCTCTTCAGTATTTCATTTCGACACCTGAAGTCGGACTTACCTACAAGTTACTACTACGAAAACCTTATATCTTAATGGGTACGTCGATGCTGATCATGCAGCAGATACTACTAATCGTCGATCTCACACCGGATTCATCTATCGTCTCGAACCTATTGAGACTATCTCGTGGAATTATACAAAGCAAGAGCTAGTAGCTCTTTCATCCGCTGAAGCCGAGTTTATAGCTGCCTGCACAGCTACTCGCGAAGGTCTCCATATGCAAGAGCTACTGGAGGAAGCGAAATTAATGACAAGTACACAGTTCACCCTGCAGTGCGACAATCAAAGTGCAATCAGAATTGCGCATCAACCTGGTTTCGCCAACAGAACGAAGCATATTTGCTACGGTTCTTTTTCGTCAAAGATGAAGTCGAGAAGGGGAGAATGCGATTGGTCTACTGTTCGACCAATGAAATGGCTGCAGATTTTCTCACCAACAAGCTGACACGTTAGAAGTTCCAATACTGCAACGAGCTCTGCGGAATTATCAAGAAGTGACACTATCGGACTTCCATAAATCAAGGGGAGTGTTGTGATAAAATCGTACTTAAGCGTTTCTGTAAGTAGTCCTGATAGATATTGTCGAGTTACACTGTAGTTAGCATCTGTAGAATGACGTCAGCAAATAGCGCTCGTCTGGATGATTACGTCAGCAAGCCGTTTCAGTCACGCGAACAGTCGCGCTCTTTTCAGTAGTGGTTAAAGCGCATAGTGCAAATAGCTCGAACAGGTACATCACCGAATAGGTACTTCTAGCAAATATAAAAGTAGCTTGTACAACTTCAATTGTTAACTTGTCCTTCAGTAAATTCTGGTCACTACTTTACAAGTTCTAAGACTTCCGTTGTCTCACAGCTAGACTATGCTAGATAACGCAAAACCCTCTTAGCGGCCGACCAGTGCTGTGGTCGGTGTCTGCCTGTGGCCACAAAGCGAGTCGGGGTGCTGAGAGGGTATGCGAGATCTGGACGAGTGCAAGTTATCAGGTACATGAGGCAACCCACCAGCTCTGCATAAGGACCACTAGGCTGCAATCGCGAAGACCAGGTCCTCTACGTAGACTAGGATATAGAACGGAGTCTAGTATGAACGAACGAAGAGTGAGGGGTCTGCAGACGACGGGAAGAACTGCAGGTTAGCTAACGTAGCACGCAGCGTGTTGTGCCACTCACGGGGCACCTGCCGCAGACCATAAACTTGGTGCCGGAGGAGCCACTCGGTCCCAGGGGCGAAGGTGCCGCTGAAGCCTGGCGAGCAGTGCAGGTAGACCTGCTTGTGTAGGTGCAGGTGGATCTCCAAGATGCCATCTCCGCGTCCATGGCAGCTATCGACTGAGAGGCCCAGGGTCTCGAGGTCGCCTCGGCGTAAGTGCGAGGGGTCGGGATGTCAAGGGCGTCTTGGTCACCCTTAGGGACTAGTAGCTTGGAGCAAGGTTGAGGAGCGGCCTCGGACAGGAAAGCGAGCTCTTACTGCCGGTCCTCCAGGACGTCACTTCCAAGGGCAGGAGCACCTCCGACAGACGGAGGACGGGCGGGTTGGAGACTACAGCGTTAGTCAATGCGGCGGGTAAAGGGAAATTCAACGATGGCAGCGGACAAGAGCAGAGAGATTAGAGACATGAACAGACGGTTCAGTAACTAGAGAGGCAAGGACCCGAGGAAAAAGAGGACCAGCGACAAGAAGGAAGTTAGACAGAGGAGGTGGAACGACAGCAAGCAACGACGAAGGAGGCGACGGGATGAGGGGAGGACGAGACGCGTGGGAACGAAGCAACATAGGGTAAGAACGCAAAGCAGGAGAGACAGGACGAGCACGAGAGGCACGGCGAGACCACCATCGGGAGGGTGGGGTTGGGTCAGGAGACAAAGGTGGAGAAACAGAGAACGAGGGGGGAAGTGAGCTAGAGACGAGTCCGGTGGAGGAAATACAGGGCCGTAGATAGGCGGGAGAGGGG
The DNA here is from genome assembly GCA_027943415.1 of Closterium sp. NIES-67. NCBI lineage: Eukaryota > Viridiplantae > Streptophyta > Zygnematophyceae > Desmidiales > Closteriaceae > Closterium > Closterium sp. NIES-67. Next base: position 31,328 of record BQMB01000960.1, read on the forward strand.
CGGTAGGGGAGGCGCAAGCACGTGGTCAGGTGACGGAAGACCGAGGAGGCAAAGGACGGACACTGGCGGCGACTGCTTCTGCTGCTGCTGCTCCGCGCCGACACCAGAAAATCTAGCTGCACCACGGCTACCTCCAGGGTGCTCCACTCCAACACCCCATAATGAGGACCCTCATCAGTACCGGTGCCACCCCAAGGACCGCCGGGACGAGCCACGACAGTAACCCCAGGACTAGTACCCCCAGAACCAGCACCCCCAGAACGAGAACCCTCTCCAGCATCGGTGCCACCCCCAAGAGCGCCAAGACAAGCCACGACAGTAACCCCATGAATAGCACCCTCCTCAATGCCCCCACCCCCAGCGCTCGCGGACCCTTGCGGCGGCGGCGACTGCGGCTGCTGCACGGCGGCGACGGCGGCGGCTGCTACGACGGCGGAGGAGGAGACACCAGGGCAAAGACAGGCGGCGAGAATGGAGCCACAGGGCCTCCAGAGTCAGCCGAATCCTCTACCGGGACAACCGACGGAGGGAGTGACGTGAGACACACCAGCCGGGGTAGGATGGGAGGGAGATGAGCAGGGGCTCCCAGGGGAGTGGGAACCAGGAACAGGGGCGGGGTGGGGAAAGCGGGTGTAGAATGAGACACACTCGTCTAAAGTGACGTCACGAGAGTTAAAGAAACGGCGGGATGGGCGGGTGGTAAAAGTGCTAGTCAGTTACGTCCAGGGGGAAACCAAGGAAGACACAAGGGACGGTGCGGGCAGTGAGCTTGTTCGTGCAAGTGGCACGAACGTGAGCAAGGTAGCCCCAGAGGTGGATTGCAGACGCGTCACCAGGGAACCCGGTCCAGAGGAGGGTCAACGAAATCTGCGGCCACTAGGAGTGTGGCCATAGCTTAAGCTGGTGAGCAGCGTAGCGAACAACTAAGGGCCACAGAAAATGGGGTGCACTAGCATGGATCATGGAGGTACAAGCCACCTCCATGACCAAACCGATGCGTCGCTCAGTGACCCTATTATGCTGTGGGGAGTCCAGCAGGGTGTACGACTAGATGATGCCCTCCGTACGACAGAACTGACCAAGCCGACAGAAGGCGAACTCGCCACCACAGTCACAGTGAAGTCGCAGCACGAGAAGGCTGTGGCGGACTCGCGCAGCTATGACCCATAGGAGAAACATCAGGCACATCGGCCTTACGCTCCAGGGCAAACACCGTGATATAGCACGTGTAGTCGTCGAAAAGCACTAGAAAGTAGCGCTCTCAATGCGGCTCGGGGACAGGGGCTTAGCCCCAGACGTCCATGTGCAAGGTTTGGAGTGGCACAGTGGTAGGTGGAAGCGAGGACGAGTGAGGAACACGTCACAGCCGGCCCAGAACGCAGGGCGTGCACGGTGGCGCAGACGAGGGAGGGAGGGCAGGGAGTGAGATAGGGAGACCTAAGATCAGAACGTGATGGGATGTGACGCAGACGGGGGAGTGCGGGGTGACCTAAGCGGTGGTGCCACAACAACGACAGGTGGGTGAGCGACTGACATGAGCAAGCCGCAGCAACCTGGGAGGGCGCGGCGGCCGGGGGACGCTCCCACCGGGGGGGACGCGGTGTCTTGGGTGAACAGGCCAGACACCGGGTCCCGGGGGAATGTGGTGAGAGGGGCACCAGTGGCGGCCTCGGTATAGACTGTGTGCCGCTCATGTCCAGAAAAAGTAGTGGTGACGCCGAGGTCTTGAAGACAGTCGACACCAACTAGGTTCCTGGAGAACGTGGGGATGTGCAAGCTTGTAAGAGAGCCCGAGGGAATTGCTGGACAGGGAAGGGTAGTGGAGCTATGTGCAACTACCAGATCTAGAGGGGTCAGCAAGCGCTACAATGGCAGGGGCGGCAAGCGGCGTGAGTGCAATGTGGTCGTGAAAGAAGAAGGCGGACGCACCACAGTCTGGCATGAAAGAGAGCGGCAGAAGCGGCCACTAGCGAAGGAGCTAGAATGAAAGCCGAGGCTAAACACAGGGGACACACTAACACTAGGCAACACCGGGAAATAGGGTGCAGTCATACCAGAGTCATCAGCATACATTACATACATAGCAGACCTAAGCTGATCCATGTCAAGCTCAAAGACAAGCACACGACGTCGTACCAGGCGGTACCAGTCAGAGGGTCCGACGTGAGGCCGAAGCGGAGAGGGACAAGGTCGTCGAGACAGTGGTAGCAGCACGCAACGGTGTGACAGGGACGGTCATAGACGGTGCCACGGCGGGCCGGAATGAAGCTAGCACTGGCAGGTGACCACACTGGAGCCGCCACCCGACACCGAGCTACGCGACCCACCACCACGACCACCACCATCAGCGCCGCCAGGCCACCATGCAGCGGGGGTCCCCACGAAGACTGCTGCTGCTGCTACTACGATTGTTGCTGTTGCTGCTGAGGCTGCTGCTGCTGCTGCTCCGGGGCATCAGCCCCGGTCCCCTTGTCTGCACCACCGTCCCGCCCCCACCTCGCCACCTCCGCCACCCCACCACCCCCGCCACCCTTTCCTCAGCTTCACCCCCCTTTGGGGCGGCGGCCCTTACCCTGACGCGGCTTTGCTGAAGACGCGACAGCAGTCTCAGCAGCAGGGGCTGTCTCAGCGACAGTGGCAGAAAACAACAGAGTAAGTGCACTAGGAGGGAGCATTCTCCTTAGAAGATAGGGACCGCCGCAGTACCGCTAGACTGAGGATAGTGCGCTGGCTGGTCTCTATCGCATACAGGGCGGTGACAAAGGCAGTAAGGGTGAGGTCACCTGGGTGCTGACTGAGGAAGTGGTTGCGGGCAGAGGCAAGGCGGTCAGGAAGGCGCGTGGCATTGAGGTAAAGGGTAGCGCAAAAGCGGTGGCGGGAATGCAGTGAGATGTGCTCAGTGGTAGCAGCGCGGTAGCTAGTCTCAAGTGCGCGAAGATGAGTGGCAAGGTCAGCGACAGTGGGGAAGGAAGCAAGTTCAGGGAATAGCATGGGGAGGATCAAGCGGCCAGCAGAGGCGGAGGAGGGAGTGGAATAGCGCGCAATGACTGCATCTTATTTTATTGCGCATTTGCTACAGCGGTAAAGCGGGACGCTCAGACAGGGAAGAGCGTGATTAATAGCAAGTTGTGCCACTGCGTCGCGTGACTCCCAGACAGTGTGGGCAAGCTCAGCAGCGGCAAAAGCCTCACGCTCAGTAGACGTGGGGGCGTCGGGAGGGCAGCAGGCGCGTCGGGGCAGGGGAGCTTACCGTCGACATGGACGGCCAAGGAATGGCCATCTTGGCGCTGACCTGTCAGCTGGCGGCGGAGGTCGACGAGCCATGCCTCAAAGTCAACCGCATCTAGGCGGAGCATAGAGAACGCCATCACTATGGCTGTAGCAGCTGACTACCGCTGGAGGGGGGAGGAGAGCTGCGGAGCGGTGAAGAGCGGTGAAGAGCGGTGGAGAGCGGTGGAGAGTAGTGGAGAGCGGTGGAGTGCGGTGGAGAGCGGTGGAGAGCGGTGGAGTGCGATGGAGAGAGGTGGAGGTAGCCGGCGGAGCGTCGGCGCAGAGGGGAACCAAGGCCGGCGGGTCAATATGGCAGAGCGGCTCGGCGGCTCAGCGACACAGCTATACGGCGGCACTGCAGCTCGGAGGCTTGGCGCCTCGGCGATACAGCGGCACAGCTCGGCGGGAGCTAGGACTGGCAAGAGCTACGGCCGGCACGGCGGCGCAGGCTGGGACCAGCGGAGCTGGGGGCTAGCGAAGCTGGGGGGCCGGCGCAGCTGGGGCCGATGGAGCTGGGGCCGGCGAAGCTGGGGCCGGCGTAGCAGGGGGCGACAAACGCGGGGCCGGCGAGTTGGGGGCCGGCTAGCGTGGGGCCGACGAGCACGGGGCCAACGAGTTATGGGCCGGCGAGCAAGGGGCCGGCATGAGCTAGGGCTGGCGAGCAACGGGGCCGACGGGCGAGCCGGGCCGGCGAGCTAGGGCCGACGGGCCCGGGGGTTACGGGCGGCTGGCAGCTACGGGCGGTTGGCAGCTACGGGCGGCCAGCGGCTACAGGCGGCTGGCGGCTACAGGCGCCACGAGGCGACGGGTGGCCAGCGACGGTGAGCGGCGACGGCTGGCGGATACGGGCGGCTAGCGGCTACAGGCGGCTGATGTCTATGGGCGGCACGAGGCGACGGGCAGCCAGCGGCGGTGAGCGGCGAGCAGCTAGCAGGGGCGGCTAGCGACGGGCGGGCTAGGAATGGGGGGTAGCGACGGGCGGCTAGCGACGGGCGGCTAGCGATGGGCGGCTAGGACTAGGACTAGGAGTAGGGCGGAAGCGCGGGTGGGCGGGAGGACCTATGAGCATGCACCTATCTAGCCTTTAACATATACAAATATATGTTGACAATGGGTGCACTAGCCCGCTTCTTAACAAGTCCTTTTAACTCCGTGGTTAGTGACTGAGTTTCCAACATATTGTCAGAGCCAAATGTCTTGGATTCAATTCACAGTGTGTGCACCGATAGAGGTGACAGTGCTCCGGCAGAGGTGCAAGGTCTTCCACCTATCCCAGCGAGAAGGGGTGTCGAGAGACCCGCTGGGGTTGCCCTTGAGATCCTCGGGGAAGGGCCACAGGTGCAGAGCCTGGGGGTTATGGGTGAATTTACTCGCAATTTAAAAAAGCCCTTTAAGTCAGTGGTTAGTGACTGAGTTCTAACATGCTATCAGAGCGTGGGTGACTTGGGTTCAATTCCTAATGCCAGCGCTGCAGAGGCGCTTGTGTCCTCCGCCTATCTCAGACCCGTTGGGGTTGCCCTTGAGAAGATCCTCGGGGAAGGGCCACATGCCTCTATGCCTAGGGGGTTATGGGCGCACTGATCCGCTACTTAACAAGCCCTTTAAACTCAATGGTTAGTGACTGAGTTTCTAACAGCAACCAGCCCCGCATATGACTGAAGTGAAAAAAGGATTGTTCAGGGCAATGTGCATCCAAGGTGGCACCGAGCCACTCGTTGAAGGGCACTTGTGATGGCTCTTGACACTCCACATTCGAAGAAGATGTGGGAGATGGTTTCGAGGGATAATCAGCACAGCAGGCACACAGCCCTTTATCTGCAGCAAAAATGATCGAGACCCGGAGGGGATGGATCTAGTGTAGAACTTGAATAGGATATCGTGCTGTAGGCTCGGTTGTTCACGAAGAAAGTCGAGAGAGAAGTCAGGTATGAACGGAGGAGGAGGAGCCAAAAGATGGAGGGACCACCGGGCGTAGTGATTAATCTGCCGCTGCACGTATAAAGATTGTTGGATAGCGGCAAGAGAAGGGGTGCCATGCTGTAACACCTCCAACTGCGCTCCCAGACCAACTCCACTGTAGGACGTTCAGCACAAGGTCATGACAGCTAAGGTGGTAAAATAACTGCTGACGTGCCAAGTTCGCATAACACTGAGATGACACAGGGTAGGAATCAGCCTTGAGCCACATGACGACTAGACAGGGTGGGAAGATGAATACTGTGGACATCAGATGGCTA
>BQMB01000961.1:0-30422 GCA_027943415.1 Closterium sp. NIES-67
GCGGGAGCGTAGGGTGACCTAGATGGTGGTGCCACAGGAGAGTCGGGTGGGTGAGTGACCGACAGGAGGCAGGCAGCAGCAACCTGGGAAGACGCAGCCACCTAAGGGGTGGTCCCAGCCGGGGAGGTCACAGTGTCCAGTGTGACAGTCCGGACACGGGGTCCTGGGGGAACGTGGTAAGGGGGGCACCAGAGGCGGCCTCGGTACAGACGGCGTACCGCTCGTGACCAGGGAACGTAGTGGTGACGCCAAGGTCCTGGAGGCAGCGATACCAACTAGGTTCCTGGAGAACGAGGGGGATGTGCAGGCCTGTGAGAGAGCCCGAAGGAACTGCCGGGCAGGGGGAGGGTGGTGGAACTGCGGGCAACTACAGGGCCAGAGGAGGGGTCAGCCAGGGAGACGGCGGCAGGGACAGGAAGTGGTGTCAACGTGGTGGAGTCGCGAAAGAAGCACCGGGAAGCGCCAGAGTCGAGGGTGAAGGAGAGCGCGGCAGTGGCGGCCGGAGGCAAAGTAGCGACGGAAGCACAAAGGCTAAACAAAGCAGGGGATCCTACGCCTGACACAGCAGGGGAGTCTAAGGAAGGCACACCTACACTAGGCAACAAGGGGTAATAAGACGGAAGCACACTTGAGTCATCAGCATACATCACATGCAGAGCAGCAACAATCTCTTCCATGTCCAGATCAAAAAGTCTTTATTCTACGACTAAGCAAGCTGTGCCAGTTTGGGAGCTCGGGCGACGGGCCGAAACGCTGACAAAACAGGTCGTCCAGGCGACGGAAACAGCGGACGGAGGTATGACCGATCTTACCGCAAACGAAGCCACGGTGAGGACCGGTTTGAAGCAGGTACTGATAGCGCGCGGCACCGAACCACCACTCGGCAGCCCACCACGCGCACCACCACCAGTCCGCGCTGCCACCAGCGCCGGGCCACCTAGGTGGGAAGACGACTCGTCCGCCTCTGCTGCTACTGCGACTGCTGTGGCTGCGGCGACGGCTGCAGCTGTGGCGGCTGCGGGTGCTGCGGCTGGCGCGGGTCAGCTGCAACACCGGCGACTGCTGAGACGGCTGCTCGGCTGCACTGTCAGGGTCCCTGCGTCAGCACCACCACTAGGTGACCCAACTCCAGCACCACCGTCACCCGCACCCCCACCCCCATCGCCACGTCCAGCCTTGGGGCGGCGACCCTTCCCCAGAGGAACCTGTGCTGCAGCGGCAGTCTCAGCCACAGCAGCAGAACCGTCGGAGAAGTGCACTGAGCGAGGGCACAACCCTTGAAAGATAGGGACCGGCACTGTACCGCTGGTCTGAGCGATAGAGCGGTGGCGGGCCTCTATAGCGGACAGGTGTCAACAAAGTCACTGAGGGTAAGGTCTGTGGGGGTGGACGCTAAGAAAGCGGTCACGGGCAGTGGCAAGACTGTCAGGGAGGCGGGTGGCTAGCAGGTACAGAGTAGAGGTGAGGGCGGCTGGTGGGCTAGAAGTTGTGTGGGGGTGCAGGCAGCACGCCAGGTCTCGTCTATGGTGCGCAGGTGAGCGGCCAGGTCGGCGACAGTGGGGACGACGCAAGGTCAGGAAAGAGCATGGGGAGGATCAGACAACCGACCCAGGCAGCAGGCGGGGTGGAATAGCGTTGGACAACATCATCTAGGAAAGCCTGGGAAGTGGTGATAGACCTGCAGCGAGGTCGCTCGGACAGGGGGAGGGCATTGCTAATAGCAAGCTGTACAACAGCGTTACGGGACAGCCAAACAGAGCGAGTGGCCATCCTACGCTGACCAGTGAGATGGCGACGGAGGTCAGCAAGCCACACATCAAACTCAATCGGCCGGCCCTCAGCGTCAAAGCTAAGCACCGCCGCCATGAGTGACAATAGAGGGCAGTGTAGAGTAGGACAGTACAGTTTAGTGCTGTGCAGTGCGGTGCAGTGCTGTGCAGTCAGTGTAGTGCGGTACAAAGCGGTGCAATGCGGTACAAAGCGGTGCAGTGCGGTACAGTGCAGTACAGTTCGGTACAGGCCGTCTAGGGACGGGCGCGAACGGCCAGGGGGCCGGCTAGGGACAGGCGTGAACGGCCAGGGGGCCGGCTAGGACGAGCGCGACGGCCAGGGGGGCGGCTAGGAACGTAGGGGCGGAAGCGTGAGCGGGCTAGGGGGGATCTAACCTACTATGAGACCATATCAGAAAGAAAATGAATGAACTAGAATGTGTGTGTACAAGGATATATAGACTAGGGTGTTGTACCCTCTAAGGCACAATCCAGTATAGTCTACAGTAACGATCTAAGTTACATTTGACAAATTAACTCTAACATATATAATTTAGCACATCTCCCGTGTTCTCACTTCTAATTTATTATGCTAATCTAACATGTTTGACTGGAAGAGAGAGAGACACACGAAGGGTGTTGTACCCCTATAGTTGGTCCACTCATTTGTAGGACGCCTAACAGATACCAAGCGTACACAATTATGTATAAATATATATAGGTTGACATGTCAAACATTTGTATCTCTAATGTTTGTATAGACTGTATAGGGTCACCTCTTAGAGAGTACAACCCTTAGATATATATCCTTGTACCTAGGTTCTCTAGTCATTCATTATTCAGTCTAAGATGGTATCAGCAGTAGGTAGGTCCCGCCGCCCGCCCACGCTTCCGCTCTCGGACCTAGCCACCCCGCGCCCGTCCTAGTCGACCCCATGACCGCCCTAGCCACGCCCTAAGCCGCCCGTCCTATCCGCCCGTCCTGGCCGCGCCCGCGCGCCCGTCCTAGCTGGCCCACGGGCCCGTCCTACTGGCCCCGTGCCCGTCCTAGCTGGCCCTTGCGCCCGTCCTAGCCGGCCCCCGCGCCCGTCCTATCGGCCGTGCGCCCGTCCTAGCTGGCCCCCGCGCCTGTCCTACCGGCCCCCGCGCTCGACCTAGCCGGCCCCGCGCCCGTCCTACTGGCCCCCGCTCCCGTCCTAGCCGGCCCCGCGCCCGTCCGACCGGCCCGCGCCCGTCCTAGCCAGCCCCGCGCCGTCCAAGTTGGCCCCCGCGCCCGTCCTACCGGCCCCGCGCCATCCTAGCCGGCCCCGCGCCCGTACTACCGGCCCCAGCGCCCGTCCTAGGCCCGTCCTAGCCGGCCACGCACCCGTCCTACCTGCCCCCGCAGCCGTCCTAGCCGGCCCCGCGCCCGCCCTACTGGCCCCCGCGCCCGTCCTGCCAGCCCCTGCGCGCGCCCTGCCCGTCGACCTCCGGCTCCGTGCTCACCTTCCCGCCGGTCTGCCGCCGATCTGTGTGCGGCCCGCTCTTCGTGCCCGCTACTGCCCTGCACCCTCCCTGGTACGGTTCTGAATCACCTTGCACCGCACTGTACCGCACTGAACCACACTGACCGCACGGCACCGCTGCATCGCACTGCACCGCACTGCACCGCACTGTACCGCACTTTACCGCACTGCACCGCACTGCACCGTATTGCCCCCCCCGCACTGTACCGCATTGCGCTGTACCACACTCCCTGACTCGCCTGGCGCCGCCCTGCACTATTCCTGATGGCGGGGGAGCTTCGCTTTGACGCTGAAGGCCAGCCTCTGGAGTTCGAGGCGTGGCTAGCCTACCTCCGCCGCCACCTCACTGGCCAGCGGCAGGATGGCCACTCGCTTTTGGTACACCTTGACAGTACGCTTCCCTGCCCAGACCCCCCTGCTGTGCTGCCAGCTGACCCCACACCTGCTGAGTGTGAGTCGGCTGCGGCCGCTGCCCTTGCTCGCTCTGTCTGGCTTTCCCGTGACGCTGTCGCACAGCTTGCCATTAGCAATGCCCTCCCCCTGTCTGAGCGCCCTCGCTTTCGGACTATCACCACCGCCCAGGCTTTCTTAGTTGCTGTTATCCAGCGCTATTCCACCACGCCTACTGCCGGTGGGTCGCCTGATCCTCCCTCTCCTCTTCCCTGACCTAGCGTTGTTCCCCACGGTTGCTGACCTGGCTGCCCACCTGCGCATGATAGATGAGACCTGGCGCGCTGCCTGCACTGACGCACAGCTTAGAGCCCATCAGCCGCCCCTTACCTATACCCTCTACCTGCTTGCCACCACCTCCCTGACCGCCTTGCCGCTGCTAGTGACCGCTTCCTCAGCATTCACCCCAGTGACCTCACCCTTAAAGACTTTGTAGACACCCTGATTGTTATCGACACCCGCCACAGCTCTATCGCCCAGGCGAGCGGTACTGTGCCGGTCCCTATCTTTCAGGGTTGTGCCCTCGCTCAGTGCACCTTCTCCGATGGTTCTGCACCTGTGGCTGAGACCGCCGCTGCAGCGCAGTTCCGTTCGGCGAAGGGCCGCCGCCCCAAGTCTGGGCGCGGCGGACGGGGTGGGGGTGCAGGTGGAGGTGGTGGTGGAGTCGGGTCGCTTGGTGGTGGAACGGACGAGGGGACCGTGCTAGGTCCAGCTGAGCCGCCGCCCCACCAGCCGCAGCAGCAAGCAGCAGCCATAGCAGCCGCAGCAGCCGCAGCCCCCACACCAGCCGCAGCAGCCGCCGCAGACGCGGCACGCGAGTGGCCTCCCGCCCGGGTGGGCCTGGCGCTGGTGGTGATCGTGCGCGTGATGGTGTGCCGGTGGCGGTTCGGGAGGCGTGCGCTGTCAGTACCAGCTCCAGACCGGTCCTCGCCGCGGCTTCTTTTGCGGTAAGATCGGTCACACCACTGCCCACTGTTTTTTGTCGCCTGGACAATCTGTTTCGTCAGCGCTTCGGCCCGTCGCCCGACCTCCCGGACTGGCACAGTTTACTTAGTCGTAGGGTTCAGATTTTTGACATGGACATGGATGCCATTGTTGCTGCCCTGCATGTGATGTATGCTGATGACTCTAGTGTGCTACCTCTTATTACTCCTTGTCGCCTAGTGTAGGTGTGCCTTGCTTAGCCTCCCCTTCTACGTCAGGCATAGGAGCTCCTGCTTTGTTTAGCCTTGGTGCTTCCGCCATCGCCCCGTCCCCAGATGCCACGGCTGCACTTTCCTTCACCTTGGACTCTTGCGCCTCCGGTGTTTCTTCCGCGACTCCACTACGCTGACGTCGCTTCCTGTTCTTGCTGCAGTTTCTCTTGCTGACCCCTCCGGCGGTCCAGTTGTCGCCCGAGTTCCACCACCCTTCCCTGTCCGGCGGTTCCTTCAGGCTCTCTTACAGGTCTGCATATCCCCTCGTTCTCCAGGAACCTAGTTGGTGTCGACTGCCTCCAGGACCTTGGCGTCACCACTACGTTCCGTGGTCACGAGCGGTATGCTGTGTATACCGAGGCCGCCACTGGTGCCCCCCTTACCACGTTCCCCCGGGACCCGGTGTCCGGCCTGTTCACCCTGGACACCGTGACCCCCCCGGCTGGGGTGCTCCCTCAGGTGGCTGCGTCTACCCCGGTTGCTGCTGCCTTCTCCTGTCGGTCCCTCACTCGCCCGACTCTCCTGTGGCACCACCGCCTAGGTCACCCTGCGCTCCGCGTCTGCGTCACATGTCCCAGCACGGTCTCGTCCTTGGTCTCCCCAGTTCGTTCCCCACTTTTCCCTCCTCCCCCACACCCACTGTGAACGCCTTGTGTTGAGGGTCGGCTTCGCCGTGCCCTCACTCCTCCTCGTTTCCCTACCGCCGCGCCGCTGCAGACCCTGCACATGGACGTCTGGGGCCCCGCCCCCGTCCATGGGCCGCGTCAAGAGCGCTACTTCCTCGTGCTTGTCGACGACTTTACTTGCTACACCATAGTCTTTTCCCTGGAGCGAAAGGCGACGTGCCTGACGCTCTCATCCGCTGGCTTTGTCTCTGCCCGTGTCCACACGAGGTCTCCATGTCTTGCGTCTTCACTCTAGGGGTGCTGGCGTTGGGGTGGAGCTAGTCCTGGCGTTCCTGTCGTGGCCTGTCCCGGTGGCCCTGGGGGTGGTACCGGTGCTCGAGGGGTTTCGGGCTCTGGGGGTGTTCCTTCTGGGGGTGTAGGAGTGGAGTGTTCCGGCGGTAGTTGAGGAGCAGCTTGCGGTCCCGGTGTCGGTGTTGTGCCGCCGCAAGCAGTAGTCCCCGCCGGTGTCAGCCCTTCGCCTGCTCGGCTTTTTCGTCCCCTGACCGTACGTCTGTTCCTCTCCTGCCGTCTCCTCCTCTTCCTGTCTACGGCCCTATGTTCCTCCGCTGGACTCGTCCCCGGCTCGTCTTCCCCTCACTGACCCCTCACACTTCGTTCGTGCTGGCCAGACTCCGTTCTACATCCTTGTTTACGTGGATGATCTGGTCTTTGCCACCAGCAGACAAGGACGCACTGGCCTCTGTGAAGGCAGAGCTGCTGAAGAGACACACTTGCACTGACCTTGGAGAACTGCACCATTACCTTGGCTTGCAGATCTCTAGGGATAGAGAAGCGCGCACCATCACTTTGACTCAGTCACACTTGGCGCGCCAGGTCCTTCAGAGGTTCGGCCTTCAGTTCTCCTCTGCACAGCCAACCCTCTGCGGTAGACCACAGACTCTCCGCTCCAGTTCCTGAGGAGCCAGTAGAGCCCAGTGGTCCTTCCGCAGAAGCTGGTGGGTTGCCTCATGTACCTGATGACTTGCACTCGCCCCAGATCTCGCATACCCTCTCAGCATCCTGGCTCGCTTTGTGGCCACAGGTAGACACCGACCGCAGCACTGTTCTGCCGCTAAGAGGTTTTGCGTTATAATTGCAAGTACATCGGGCATGGGGTTAGTGTTAGGAGGACGCAGGCCAGTGGCCCTTACTGGACACTCAGACGCTTCTTGGGCAGACGACGCCGAGACCCTCAGGTCTTCTCAGGGCTACTGCTTCAGCCTTGGTTCAGGTGCCGTCTCGTGGAGAGCTACCCGCTCCTCGTCTGTTGCCCAGTCCAGCTGTGAGGCCGAGATCTACGCCGGGGCCATGGCAGCACAGGAGCTCCGCTGGCTGACCTTCTTGCTCACTGACTTAGGTGAGCAGCCTAGCTCTACCCCGGTCCTGTACGCTGACAACAGGGCCATGATCCTCCTGTGTCAGGAGCCTAGACTCGAGGGCAGAGCGAAGCATATCTAGGTGCGGTACTTCTCCTGCGCGAGCTACACCAGCGCCGCCAGGCTCGCGTAGTACACTTGGCCTCTGGTGCCAACACAGCTGATATCTTTACAAAGGCACTTGCGCCTAAATATCATCAGCGGCACTGTGTACAGCTCGGTCTATTTCCTGTAGCCTCTCACTTGCTAGGGCCTTGACTTTGTACAGTCCTTTATATATATTTACTCAGACTGGACTTGTGTCCTCTCCCAGTGGTTGGACTAGTAGTGCCGTCCTGGTCTTGTTCTTGCCTTGCCTGTACTCCTTTTGACTGGTCTTTAGACCCTTGTCTCAGTGGCTGGACTAGTAGTGCCGCCCTGAGCTGCTTGTTCAGGAACTGCCCCTATGCAGTCTAGGGGTGTGTCAAACATTTGTATCTCTAATATTTGTATAGACTATATAGGGTCACCTCTTAGAGAGTACAACCTTTAGAATATATATCGTTGTACCCAGGTTCTCTAGTCATTCATTATTCAGTTCTAAGATGACAATCATTCCCGGAGAGTCAGAAAAATTTATAAGCATTTATGCTTTTTAAAAATTGTGTATTGTAGATGCGAAGCTGCTTGTACCGCAATGTTTGGCATCGTCGAAGCGCGCTTTTCACCCTTCAACTAAAAAGGGGGTTGGAGATCATTCTTCCTCCACCCACGTTTTCTTTTTTCACAACTTGTTGGGCAGAGAAAAAGCCCTTAGGATCTTTCCAGAGACTGAGTCCCAGTTGTAAGAGATGCTTGAGTAGTGCAGCGAAGTTGAGTAGTTGAACCCTTGCACTAGTATGTGAGAGCAAGTGATAGATTAAAAGAACAAGCATACAGCAATATATAGAAAGCAGGAAAGTAAAGCAGCTGTAGAATACAGTTGAAAGAGCGGTTTATCGAGTCGCACAGCGACTCGATTGTCGGTTCTATTACCATCCTTGAAGTTGTAACGGTCAGTCGCAACCCTCCGGTTGCGACCCTTCGAGCCCTTTCGTGTTCTTTGTGTTAGAAGAAAAACTGAACAAGTGTTTGATAGAGAGAGAGAACAAGGGTATATACCTAAGAGTGTTGTACCCTCTAAGAGGTGACCCTATACAGTCTATACAAATATGAGTTATACATATATTTGACACACCCCCTAGACTGCATAGGGGCAAATCCTGAACAAGCAGCTCAGGGCGGCACTACTAGTCCAGCCACTGAGACAAGGGTCTAAAGACCAGTCAAAAGGAGTACAGGCAAGACAAGAACAAGACCAGGGCGGCACTACTAGTCCAGCCACCGGGAGAGGACACAAGTCCAGTCTGACTACATATATAGATATATATAGGACAGCACAAAGTCAAGGTCCTAGCAAGTGAGAGGCTACAGGAACTAGACCGAGCTGTACACAGTGCCGCTGATGATCTTTAGGCGCAAGCGCCTTCGTAAAGATATCAGCTGTGTTGGCACCAGAGGCCAAGTGAACTACGCGGGCCTGGCGGCGCTGCTGTAGCTCGCGCAGAAGGAAGTACCGCAGCTGGATGTGCTTCGCTCTGCCCTCAAGTCGAGGCTCCTGACACAGGAGTATCATGGCCCTGTTGTCAGCGTACAGGACTGGGGCAGAGCTAGGCCGCTCACCTAAGTCTGTGAGCAAGAAGGTCAGCCAGCGGAGCTCCTGTGCCGCCATGGCACCAGCGTAGATCTCAGCCTCACAGCTCGACTGAGCAACAGACGACGAGCGAGTGGATCTCCAAGAGATAGCACCTGAACCAAGGCTAAAACAGTAGCCCTGCGACGACCTGAGCGTCTCAGAGTCGTCTGCCCAAGAAGCGTCTGTGTGCCCAGTGAGGACCACTGGCCTGCGTCCTCCTAGCACTAACCCCATGCCTGATGTACTAGCAAGATATCGCAAAACCCTCTTAGCGGCCGACCAGTGCTGTGGTCGGTGTCTGCCAGTGGCCACAAAGCGAGCCAGGATGCTGAGAGGGTATGCGAGATCTGGGCGAGTGCAGGTCATCAGGTACATGAGGCAACCCACCAGCTCTGCGTAGGGGCCGCTGGGCTCTACTGGCTCCGCAGGAACAGGAGCGGAAAGCCCGTGGTCTACAGGTAGAGGTGTGGGCTGTGCAGAGGAGAACTGAAGACCGAACCTCTAAAGGACCTGACGCACCAAGTGTGACTGGGTCAGAGTGATGGTGCGTGCTGCTCTGTCCCTGGAGATCTGCAGGCCAAGATAGCGACGCAGCTCTCCAAGGTCAGTGCAGGTGTGTCTCTTCAGCAGCTTAGTCTTCACAGAGGCCAGTGTGTCCCTGTCAGGAGTAGCGAAGACCAGGTCGTCTACGTAGACAAGGATGTAGAACGGAGTCTGGCCGGACGACACAAACAGTGAAGGGTCAGCAGAGGACGGAAAGAACTGCAGGTCTGCTAACGTGGCACGTAGCGTGTCGTGCCACTCGCGGGGAGCCTGGCGCAGGCCGTAGACCGGGCGCCTGAGAAGCCACAGGGTCCCAGGAGGGAAGGTACCAGTGAAGCCCTGTGGTCGGCGCAGGTAGACCTGCTCGTGTAGGCTGCCTTGAAGAAAGGCAGTAGAGAAGTCGAGGGAGTGAAGCTCGTAGTCGCGCTGTGCTGCTACGTGTAGGAGCGCCCAAAGAGTGGTCATCTTTGGGGTCGGGGCGAAGGTCTGGAAGAAGTCAACCCCCTCGCGCTGACTGAAACCTCTAGCCACGTAGCGCGCCTTGAAGACAGGCGGCTCTCCAGGGGGGCGCTTCACCTTGAAGAGCCACCGACCATCGACTACGTTCACCCCAGGCGGGGGAACAGCGTCGACGTAGGTGCCGGTGGACCTCCAAGATGCCATCTCCTGCTCCATGGCAGCTATCCACTGAGAGGCCCAAGGTCCCGAGGTGGCCTCAGCGTAGGTGCGAGGGGTTGGGATGTCGAAGGCGTCTAGGTCACCCTCAGGGACTAACAGCATGGAGCAGAGATGGGGAGCAGCCTCGGAAAGGAAAGCAAGCTCGTACTGCCTGTCCTCTAGGACGTCACTGCCGAGGGCAGGAGCACCCCCGACGGACGGAGGACGGGCAGGGTCAGAGACCAGAGCGGTAGTGTAGTCAAGGCGGCGAGTAGAGGTGAAGTCAGCGACAGCAGCGACAAGCGCGTCAAGGCGCGAGACAGGAATAGAAGGGTCGGTAACAAGCGAGGCAAGAACCCGAGGGACAAGGGGACGAGCAGCACGGAGGTAGTCAGAGAAAGGAGGAGGTGCAACAGCAAGGGATGAGGGAGGAGGGGACGGGAGGAGGGGAGGACGAGACGAGTGGGAACGGAGCAACATAGGGTGGGAGCGCAGGACAGGAGAGACGGGACGAGCACGGGAGGGACGGCGAGCCCAAATGTGAGACGGAGGTGTAGGGTCAGGGGACAGCGGAGGAGATACAGGAGGGGAACGAGGAGGAAGACGGGCCGGAGACGAGTCTGGCGGCAGGAACACAGGACCGTAGACAGGAAGGTCAGCAGGCGGTGGGGGAGACACCATCGCACAGTCCGGGGAGGGAAGGCCGAGCAGGCGGAGAGCGGAGACCGGCGGCGACGGCTGCTGCGGCGGCGACGACGGCTGGGCCGGAACCCTCGGACCAGGAGAGGCAGAACGACCGTCGGCATAACACTCAACAGCAGCACCCCCAGAACCAACACCCCCAGAGCGAGAACCCCCTCCAACACCAGCGGCACCCCCAGGCGCCGCAGGACAAACACCCTCCTCCACACCAGCACCCCCAGGGGCCAAGAGCGGCAGCGGCAGTGGCGTCGACGACTGCGGCGGTGACGGCTGCGGCGGCGACGGCGGCGGTGGCTGCAGCGGGGTCGGCGACTGCGACAGTGGGGGCGGAGGCACCGGGGAAGGGGGACGCGGCAAGGACAGACTGGGGGTACCACCAGAGTCAGCAGACTCCTCAACGGGGACAACCGACGGGAGGGGAGTGACGTGAGAGACACCAGACGGGGCAGGACGAGGCGGGAGAGGGGCAGGGGCTACCGGGGGAGAGGGAGCAAGGAACAGGGGGGGGGCAACTGGGAGATCTCGGTGAGGGAAGCGGCGGTAGAAGGAGACCGACTCGTCAAAGGTAACGTCACGAGAGTGGAGGAAGCGGTGAAACGGCGGGTGGTAGAAAAGCCAGTCAGACGAGTCCAGGGGGAAACCGAGGAAGACACAGGGGACAGTGCGGGCAGTGAGCTTGTCCGTGCCAGAGGCACGAACGTGCGCAAGGCAGTCCCAGACGTGGAACGCAGATGCGTCACCGGGGGACCTGGTCCAAAGGAGGGTCGGCGAAACCTGCGGCCGCTGGGAGCGTGGCCACAGGTTAAGCTGGTGAGCAGCGTAGCGAACAGCGAACGGCCACAGAAAATGGGGGGCATCGGCATGGATCATGGAGGTACGGGCGACCTCCATGACCAAGCCGATGCGGCGCTCAGCAACCCCATTCTGCTGTGGCGAGTCTGGCAAGGTGTACGACTGGGTGATGCCCTCCGCACGACAGAACTGTCCAAGCCGACCAGAGGCGAACTCGCCGCAACGGTCGGAGTGGAGACACAACACGGGGAGACCGCGGTGGAGACGCGCAGCCACAACCCACGGGAGAAGAACGTCGGGCACGTCGGCCTTCCGCTCCAGGGGAAACACCGTGGTGTAGCGCGTGTAGTCGTCGACGAGCACAAGGAAGTAGCGCTCACCGCGTGGTCCGGGGACGGGGGCCGGGCCCCAAACGTCCAGGTGCAAGGTCTGGAGGGGGGCAGTGGCCGGGCGCAGCGAGGAGGAGTGGGGGGCAT
This sequence comes from Closterium sp. NIES-67, assembly GCA_027943415.1. NCBI lineage: Eukaryota > Viridiplantae > Streptophyta > Zygnematophyceae > Desmidiales > Closteriaceae > Closterium > Closterium sp. NIES-67. The sequence continues at coordinate 11,846 of BQMB01000961.1, forward strand.
GGCGGAGCCGGCCCTCGACGCACGGCGTGCACGGTGGCGCAGTCGAGGGAGGAAGGGCGGGGAGCGACGCAGGGAGACCTAAGACAAGGCCGTGCTGGGACATGTGACGCAGACGAGGGAGAGCAGGGTGACCTAAGCGGTGGTGCCAGAGAAGGGACGGGTGAGTGAGGGAACGACACGAGCAAGCTGCAGCAACCTGGGAGGACGCACCAACCGGAGGGGAAGCGGTGTCTAAGGTAAACAGACCGGACACCGGGTCCCGGGGGAACGTCGCAAGGGGGGAACCTGAGACAGCCTCAGAACAGACAGCGAACCGCTCGTGCCCGGGGAACGTGGTGGTGACGCCGAGGTCCTGGAGACAGCCGACACCAACCAGGTTCCTCGAGAATGAGGGAACGTGGAGGCCTGTAATGGAGCCCGAGGGAACTGCTGGACAGGGAAGGGACGTAGAACTGCGAGCGACGACAGGACCCGCAGAGGGGTCAGCGAGAGAGACGACAGCTGGCGTAGCAAGCGGCGTGAGCGCGGAACGGTCGCGGAAGAAGCAGGCAGAAGAACCGGAGTCGAGAGTGAAGGACAGCGCCGCAGTGGCGGGGGCAGGGGACGGAGCCGGTGCAGAGACGAGGCTAGACAAACGAGGCAGTCCTACGCCTGACGCAGCAGGGGAGGCTAGGCTACACAATGGTGCAACACCCAAACTAGAGAACACAGGGTAATAAGATCCAGCAACACTAGCAGCATCAGAATACAAGGCATGCAAAGCAGCACCTATCTCATCCATGTCTAACTCGAAGATCGGCACGCCCTGGCGGAGCAGGCTGTGCCAGTCAGGGAGGTCCGAGGCCGGGCCAAAGCGACGACGAAACAGATCGTCGAGGTGGCGGAAACAGCGGGTAGTCGGGTGCGGGCGGCGGCACAGAGTGCCGCGAAGGGGCCCGGTCTGAAGCTGGTACTGACAGGTGACAGCACCGGAGCCGCTGGTAGACGCCAAGCTGCGCGGGCCGCCACCACTGCCACCACCTCCGAAGGTGCCGGGCCAACCAGGCGGGAGGTGAGCCCACTGCTGCGGGGGCTGCGGCTGGGACGGCAGCTGCTGCTGGGACGGCGGCTGCGGCGCGGGCTGCTCCTGCTGCGGCTGGGGCTGCTGCTCCTGACCACCAACGCTAGTCCCCCCAGACGGACTACTCTCACGACCACCAACACCACTACCTGCGCCACCACCCCTACCACCCTGGCGACCACGGCCACCGCGGCGCGAGCGCTGCTGTGGGTGGACCGCAGCAGCCATCTCAGTGAGGGGGGTCGCCGTGGCGACCGCAGCCGAAACGTCAGTGAACGTGGACTGGGAGGGGGCACAGCCGTGAAAGATAGAGACTGCCGGCGCACCGCTCGACTGAGCGATAGTGCGCTGGCGAGTCTCGATCTCGGTAAGGGTATCGACAAAGGCAGTGAGAGTGAGGTCAGCCGGGTGCAGGCTAAGGAAGTGATCGCGAGCACTAGCTAGGCGGTCCGGCAGGCGCATGGCGATAAAATAGAGGGTCATGCAGAATGGGGGGGGGAGAGCAGTGAGCTGGGCAGCAGTGCTGGCAGTGCGATAGCGAGTCTCTAGGGCACGCAGGTGAGTGGCAAAGTCTGCGACGGTAGGGAAAGCTGCAAGGTCTGGGAAAAGCATAGGGAAGAGCAGGCGACCAGCAGAAGCAGACGCGGGTGTGGAATAGCGGGCAATAACAGCGTCTAAGTAAGCTTTGGCCGTCTCAATAGTAGCAAAACGCGAGCGCTCAGAGACAGGGAGGGCGTGGCTAATGGCAACCTGAGCGACTGCATCGCGGGAGTCCCAGACCGCACGGGCAAGCGCGGCAGTAGAGAAGGTCTCACGGTCATCAGAGGAGGGATCAGTAGGGAGGGGTGCAGGTGCGGGGGGGCGGGGGAGCAAGCCGTCGACATGGACAACCAAAGAGTGGCCATCCTGGCGCTGACCTGTAAGGTGGCGGCGGAGATCGGAGAGCCAGGCGGTGAAGTCAACCGCATGGCCCTCAGCGTCCAGTCGGAGCACGAAGTCCGCCATCGTGCAGGGTCAGCGGCACAGCTCCACAGGAACACAGCGACAGCCCCCTCCAGCACGGCGGCCGTGAAGCGCCTCAGCACAGGCGAGCAGAGGAGACGGAGCCCGAGGCGGCACGGCAGGACGAGCCGGGGCGAAGGGGCCAGGCAGGTGCGGTGGGGCCAGGCAGGCGCGGCGGGGCCAGGCAGGGGCAGCGGGGCCAGGAAGGCGCGGCAGGGCCAGGCAGGCGCGACGGGCCAGGCAGGGGCGGCGGGGCCAGGGGGCGCGGCAGGGCCAGGCAGGCGCGGCGGGGCCAGGCAAGGCGCGACGGGCCAGGCAGGGGCGGCGGGGCCAGGAGGCGCGGCAGGGCCAGGCAGGCGCGGCGGAGCCAGGCAGCGCGGCGGGGTCAGGCAGGCGCGGCGGGGCCAGGAGGCGCGGCAGGGCGAGGCAGGCGCGGCGGGACCAGGAGGCGCGGCAGGGCCAGGCAGGCGCGGCGGGGCCATGCAGGCGCGGCGGGGCCAGGCAGACGCGACGGGGCCAGGCAGGCGCGGCGGGGCCAGGCAGGGGTGGCGGGGCCAGGCAGGCGCGGCGGGGCCAGGCAGGGGCGGCGGGGCTAGGAGGCACACGGGGCCCAGGAGAGGTGCGACGGGCTAGGAGGCGCGTTAGGGGCCCAGGAGGGGCGTGACACGGGCTAGGAGGCGCGATAGGAGCACGACGGGGCCTAGGTGGGGGCGGCGCGACGGGGCCTAGGTGAAAGCGCGACGGGGCCTAGGAGGCACGTGCGGAAGCGGTAGGTGGGGAGGGGGGGGGGGGTCGAACCTACGGGTGATACCATGTCGAGAAGAAAACTGAACAAGTGTTTGATAGAGAGAGAGAACAAGGGTATATACCTAAGAGTGTTGTACCCTCTAAGAGGTGACCCTATACAGTCTATACAAATATGAGTTATACATATATTTGACAGTTGTACCCTCTACGAGTACGCACCTATGTAGCCTATAAGACATATACAAAATATGTTTGACACGCCCCCTAGGCTAGATGAGGGGCAGTGCCTGGCAAGAAACACACAGCTCAGGGTGGCACTACTAAACCAACCTCTGAGGCAGGGGTCCGAAGACCAGTCAGAAAGAGTACAAACTAAGCAAGAGCAATCCAGGGCGGTACTACTAGTCCAGCCACTTTGACAAGGGCCACAAGGCCAGTCAAGATAATATAAAAAGTAGTCAATCAAGGTCCTAGCAAGTGAGAAGCTACAGGAACTAGACCAAGCTGTATTCAGCGTCGCTGATGATGTTTAGGCGCAAGCACATTCGTAAAGATATCAGCAGTGTTGGCACCTGAGGCCAAGTGTGTTACGCGGGTCTGGCGGCGCTGCTGAAGCTCGCGCACAAGCAAGTACCACAGCTAGATGTGCTTCGCTCTGCCCTCCAGTCGAGGTTCCTGACACAGGAGGATCATGGCCCTGTTGTCAGCGTACAGGACCGGGGTAGAGCTAAGCCGCTCGCCTAAGTCTGTAAGCAAGAAAGTCAGCCAGCGGAGCTCCTGTGCCGCCATGGCACTAGCGTAGATCTCAGCCTCACAGCTAGACTGGGCAACACACTACGAACGAATGGACCGCCACGAAACGGCGCCTGCACGAAGGGTAAAGCAGTAACCCTGGGAGGACCTGAGCGTCTCAGAGTCGTCCACCCATGAAGTGTCTGTGTGCCCTGTAAGGACCATTGGCCTGTGTCCTCCTAGCACTAGCCCCATATCTGATGTGCTTGCTAGATAATGCAAAACCCCCTTAGCGGCCGACCAGTGCTGCAATCGGTGTCGGCCTGTGTCCATAAAGCAAGCCAGGATGCTGAGAGGGTATGCGAGATCTGGACGAGTGCAAGTCATCAGGTACATGAGGCAACCCACCAGCTCTACGTAAGGACCACTGGGCTCTACAGATTCCTCAGGGACTGGAGACGAGAGGCTTTGATCTAATGGCAGGGTGTGGGTTGTGCACAGGAGAACTGAAGGCCGAACCTCTGAAGGACTTGGTGCACCAAGTGTGACTGTGTCAGAGTGATCGTGCACGATGCTCTGTCCCTAGAGATCTGCAGGCCAAGGTATCGGCGTAGCTCTCCCAGGTTAGTGCAAGTGTGTCTCCTCAGCAACTCAACCTTCATGGAGGCTAGTGTGTCTCTGTCTGCTATTGAAAAGACCAGATCATCTACGTAGACAAGGATGTAGAACGGGGTCTGGCCAACACGCCGGTCTGCAGACGCCGGAAAGGACTGCAGGTCAGCTAACGTAGCACGCAGCGTGTCCATCGTCTTGCGCGGCGCCTTCCGCAGGCCGTAAACCGGGAGCCGGAGGAGCCATTGGGTCCCTGGGGCGAAGGTGCCGGTGAAGACTGGCGGTCGACGAAGGTAGACCTGCTCGTGCTGACTACCCTGAAGAAATGCTGTCGAGAAGTCGAGAGAGTGCAGCTTGTAGTCACGCTGTACTGCTACGCATAGCAGCGCCCGAAGAGTAGTCATTTTGGGGGTCGGGGCGAAGGTCTGGAAGAAGTCAACACCCTCGCGCTGACTGAAGCCTCAAGCTACGTAGTGCGCCCTGGACACCGGTGTCTCTCCAGGAGGGCGCTTCACCTTGAAGAGCCACCGGTCATTGACTACGTTCACCCCAGGTGGGGGAACTGTGTCGACGTAGGTGCCAGTGGATCTCCAAGATGCCATCTCCGCGCCCATGGCAGCTATCCACAAAGAGGCCCCGAGTCCCGAGGTCGCCTCAACGTAGGTGCAAGGGATTGGGATGTCAAAGACTTCTGGGTCACCCTCAAGGACTAGCAGCATGGAGCAGGAAAGCAAGCTCGTACTGCTGGTCCTCTAGGACGTCACTGCCAAGGGTAGGACGGGGGACGGGCGAACGGAGGACGGGCAGGGTCAGAGACCAGAGCGGTGGCGTAGTCAAGGTGGCGAGTAGAGGCAAAGTGTGAGAGTACGACCCCGTTACACCAATCTCCCTTTCCATATCTCCTTTCAATTCCATTCCTCTTTTTATCTCATCCTATTTGGTTTCCTATTTCTCCTATTCCATTATCTTTTGGTTTATCCTGTTATTATAATTATATCACCGACCAGGCTCGGGATGTACTGGCGCTCTATATCTAGCGTAATCTTGCTGTAATCACTTAAAGCCAACAGCCTCGCGTGGCTATACGCAGGGTGATTCTATTTCTAGAAGGATCTATTCCCTTTGATAGGATAAACCTGGTTACTTGATGTACTCTGGAAGTATAAGAGTGCCTTGTATCAATCAATAGTGCAACTTTTCCTCGACACATTCGATCCTGTGACACTTGGTAATCACAACTTTTCTCACTCAGCCGCGCTCAGCTAAGCAAGAGCAGCGGGAAAACCTGCTTCGAAAAACCGTCGGGGGCGACTCTTTCGGCGCCGATTCTGGTAGGTACCAGCTCCACGTTTTTCGAATCCACCCCCCCCTGCGTGTTTTGAACAGGGTGGCGAATTTCGACAACGTCAAGGTTACCCAGCAGCTCTTCACGCGCATCGCAGCCCTTAAGGAGGAGATGCGAGCCGATCGCGAAGCTTGGCGAAACGAGCTCGAGCGAGTAGCTCGACTCGCCGGCGCGCAGCACGACACGTCAACGGCGACGACGCAGCAGTCGCAGCAGTTTCTCGAGGCTCCAAAACCGCGCCCACCTGAGCCGTTCGATTCGAGCGATCGAAATTCCGACGCCCGCAGATGGATCGCTGGCATGGAGATCTACTTTGCAGCTGTCGGATGGAGCTCGCCAGTCTGGGATGGTCAACGTGTACGACTCGCGGCGACACTGATGCGAGGACCGGCACTCGAGTGGATCTGCAGGAACAGCACCTTCATCCACGGCGAAGCCACGTAGCAGCAGTTCCGCACCGACCTGCTGAAACGCTTCGAGCCGATAAATTCGGGTTTCCTTGCCCGGGAAAAAAGTCATCGCCATCGACAGTTCGGGAGTGTAGCGCAGTACACGCAACAGATGGAGGAATTTTATAACCGCATTCTTGACCTGACCGAAGGGGAAAAAGTACAGTCGTATCTCGCCAGACTGAAGACCGAAGTCAAACGACAGGTAGCAGCGACAAATTACGCGAGCTACAGTGACGTCGTTTCGGCAGCAGAGCAATTCGACATGGTCAACGCCGGAACACGACGGGCGCACGTCGGCATTACGCGACAGGGCAACCGCTCGGCTCACACCACGTTCGCCGACCCGATGGAAATTGACAGTTTCGACGGGCAGTCACGTCCGAAAAACACCAACTACACGTGTGATTTTTGCGGAGTGCCGGGCCATCGAATCTTCGACTGCAACAAAATGAAAGCCGCACGCGCAGAGTATCGGGCACACAATAGTGGGGGAAATTCTTCGGCCAATCAGAAGCCAAAAAATGGAATTCGCCAGTAATTGCGGATCTAGCTGGTGAAAAAGAAAAGATCCGTAAGCGGCCGCGAGATTCCGGGAAAATCGACTTCAACGAAGCTGATTCGACGCGAGCAGGAGGAAATGATGGGGAAAAATCTCCACCCCACAACCAGTCTTCGCCAGAGAACATCGCCGAGAAAAAACCTGACTCCGCGAAAAAGGACTCTGCCGAGACGGGGAAACTCTGAGAAGACCCAAGAAATTATAAGGATTCGTTAAAGTTATCTAATAAAGATGCTTTAATGAAAACTTATAATTCTTGAGGGGCTAGAGCCTTGGAGAAATTTTGGGAGGGACTCCAGAAGAAGCAAAAACTTGTGGAGATCATACCGGTACCCTGAATGTGACTACGTCATCGAAGTTGACGCTAGCGACCAGGCAGTAGGAGCAGTCTTGATGCAAAACCAGGGGAATGGACTGCAACCAATCGCCTATCTCAGCAAGAAACTACACGGGGCAGAACTCAACTACCCGATACACGACCTGGAGGCCCTTGCTATTATCATCGCCTTCAGAACATGGAGATGTTATCTCGAAGGACGGAAAACAACCGTCTACACCGACCATTGCAGCCTGAAATATTTGAAGACAGAACCAAACCTCTCCAGGCGGCAGGTCCAGTGGATTGACTTCCTCGAGACGCACTTCCACTATGACATCGTGTACAAGCCCGGCCACAAAAACAAAGCAGATGCTCTTAGTCGGCCTGCACACGTTGCCGAAATCCACATCGAAAGGATGAATCCACTTCTCAAGGGACTCTTCACACACGGGTACACCATCGACCCGGAAATTCCTTTGGCAGCAAAACGACACCTGCTACAGTGGGACAGTCACATCACATACCGTAAGGGATCAACAAAGATCTGGGTACCCAATTACCCTCCTTTGCGCAAGTTACTACTCGAAGAATACCACGATGTCCTATACGCAGGACACTTCGGTAGCAACAAGACACTTACTGGTATTGCAAAGCACTACTACTGGCCCCACATGGCAGCCGACGTCCAACAATTCGTCACCTCGTGTGCTACATGTCAGCGGATGAAGAGCAGCAAGCAGAAAAAAACAGGACTGCTGCAACCTCTTCCTCTCCCAGAACAGCCATGGCAAGTGGTTAGCCTGGATTTCATCACTGGGTTACCAACTACCACGAGCGGTCATGACGCAATCCTCGTCGTCATCGACAAATTCTCCAAAATTTGACATACAAGATAGCACGCAACGAAGAAACAGCACAACTATTCGTTCGCTACATCATCTCACAACATGGCATTCCAACCACACTCATCTCCGACTGAGACCCCAAGTTCACCAGCAAGTTATGGAAGGAACCGATGTCTCTGCTCGGGACCAAACTCGCCATGTCATCCGCCTACCATCCGCAGACAGACGGACAAACCGACCGCCTCATCCAAATTGTAGAGCAACTCCTCCGCGCAGCGTGCAAAGATGAAATCTCTACATGGGACTTGCACCTGCCCGTCCTGGAGTTTGCCTACAACAACACCACTCACGCCGCTACTGGACAGACGCCGTTCTTCCTCTGCTACGGACGCCACCCGCTCATGCCGCAAAAACCGACAGCATCAGCCACAGTCCAACCTGCACACGACTTCATCACGACCATGCATCAGCTTTGGGATTGGACCCACAAGCGCCTCCTCGACATTCAGCAGCAACAGAAGCGCCAGGCCGTTCGCCACCGCACTGATCACACCATCACCGTGGGAGACCAAGTTCTTCTCGACACCTGCAATATCAATATCAATCATCTTCCACCCAAATTGCGACCTTGCTTCTGCGGGCCCTTTCTCGCTGAAGCACAGGTCACTCCTGTTACCTTCCGCTTACGCCTGCCAGCTACCTGCAAGTTTCACAATGCCTTCCATGTCCAACTTCTGAAGCCCTATCGAGACCCTAACACGGTCTTCACCGGACGCCAACCCCCACCGCTGCTGCCCGTCCTCGTCCACGATGAACCCGAGTACGAGGTCGAGTCCGTGCTCGCACACCGCCGTCGTCGGAATGGCACCGTCGAGCTTCTCATTCGTTGGAAGGGTTATGATCCTTCTGAGGATACTTGGGTTCCTTGAGCAATCCGAGATGGGTAATGCTCATCGCCCCCTTCGGGAATACCTTGTCAAGCAGGGTGTTACTTCTACAACCCAGCTTTGAGGGGGGGGAAGTGTGAGAGTACGACCCCGTTACACCAATCTCCCTTTCCATATCTCATTTTAATTTCATTCCTCTTTTTATCTCATCCCATTTGGTTTCCTATTTCTCCTATTCCACTATCCTTTGGTTTATCCTGATATTATAATTATATCACCGACCAGGCTCGGGATGTACTGGCGCGCTATATCTAGCGTAATCCTGCCGTAATCCCTTAAAGCCAATAGCCTCGCGAGGTTATGCACAGGGTGATTCTATTTCTAGAAGGGTCTATTCTCTTTGGATAGGATAAACCTAGTTACCTGATGTAATCTGGAATTATAAAAGTGCCTTGTATCAATCAATAGTGCAACTTTTCCTCGACACATTCGATCCTGTGACACAAAGTTAGCGACTGCAGCGACAAGCACGTTAAGACTCGAGACATGAACTGACGGGTCGGTTACGAGGAAGGCAAGGATCCGAGGAACAAGAGGACTAGCGGCACGAAGGTAGTCAGACAGAGGAGGCGGAGCGATTGCATGCGAGGACGGAGGAGGCGATGGGAGGAGGGGAGGACGAGACGCGTGGGAACAAAGCAACATAGGGTGGGAGCGCTGAACAGAGAAGACATGACAAGCACGGGAGAGACGGCAAGACCAGACGTGAGACGGAGGCGTCGGGTCAGGTGACAGGGGAGGAGACATAGGAGGAGAACGAGGGGGGAGACGAGCGAGAGACAAGTTCGGCGGAGGAAAGACAGGGCCGTGGACAGGCAGGGGAGGCGGCGGCGAGGGAGGTCAGGGGAGGGAAGGCCGAGGAGGCGAAGGGCGGACATCGGCGACGACTGCAGCTGCTGCTGTTGCTACTCCACGCCGACACCAGAACCTTGAGCTGCACCATGGCTAACCCCAGGACACTCCATGCCAACACCCCCAGAACGAGAACCCTCTCTAGCACCTATGCCACCCCCGAGATAGCCGTGACAAGCCACAACAGTAACCCCATGACTGGCACCCACATAACCAACACCCCCAGAACGAGAAACCTCTTCAGCACCGGTGCCACCCCCGAGACCATCGGGACAAGATACGAGAGAAACCCAAGGACTAGCACCCTACCAAACGCCCCCATCCCCAGAACTCGCGGACCCCGATGGCTGCTGTGGCTGCAGCTTCGACGACGGCGACGGCTGCTGCTGTTGCGGCGGCGACTGCGACGGAGGAGGGGACACCAAGGCGGAGTGAAGCTGCAGGATCCTCGGAGTCAGCCGACTCCTCAGCCGGGACAAGTGACGGGAGAGGAGTGACGTGCAACACACCGGATGGGGCAGGACGCGGGGGTAGAGGAGCAGGGGCTACCGGGGGAGTGGGAACCAGAAATAAGGGGGAGGGAAACCGGGAGATCTCGGTGGGGAAAGCGGTGATGGAAGGAGACAGACTCATCAAAAGTGACATCACGCGAGTGAAAGAAGCGGTGCGGGTGGTAGAAGTGCCTTTCAAACACGTCAAGAGGGAAACCAAGGAAGACACAGGGGACAGTGCGGGTAGTGAGCTTGTCCGTGCCAGAGGCACGAACATGAGCAAGGCAGCCCCAAATGTGGGACGCAGACGTGTCACCAGAGAACCTAGTACAAAGAAGGGTTGGCGAAACCTATGGCCGCTGAGAGTGTGGGCACAGGTTAAGCTGGTGAGCGGCATAGCGAACAGCGAACGAACACAGTAATTGGGGTGCACCAGCATGGATCATGGAGGTACGAGCAACCTCCATGACCAAACCGATGCGTCGCTCAGCAACCCCATTCTGCTGCGGGGAGCGTGGCAGGGTGTACGACTTGGTGATGCCCTCCGCACGACAGAAACGGCCAATCTCAATGGAGGCAAACTCGCCGCCACAGTCGGAGTGCAGACGAAGCACTGGGAGGCCGCGGTGGACGCGCGCAACTATGACCCACGGGATAAGAACGCCAGGCACGTCGGCCTTCCGCTCCAGGGGAACATCGTGGTGTAGAGCGTGTAGTCATCGATAAGCACTAGAAAGTAGCGCACTCAACGCGGCCCAGGGACAAGGGCTGGGCCCAAATGTCCAAGTACAGGGTCTGGAGTGGCGCATTGGTAGGGGGAAATGAGGAGGAGTGAGGAGCATGACGTAGCCGGCCCTCAACGCAAGGTGTATACGGTGGCTCCGGCGAGGGCAAAAGGGCAGGGAGTGACGCAGGGAGACCAAAGACAAGACCGTGATGGGACATGTGACGAAGACGTGGGAGTGCGGGGTGACCTAGGCGATGATGCCACAGCAGCGACGGGTGAGTGGGCGACCGATACGAGCAAGCCGCGGCGACCTGGGTTACCGCAGGCACCTGGGGGGATGCCCTCACCCCGGGGGACAAAGTGTCAAGCGTAAACAGGCCGAACACAGGGTCCCGGGGGAACGTGGTCAGAGGGGCACCAGTGGCGGCCTCGGTACAAACCTCGTACCGTTTGTGTCCGAGGAACGTAGTGGTGACGCTAAGGTCCTGAAGACAGCCGACACCAACTAGGTTCCTAGAGAACGAGGGGATGTGCAGGCCTGTAAGGGAGCCCGAGGGGACTGCCGGAGAGGGGAGGGTAGTGGAGCTACGAGCTACTACCGGACCTGAGGAGGGGTCAGCAAGCAGTACAGCGGCGGGGGTAGCAAGCGGCGTGAGCGCAGTGTGGTCGTGAAAGAAACAGGCAGACGCTCCAGAGTCGAGCGTAAAGGAGAGCGACGTAGTAGCGTCAGCCGGAGGAGGGGCGAGTGTAGAGCCTAGGCTAAACAAGGCACAGGGTCCTACGCCTGACGCAGCAGGGGAGCCTAGACTACACATAGGGGACATACCTACGTGAGGCAATATCGGATAATAGTGTCCAAACACACTAGAGTCATCAGCATACATGACATACATAGCAGTCCTAATCTGCTCCATGCCAAGCACAAAGACAGACACACGGCGGCGAACCAGGGCGTACCGGTCAGGAGGGTCCGACATGGGACCAAAGCGGTGGCAGAAAAGGTCGTCCATGCAGGTAGCAGCGGTCGGCGGTGTGGCCGGACCGGGAGCAGACGGTGCCGCGACGGGGGCCGGTCTGAAGCTGGTACTGGCAGGTGACCGCACTGGAGCCGCCATCCGACACCGAGCTGCGCCCGCCACCACCACGACCACCGCCACTAGCGCCGCCAGTCCACCACGGCGGCGGGGGTTGCTACGGCGAGTGCTGCTACGGCTGCTGGTGATGCTGCTGAGTCTGCTGCTGTTGCTGCTGCTGCTGAGGCTGCGTCTGCTGCTGCTGCTGCTCCGAGGCACCAGCCTTGGTCCCCTCATCCGAACCACCGTCTTTCCCCCCCAACTCCTCCACCCTCCCCACCCTCACCCCCCATCCCTCCACCACCCCCCACTTTGGGGCGGTGGCCCTTACCTGGATGCCGCTGCGCTGAGGCCACAGTGGCGGTCTCAGCAACAGAAGCAGAGACATCTGAGTAAGAGCACTGGGAGGGAAAAGAACCCTGAAAGATAGGGACCGGCGCAGTACCGCTAGACTGAGAGAGAGTGGGCTGGCGGGTCTATATCGCAGACAGGGCAGTGATAATGGTGGGGAGGGTGAGGTCACCCGGGTGCTGACTAAGTGGTCGCGGGCTATGGCTAGGCGGTCAGGGAGGCGCGTGGCAATGAGATAAAGGGTAGCGCAGGGCGGCGGCGGAAAAACAGTGAGTTGAGCCTCAGTGCTAGCAACGCGGTAGCTAGTCTCAAGTGCGCGGAGGTGAGTGGCAAGGTCGGCGATAGAGGGGAAGGACGCAAGATCAGGGAACAACATGGGGAGGATCAGGCGGCGAGCAGAGGCGGAGGTGGGGGTGGAATTGCTCGCAATGACAGCATCTAAGAAGGCCTGGGCGTTCGCTACTGTGGTAAAGCGGGGACGCTCAGACAGAGGAAGCACGTAACTAATAGAAAGCTGCGCGACGGCGTCGCGCGAGTCTCAGACAGCATGACTAAGCGCAGCAGCGGAAAAGGCCTCACGCTCAGCGATGGTGGGGGCAGCAGGGAGGGCAACAGGCGCAGCGGGGCGGGGAAGCAAACCATTGACATGAACAGCTAGGGAGTGACCGTCCAGGTGCGGACCTGTAAGGCGACGGCGGAGGTCGACGAGCCACGCCTCGAAGTCTATCGCCCGACCCTCCGCGTCCAGGCGGAGCCGTGAGTCCGCCATCATCACGGCTGCAGCAGCTGACTGCCACTGACAGGGAGAGAAGGAAAGGAGGAGGAAAGCAGTGGAGAGTGGTGGAGAGCGATGGAGACATCTGGCAGACGTGCCGGCGCAGAAGGGAGCAGCGACAGAGCGACGCGGCGGGGGCAGCGACACGACGGCACAGCTACGTGGCGGCTCGGCGGCACTGCGGCGCGGGCTGCGGCCGGCGGAGCAGGGGCCGTTGGCACTGGGGGCCGGCGAGGGAGGGCCTGGCTAGTTGGAGGCCGGCGGGGCGCACAGGGCTAGCGTGGCACACGGGGCTAGCGGGGCACTAACTGGGCTAGTGGGGCAAATGGGGACAGCAGGGCGCACAGGGCCAGCGGGGCGCACGGGGCTAGCGGGGTGCGACGATGCTAGCGGGGCACGAACGGGGCCAGCGGGGAGCTAAGGAGCCAGCGGGGCTCGACGGGGTCAGCGGGGCGCACACGGGGCCAGCGGGGCGAACGGGGCCAGCGAGGCGTACGGGGCTAGCGGGGCTGGACGGGGGCCAGCGGGGCGCTAACGGGGCTAGCGGGTCGCGAATGGGGCTAGCGGTGCGTTAAGGGGCCAGCGGGGCGTACGGGGCCAGCGGGGCGCTAAGGGGCCAGCGTGGCGCTAACGGGGCGGCTAGGATTAGGCCTAAGGCGGAAGCGCGGGTGGGCAGGGGGGGGGACCTTACCTAACGTGATACCATATCAGAATGGGAATGAATGATGCAAACAGGTTGGTTTTGTCTAAGGGGTTGTACCCTCTAAGAGTACGCACCTATCTAGCCTATAAGACATACAAAATATGGTTGACGCTTAGGGCAAATTTCTACAGCCTCGCGTTAGACTAACCTCGCATCAGACTCGTCATTGTGCCCGAACCACTGCTCAGATTCACCTTCCTCGCGTCAGACCTGGCCTCACATGCCAACCGTCGCAAAAGTAGTTTTGCGATGCCACGTGTATACGTTTCACTCGCAAATGACTGTTCACTCAATCCAGCACCATGCAAGTTGCCGAAATTTCAAGCGTGAAATGAACAGTATTGCGCTTTCGCAGATGCCATTTGCGAATTCGCTGATGCGACAAAACATTCGCCATGAGTTTCCAATTTAGCGAAATTCACAGCATAGTTCGCCACTTTCTGCTGGTTGGCTACTGATCTTTTCCGCGCGTGCGATATGTGACCGCACAGTGGTTCCAATCTGGGCAACTTGATCGCTGTGGCGATCTGCCATTGGTCACGATCAGGCCCTCAGATTGGTTTTAGGGAGTCTGATTGCTCAGGGTCGCCCATGTGAGAGCCCATGATTTTCAGGGTCGGGTTTTGGGCGTGGCATGTTTTGTCAGACCTTTGTTTTTTTGTAAGTCTGAGTAAGCAGGCCTGCATTTTTGTAGTTTATGGTTCTAATGTCAGATCGGACTTCACTGCGTACAATTCGACTCAGACGACCTGCGTGATTTTAGCGGACTTGTCAACCCCCTCACACGTGCTCCAGCTCGCCTCGGACTACTAGCGTGATTCTGGTGAGGACCACTCACGCCCCTCACACCTGCTCCAACTTGCCTCAAACTTGCATGATTCTGGTCAAGGACCAGTCACGCCCCTCACATCTGCTCCAACTCACCTTAAACTTGCGTGATTCTGGTCAAGGACCAGTCACCCCCCTCACACGTGATCTAGCTCGCCTAGGCAGATAAGATTCAGTTTCAGGGCACATTTCGTGTATGGCTGATTCGTCAGGCTCACTAAAACAACAACATACTATTTTTCAGGCCTTAGAAAATCGGAGCACACAATTTTCAGGTTTGATAAAAATCAGGGTATGCCCTAAAGAACACCTTGATATACAGGTTTTCATGCCTTTTTGGCCTGAATTATGAGGCCCCGGTGACGATGAATTTATTTTCGGGCACATGCACTTTTTGCACCATAAACGATTTGCGAGCGTGTGCTGCATTATCTGATGCGAGGAAGGCAATACAGAGTACCGCACGTTTAACGCGAGGTTGGTCTTACGCGAGGCTGTAGGAATTCGCCGTTATACATTTGTACTGTATATCTATTTATAGGCTAGACAGGTACGTGCTCTTAGAGAGTACAACCCACAACTCATACAACACCCTGTATGCCCTTGCTTAGTTAGTTTGCTGCTCTGAGATGATGTCACGCTACGTAGGTCCCACCCACCCGCGCTTCCATCCTAGCCTACCCTGACCTAGCCCGTCGTTCCGCGCTGCCGTAGTCTGCTGCGCTGAGTCGCCCTAGTCCGCCGCGCCGCGCTGCCCTTTTCCGCCGCGCTGGCCCTGTCACGCCGTACGGGCCCCGTTGCGCCGCCCTGTCTCGCTGCGACGACCTCGGCTAGCCGCGCGGCCCTTAGCTCGCCGCGGCCCCCACTCATCTCCAGATCCAGCTAGCCGTGTGGCCCCAGCTCGCCGCGGCTCCCAGCTCATGGTGGCCCCCGCTCGCCGCCGGCCCCAGCTGGCCGCGCGCCGCGGCCCCTGCTCGTCGCCAGCCCCAGCTCGTCACACGGCCGTAGCTTGCCGCGGCTCCCAGCTCGCCGCGGCCCCCGCTAGCCGTGTGGCCCCAGCTCGCCGCGGCCCCGCTCGCCGCCGGCCCCAGCTCGCCGCGCGGCCCCAGCTCGCCGCGACCCCTGGCGTCGCCAGCCCCAGCTCGTCGCACGGCCCCAGCTCGCCACGGCTCCCAGCTCGCCGCGGCCCCCGCTCGCCGACAGCCCCAGCTCGCCGCCGCCCTAGCTCGCCGATGGCCCCACCTCGCTGCGGCTCCCAGCTCGCCGCGGTCCCCGCTCGCCGCCGGCTCCAGCTCACCGCCAGCCCCAGCTCGGCACTGGCCCCAGCTGCCGCGGCTCGCAGCTCGCCGCGGCTGCCGCCCGCCGCCGGCCCAAATTCGCAGCGCTGCCCCAGCTTGCAGCCGGCCCCCGCTCGCCATGCCGTTCACCTCGCCGCCCACTCCAGCCAGCTGTGCCGCCCCAGCTTGCTGTGCCGCCATGCCACCCCTACTTGTCTGCCCTGGTTCTACTTTGAGCCGGCGCCTCGGCCGGCTGTCTTCTCGGTCGCGACTTCACTGCCCCCCCGCCGCATATGCCGCACTCCACCACACTCCACCGCTCTCCTTCACGATCCACCGCACCTCCCCGCTCTTCACAGCACCTGCCTACCCCCTCCTCCTCCTCCTCCTCTTGCTGTCCTCAGCTGCTGTAGCTGTGGTGATGACGGACGCTATGCTCCGCTTGGACGCGGAGGGTCGGGTGGTAGGCTTTGAGGCGTGGCTCGACGACCTCCGCCGCCAGCTGAAGGGTCAGCGCCTGGATGGTCAGTCCATGGCCGTCCATGTTGACGGTAAGCTCCCCTGCCCCAACCTGCCTGCTGCCCTCCCTGACGCCCCCACGCCTGCTGAGCGTGAGGCTTAAACAGCTGCTGAGCTCGCCCGCTCTGTCTGGGAGTTGCGTGACGCAGTTGCACAGCTTGCTATCTGACACGCCCTCCCCCTGTCCGAGCGTCACCACTATCAGGCCGTCGAGACTGCGACGGAGTACCGAGACGCTGTCATTGCGCGCTATTCCACTCCCTCCTCTGCCTCTGCTGGTCTTCTCTTCCTGCCCCTACTCTTCCCTGATCTCGTGTCCTTCCCCACTGTCGCTGATCTTGCCATTCACCTGCGTGCGCTTGAGACTAGCTACTGAGTTGCTAGCACTGAGGCGTAGCTTGCTGTACTGCCTCCCCTGCTCAACGCTACCCTTTACTTCCTAGCCACGGGCCTTCTCGACCCCCTAACTACTGCCCGCGATGCCTTCGTTAGTCTTCACCCCGCTGACCTAACCCTTACTTAGTTTGTCACCACCCTGTCCTCAAGTCCGGTAGTTCCATGTAGCTCCACCACACTTCCCTGTCCGGCGGTGTCCTCCGGGCTCGCTCATGGGTCTGCATATCCTCTCGTTCTCCAGGAACCTAATTGGTGTCGGCTGCCTTCTGGACCTCGGCGTCACCACTACGTTCCTTGGACACGAACAGAATGTAGTCAGTACCGAGGCCGCCACTGGTGCCCCCCTCACCACGTTCCTCCGGGACCCGGTGTCTGGCCTGTTCACCCCCCAATGGCTGCGTCCCCCCATGTGGTTGCGTCTACACAGGTCGCTGCGGCTTGCTCATGTCGGTCGCCCACTCACCCGTCGCTTTCTGTGGCACCACCGCCTCGGTCACCCCGCTCTCCCGTGTCTGCGTCACATGTCCCAGCAAGGTCTTCTCTTAGGTCTCCCTGTGTCGCTCCCATCCCTCCCTTCCTCGCCTGCGCCTTCGTGCATGCCTTGCGTCTAGGCCGGCTGCGCCGTGCTCCTCACTCCTCCTTGTTTCCCCCCACCACTGCGCCACTCCAGACCCTGCAATTGGAACGTATGGGCCCATCCCCCATCCTTAGGCCACGTCGCAAGCGCTACCTTCTAGTGCTTGTAGTCGACTACACGCGCTACACCACGATGTTTCCCCTGGAGCAGAAGGCCGACGACCCTGATGTTCTCATCCTGTGGCTTGTAGCTGCGCGCGTCCACCACGCCCTGCCCGTGCTCTGTCTCCACTCCGACCGTGGAGGTGAATTCGCCTCCGGTCGGTTTGGCCAGTCCTGTCGTGAAAGGGCACCTGCCAGTCGTACACACTGCCGGACTCCCCACTGCAGAATGAGGTCGCTGAGCCACACATAGGTTTGGTCATGGGAGGTGGCTCGTACTTCCATGATCCATGCCAGTGCACGCCATTTTCTGTGGTTTGTTCGCAGCGCGCTACGCCGTTCACCAACAATAACCTGTGGCCACACTCCCACGCGTCGCAGGTTTCGCGACCCTCCCCAGGATTGGATCCTCTGGTGACGCGTCTGCGTTTCACGTCTGGGGCTGCCTAGCTCACGATCGCGAGTCTCGCACGGACAAGCTCACTGCACACACCATCCCTTGTGTCTTTCTTGGCTCCCCCTAGACGCATCTGACTGGCACTTCCCTTGTTTCTGACCCGTCCATTTCTATCTCCAGTCTCGACGCTCTTGTCGCTGCGGTAGCCGACTTTGCCTCTACCTGCCTCCTTGACTATGTCACTGCTCTAGTCTCTCAGTCCGCCGAGGGTGCACGTGCCCTTGGCAGTGACGTCCTAGAGGATAGGCAGTACGAGCTAGCTTTCCTATCCGAGGCCGCTCCTCATCTCTGCTCCGTGCTGCTAGCCACTGAGGGTGACCTAGACACTCTTGACCTCCCAACCCTTCGCACCTACGATGAGGCCACTTTTTGACCCTGGGCCTCTCAGTGGATAGCTGCCATGGACGCAGAGATGGCATCTTGGAGATCCACTGGCACCTTCGTCGACGTAGTTCCCCCACCAGGGGAGAACATAATCGATGGCCGGTGGCTCTTTGTTACGTAGCAGCACAATGCAACTACAAGCTGCACTCTTTCGAGTTCTCCACAGCGTTTCTCCAAGGCAGTCTGCACGAGCAGATCTACCTGCGCCACGCACCAGGCTTCTCTGGCACTTTCCCTCCAGGGACCGAGTCGTTTCTTCGGCGCCCGGTATAGGGTATGCGGCATATGCCCCGTGAGTGGCACGACACACTTTGTGCTACGTTAGCAGACCTGCAGTTCTTTCCATCCTCTGCTGACCCTTCACTCTTCATTTGCTTAGGCCTGAC
>BQMB01000962.1:0-27227 GCA_027943415.1 Closterium sp. NIES-67
CCCCATGAGCCGAGTCAAGGTTGGTGGTACACTACCACAGACCCCAACCATGAAGAGTCTCGAAACCAACCCTCCAAGGGGCTACACCAAGTGAAATGTAACACTACACGAAGTAGCGTTACTATTTTCACTATTTAATATTTATCCGCGTACCTTGGGCTTGAAATCTTGAGCTCTTGGTCTTGGATCTGCAAGATAAATTCTTCTTGAGTTGATGGGGCTTGCTGCACACACCTGCGACGCGATGGACACTTCACACTCGACAAAATAGAAATAACACATGTGACACACAAACGACGACTTGACATGCGAGTTGACCGACACAAACTCGCTAATGTCTTGACCGACACAAACCACATTGTGATACACCATTCAAACACACACACAAGCACTGGATAGCAATGACATAGACTCACAATTCATTCCATGCATGCACACACACAAACAAGGACGACAAGCCGAGTGCAAGCCATAGGGTTGCACCAACAAACTCCCCCTCGGATTGTTGGCCTTAGAATCTGCTCCTCTTAGTTCAGAGCCATCCCAGCAAGCTTGCAACACTTCCAATGCTGCTGCTCAACCAGCCACTTAGTCATCATATCAGCAGGCTGCGCCGTCGTCTTCACGTAGTGCAACTCCACTTCACCCGCGGTTACCATGCTCCTCACCCAATGCCATTTCACCTTCATGTGCTTGGTAAGGCCATGAAGAACGGGGTTATTTGCCAATGCAATAGCACCCTGGCTATCACAGTAGAGTGGGGTAGGTCCTTGCTGCTCCTCCCCCAATTCAGCTAGCAAACGCCGCGGCCACACAACCTCTCTTATGGCACGGAAGAGTGCCATGTACTCGGACTCCACCGAGCTCAATGCTTGGTCCACTTGTTTCTTGCTCTCCCAAGCTGTTGGGCCTCCACCAACAGAGCAGATGAAGCCTCTCACACTTGTCATATCCTCTGGTTTTGATGCCCAAGATGCATCAGAGAAGGCGGTGAGAAAGAGCCTCCCGGGTTCGACTCCATCCGCACCCTTTTGACGCCTTTGTGCCGCCGCGGAGTATTGCAGTCCAACAGTTGCTGTTTGGCCAAGGTACTTGGCCACCCTCTCTCCAGCTGCTACCTGCTCTTCAGTAGGGCATTGGACAACCCTAGCCAGCTGCCCGGTAGCAAAGGCTGCATCCGGCCTTGTGTGAACGGCGGCATACATGAGGCTGCCCACCAAGGAATGAAAACGGCGCCTCTCCTCTTCACCAACACTTTCCTCCGCTGGTCCTTTCACACACTTGAACCCTGAGGGAAGAGGAGTAGCCACATGACCTTCACTCTTCCCAAAGTTTGCAGCCAATGCCTCCAAGTACTTCTTTTGATGCACTCGCATCCACCGCTTCTCCACATCTCGCTCAATGTGAAGCCCAAGGAAGTAGTTGACGTCACCTAGGGTCTTGCACTTGAACTTGTCTTGAAACTTCAGCATCACCTCCTTCACAAGGTCAGAGGAGGGTGAGAATATGAGGATGTCATCCACATAAACCACCATGAAGCTCCTCTGCTCCCCCTCGCCAAGCATGAACAAGGATTGATCGGCCGTTGAGGGAGTGAAGCCGATCGCCTCCAAGACTTCCCGCAGCTTGATGTACCATTGCCTAGGGCTTGCTTGAGGCCATAGAGTGCTTTCTTCAGCTTCCACACTCTGCCACTCCCATCATTGTACCCCTCTGGCTGCTCCATGTAAGTCTCTTCCTCCAAAACGCCGTTGAGGAAGGCCGTTACTATATCCATTTGCTTCACCACCCATCCTTTGATGGCCGCCGCGGCGAAGAGGGTTCGACTGGTTGTACCCTTCACCACAGGGGCATACACTTCATTGTACTCCTTCTTCTCTTGCTGCTGATACCACTTGGCTACAAGTCTGCTCTTGTAGCGCTCGATGTTGCCGTCGGGCGTCGGTCTTGCGCTTGAAGAGCCACTTCGAAGAGATCGCCTTCCGCCCCGGAGGTAGGTTCACCAAGTCAAATGTGTCATTCTCTATGATGCTCCCCATTTCTTCATCTGAGGCCTTCTTCCACTCCTTCCCATTGGGGCCCTCCCAAGCCTCATTGGGATTTGTAGGCTCCCCCGGCATCTCCACCGGAGAGAAGAAGGCAAAGGCGCACTCCTCGCTTTCATCTTCCGCATCATCGCCTAGCATGAGAGCCGAACCGGTCAAGGTTGAGTTGGCTGGTCCTCCAAGCCGGTCATAGCTCAACCTATTAGGGGGCTGAGTCCTCCTTCTCCCCCTTCCTTCCTGCTCTGCTGCAGGGACTTGAATGCTCTCATGGCGTTGCGGTAAATCTGGTCGGTTCCCACGAGCACTTGTAGCACGAGGCGGAAGTGATGGTGCACGCTCATCATCTTGCTGCACCTCCTCCTCCTCCTCACCCCCATTCATTTGAGGAGATTGCCTCGTGATTGTGCTGCTGCTACTCAGCTCCAAGGGCAGCTCCACATTGCTCCAAGCCGGTACTCTTCACCTCTCCAAGCCGCACACCAATCTTCGCTTGATTCTCCGCCTTCCACTCCTTGTACGCCAAGTTCTCCATGAATTGCAAATCTCTGCTCACCAAGAACTTCCTGGTAAATGGGTCCAAAGAAGCCACCCCGAACATCCGAAGCATATCCACCTTCGGCTTCCTTCCAATCCACTCCACATAGGGCACCCATTTGTCTTCTCCCACATGAGTCAAGGCTCTGTTCTTGGCCACACAAGCATGCCGCACCGCATCCGGCCAAAAATAATTGGGAAGACCGGCTTCAATGAGAAGTCCCCGAGCCGTCTCCGTGAGTGTCCGATTCGCACGCTCGGCGATGCCGTTCATTGCAGGAGAGTAGGGCATGGTAAGAGAGTGCCTTATGCCCTGCTTCTTCAGTCAATTTGAGGAAATCCTTGCTCAGGAACTCTCCCCCACGGTCAGTGCAAATAGCCTTCACAAGTCGGTCTTGTTGCCGCTCCACCATCGGCAACCAATCGGTCTTCACCGTTTCAGCTACGTCACTCTTCTTGGGCAGCATCATGCGAGTGTAGACGTCCACAATGGTGAGGAAGTACTCTGCTCCAGCAGCTCCAAGCTTCAAGGGGCCCACCACATCCATCACCACCTCATCAAGTGGTGCCTTCGCCGTTGTCTCCGAGCTATGGACCGGTAGCGAGTGAACTTGGCTTGCATGCATGTTGGACACGTATTCCACTGACCATCTCTTGCTTAACTATCTGCTGCAAAATGGGCAATGCCACATGCCCCATTCGCCGATGCAAGGTCAGCCAATCACACTCTCCCATAGCGGAAGTCAGGTTGGAGAAAGCGGCACTCGCAATTGTGCCCCACGAGCTCTCTCCTTTCTCCTTCGCCACTGCTGCTTTACTGATCTTAGGATTCTCCTCCTCATTTTCCACCACCTTTGGCTGCTGCACCACTCTCCTTGGATTCACACGCCTTGCTGGTCTCTCCAAGATTGCACTCTTTCGAATCACTCTTGGTGTCACTTTGCTTTCCGTGATCAACCCCACCAACCGCTTCAATCTTGGTGCTGATGCTTGCTGCCACTTGCCTCTCCTTAGGCATGGGGACCACTGGGATTTGCCACATCTCATTGTAGATGTCCCTGTCCTCATGAAGGTCCCAAAGCTTCCGCTCACCAAGCCGCGCGGTATATGTTTTGGAGCCCTTGGAAGATGTGTCCATGCTGGCCTTTTGCAAAAGCCGAACAGAGATCAGGTTGGCTGCTAGATTGGGCACCCAAAGCACGTTCTTGAGGCCCACCATCTTCCCATCAGCACCCTTGAACATGGCCTTGCCCATGCCTTTCACCTCTGCTCGCTGCCCCAAAGCCGATATAACATGCTTGACCGGCGACGGTTCGAGTTCGGTGAGCAAGTCCGCACGAGGTGTCATGCTATAGGTGGCGCCGCTATCGATCACCCAAAAGTCCAGAGAGTGAAGGGTGACCTTTCCCACAGTAGCTGGCTCCTTAAAGCCATCCACACCTCCTGCTGCAGCTGCCGCTTGCGTGGAGACAAAGAAGAATTGGCCCGGGTATCGATCTTCACTCGAGTCCTTGTCGTAGTCTCCACCTTTCATGCTTGCCGCTTCACCTACACGGCCACCACGGCCTCCACGACCTCTGCCTCTTCCTCCCCTTGCTCCTCTGCCCTCTTGGCCTTGAGAAGGGGTCCATCCATCAGGCAATCTGAAGCAATCTCTCCACATGTGGCCGGTCTTGTGGCAAAAGTGGCATTCGCCATCAAATCGACCGCGCCACGCCCGTAGCCATTGTTGTTGTTTGTTGCTGTGCCATATCCTCCATTACCACGGCCTCCACTGAAGTTACTGCTGCCAAATCTGCCTCCTCGCCCTCTGCCCCTTCCACGGCCGTGCCCACAGCCCATGCTTGCAACTCCGGCACCATCGGGACCCGCCAATTCGCGTCGGCGGAAATCTTCTTGTAAGATTTCCCGCTTCACATCTTCGAGTGAGAGTCGGGGCAGATCTCGATTTAGGTTGATGATGAGCGAGGACCATGAGTCTGGAAGTAAGGCCAGCAGCTTGGTCTTCTTTTGAAGGTCACTGTAGTTCAGATCAGCTCCTTCGAGGCATGTCAACAAGTCGAAGAATTTCTGCACTCCTTCCTCCACCGATTCACCTTCGTCAATTCAAAGTGCCGCCATTTGCCGCTCCAAAACCACAGCCACCGCCGCTGTTGCAGGAGCGTGTACACCCTTGAGAGCAGCCCATGCCTTTGGTCCCTTTGCTGGTTCACGCTGAAAAGGCTTGATGTGACGGATTTGGCTGCTCCCCAACGCTTGCCCAAGTAGAAGGTAGCCTTGTGCGCTCTTCCGCACCCACGGGCTCTTCTCCGGGTCGTTCTCGGGGCGCTTCTCCGTTCCTTCCATCACCTCCAGCAGATCATAGTGGTCAAAGATGTTCTCCATCTTGAAAGACCACTCAGCAAAGTTGTCACCGTTGAACTTGTCAAGGCCAAACACTCTAGGCTCACCCCTAGAGGGTCCAAGTCTAGGTTGCACCGGAGCAACGGGTGGATCTTGGTGTTGGCCTTGTGCTTGGGCAGCTTCTCTGCCTCCAGCACCTCTGCCACCCCCTTCCTCAGGCCTAGGCATGGTCGAGACAGCTCCAAGGGGCTCTGATACCACTTGTTATAGTCACAATAGGCTCAGATGTGCCAATAATGAGAGA
The DNA here is from genome assembly GCA_027943415.1 of Closterium sp. NIES-67. NCBI lineage: Eukaryota > Viridiplantae > Streptophyta > Zygnematophyceae > Desmidiales > Closteriaceae > Closterium > Closterium sp. NIES-67. Next base: position 5,227 of record BQMB01000962.1, read on the forward strand.
TAGAGAGCACAGTCGGATTTCCGTCAGACGGCTTCAAATATTGATAACGATCTGCTCGCTGACTTTAATGGTGATCTGTAAATTGGATCTGGAGCGCAATGCTGTCGTCTATCAGCAGCAAGTTGAATCATGAAATTCCATGAAGATTTGACGACGCTATGGCAGTTTGACTGGCAGGAGGTACAGCAGCCACTATAGTCTTAGGAGTACAAAAAACTTAGGAAGAAGAATTCGAGAGGGAGATGGTTCCCAGCCTCTACATACCCCAAGAGCCGAGGTCCAGGTTGGTGGTACACCACCACAGGGTCCCAAACCACAAAGAGTCTCGAAACCAACCCTCTAAGGGGCTACACCAAGTGAAATGTAACACTAGACGAAGTAGCGTTACTATTTCCACTATTTAATATTTATCCGCGTCCCTTGGGCTTGAAATATTGAGCTCTTGGTCTTGGTTCTGCAAGATAAATTATTCTTGAGTTGATGGGGGCTTGCTGCACACACCTGCAACACGATGGACACTTCACACTCGACAAAATAGAAATAACACATGCGACACACAAACGACGACTTGACATGCGAGTTGTAAAAAGTCGCTAATGTCTTGACCGACACAAACCACATTGTGATACACCATTCAAACACACACACAAGCACTGGATAGCAATGACATAGACTCACAATTCATTCCATGCCATGCATGCACACACACAAACAAGGACGACAAGCCGAGTGCAAGCCATAGGGTTGCACCAACAAAGACACACTCCAAGTGAGGGAAGACACACTCAAGTGAGGGAAGACACACTCAATTGAGGGAAGACACACTCAATTGAGGGAGGACACACTTCTAGTAAGGGAAGATACAATCAAGTAAGGGAACAGACACTTCAAGTGAGGGGAGACACACTCACGTGAGGGAAGATACGCTCAAGTGAGAAAAGACACACTCAAGGTAGCGAAGACACACTCAAGGGAAACCACACACAAGAGAGGAAAGACACACTCAAGTGAGAGAAGACACACTAAAGTCAGAAGACGCACTCAAGTGAGAGAAGACATACTCAAGTGAGGGAAGACACTCTCACGTGAGGGAAGAATCACTCAAGTGAGAAAAGACACACTGAAGTGAGGAAAGACACACTCAAGGGAGACCACACTCAAGTAAGGGAAGACACACTCAAGTGACACAAGACACACTCAAGTGAGAGAAGACACACTCAAGTTAGGGAATACATGCTCAAGTGGTGGAAGACACACTCAAGTGAGAGAAGACACACTCAAGTGAGGGAAGACACACTCAAGTGAGGGAAGACACAATCAAGTAAGAGAAGACATACTCAAGTGACGTAAGACACACTCAATTAAGGGAAGAAAAACTCAGGTGAAGGAACACACACTCAAGTGAGAAAAGACACACTCAATTGAGGGAAGACACACTCAAGTGAGGGAAGACACACTCAAGTGAGGGAAGAAACTCTCACGTGAGGGAAGATTCACTCAAGTGAGAGAACACACACTCCAAGTGAGAGAAGACACACACAAGTGAGAGAACACACACTCCAAGTAAGGGAAACCACACTCAAGTGAGGGAAGACAAACTCAAGTGAGGGAACACACACAAAAGTGAGAGAAGACGCACTCAAGTGAGAGAAGACACACTCAAGTGAGGGAAAACACACTCAAGTTAGGGAAGACCCATTCACGTGAGGGAAGACACACTCATGTGAGAGAAGACACACTCCGAGTGAAGGAAGACACACTCAAGTGAGGGAAGACACACGTCTAGTGAGGGAAGATACATTCAAGTGAGGGAAGGCACACTTCAAGTGAGGAAAGACACAATCAAGTAAGGGAAACCACACTCAAGTAAGGAAAGACACACTCAAGTAAAAGAAGACACACTCAAGTGAGAGAAGACACACTCAAGAGAGGGAATACACACCCAAGTGAGGGAAGACACACTCAAGTGAGGGAAGACACTCTCACGTGAGGGAAGATTCACTCAAGTGAGGGAAGACCCATTCAAGTGAGGGAAGACGAACCCAAGTGAGAGAACACACACTCCAAGTGAGAGAAGACACACTCAAGAGAGGGAAGACACACTAAAAGTGAGGGAAGTCACAATCAAGTGAGAGAAGACACACTCAATTGAGGGAAGACACACTCACGTGAGGAAGATTCACTCAAGTGAGGGAAGACCCATTCAAGTGAGGGAAGACGAACTCAAGTGAGAGAACACACACTCCAAGTGAGAGAAGACACACTCAAGAGAGGGAAGACACACTGCAAGTGAGGGAAGTCACAATCAAGTGAGAGAATACACACTCAATTGAGGGAAGACACACTCAAGTGAGGAAAGACACACTCAAGTTAGGGAAGATACACTCAAGTGATAAATGACACATTGAAGTGAGAAAAGGCACACTCAAGTAAGGGAAACCACACTCAAGTGAAGGAAGACACACTCAAGAGAGGGAATACACGCTCAAGTGGTGGAAGACACACTCAATTGAGAGATGAAATACTCAAGTGAGGGAAGACACAGTCAAGTGAGGGAAGACACAATCAAGAGAGAGAAGACACAGTAAGAAGTGCACATCCCATGTTGTAGAATCCTCCAACTTCTTGCTTGCTCTTCAAAGGGTAAACCAACACTGCTCGAGTGTGGTTATCCACAATTGTCAAGAAATAGCGGTCGCCTGAGAGGGAAGGGGCTCTTGTGGGCCCCACCACATCCATGTGCACAAGTTCAAGTGGGGTCTTGGCTGGTCCTATAGTGCTGTTGAAGGGGAACTTGGAGAACTTGGTCTTTAAGCATGTAGGGCATTTCCCAATCTCCTTCACTCCCCCTTGACCTCCAATACTTTGAGGCTCCCATCCTTCACCAACTTCTGCAGCACAGGGAATTTCACATAACACAGCCTCTCATGCCATGTCTCGGAATCGGCTTCACCACTTCTTCATAAAGCCTCAGCCCATGCCGCACTCGCATCCACATCAGCAAGCACCTCACCATGTGTCTGCTGCTGCTGCACTTTCTTAACTGCTTCCAGGACCCCATCAGCTGGTGCAGTTGCATCTCCTCTTGCTATTGCCTTTGCCGCTGCTGCCGTTGCTGCTATTGGAATCTTCCCATTCCAAGGGATGATGGGCAGCTGCCACAGATCCTTGATGCAGCTGGTCTTCTCTTCCAGACTCCACAGCAAATTCTTCCCAAGCTTAGCACAGCAGCTGGTTGGTCTAAAGGTCACTTCGGCCTTGCTCTTCTGCAGTCGCCGCACAGAGAGAAGGTTAGCAGACAAACCTTCAACCAACATAACATTCCCAAGCCCTACAAGCTCCTCATTAGCTCCCTTAACCTTGGCATTCCCATCACCCATCACAAGGAGCAAAGTCCTGGATGCTGCTGCCCCATACTTTATCTTCCCAGGGGGGTTTACCTCATCAAGCAAATCTGCCTGTGGGGTCATGTCACTGGTGCAACCTGAGGCAATTACCCAGTGTGTGAGAGGATGCATCACAACCTTTCCCACATATCCCACATAACACTCATGCCCATGCACATCCTCAACCACGAGAAACATCCTAGGATAGGCATTACCTTGTGCACCTGAGCTTTGCACATTGCCACCTTGTGCGCGTTCACCACTTGGCGGCTTCATGCATGGAGGTGCCCATCCCTCCGGCCTGCTGAAGCACTTGAACCAAGAATGCCCGACTTTCTTGCAGAACCAGCAGGTGCCCTCCATTCTGGTACTCCCCTTGCCACCAGAGCTCCCATGCCCCTTATTGTAGTCACCTCGGCCTCTTCCTCTGCCAAAGCTCCTCCCACGGCCTCGGCCTCTCCAACCCCCTCTTCCTCTGCCGCACCCTGCAACTCCATACCTCTCAGCAGTCTTAGTGGAAGCACCATCTCCCACATGACGTTTGCGGAAGTCCTCCTGCAGAATTTGCTGCCTTAGCCACTCAGGTGTCCCTTGATCTTGCTGAGAGTTGAGGGTGGGGATGAGGTTGTCCCAAGAGTTTTCCAACACCGAGATGATCTTGGTGCACTGCTGCAGCTGAGATACACTGCTGCCCGCTGCTGCCATCCTTGCATAGGTGTCCTTGATCTTGTCAAGGACCGGTTTCACATCGTCCCTTGGTCGCATGGAGATGGCAGCAAGTTCCTTCTCAAGCACGATCACCATCGGGAGATTGTTGGGCTGAATCACATCACGTAGTAGTTTCCACGCCCTTGGACCCGAATAATCCGCATCCACAAGATCCTTGATGTGCTCGAACATCTCCTTGTTGACCGATTGAAGGATGAGGTCGAAAAGCACCGCGCTTTTCTCAATCCACCGTTCACGTGCTTCGCCTTCTACCGGCATCTTCTCCTCCCAAACATCAATCTTTAGTAGCTTGTTGTGTTTGAAGGCACTCCTCATCCGTCCACTCCATTCCTCATAGTTGGAGCCATCCAAAGCTTCAACTTTGGATGGTGGCGGCTCACTTGTCTTCTCAGGTACAGCTCCTCTTCCATTAGCATCTCCTCCTCTCTCATTCATCTTCTCCTTGAGAAATGATGAATTTCAGCTCCCCTTTGCTGTCCACACACAACTCCCTCGATATTTTCACAAGTGTCGGCGTCCACAAAATTTCGGCAGAGTTTCCTCTTAGCGGAAGTCACATCCAACCTTTAGGACACCACTTAGGCACACCCACAGGCCATGGTGGGTCTAGAAGAGTCTTCACACTTCTGTAGACTCCTCTCAATGTCTTCAATATTGCTCTGATACCACTTGCTGGGATTAAGGATGGAGTCTAGGTGAACTTTGGAGCTAGAAATACTAAAAAAGGAATCCGCAATTCTGAACAGGTTCGTCGATTTCAGAATAAACGTTGTCGACAAAAACTAGCCGTTGAAATGTCGCGTAACCCAGATCTTTTGTAGCTCATAATCTCAGCTACCGTTCCCAATTTGAATCACGTTGATTGATGGAGTATTCACGACGCTATGTATTTCGACGCACAGGGGGGTGTGCTATAGGAGAAGAACTTAGCTCAATCTCAAACTTCAATCAAGGTTCGAGAATCTCACAAGGAATTAGAGGAGCAAGAGAAAGGTTCGAATTAGAAGAGAGGGATGAGAGGGAAGGTCCCAAGAGAGTCCCCAACCAAGGAAACTCCCATAAGGACAAAGTTCCCTCCATATAGGAACCCCAACTTTGACCTTTGTCCCTTACCAATCAATCTAACCAAGTTTGCCACCCTTGCCAACCTAGTTTGGTTGTTCCCAACCAATTTGTAGCTGCTACAGTAGAGTGACGAATTTCCTCAACCCCTAATGGTCCCAACTCCATATAGAGTCAACCCACAACTTCACCTTGTAACCGCCGCAATTGTAATGCAAGCTCATGAACTTTGAATCTTCATAGCTTTCTCGTTCTTGCTCCGATTGAAGCGATTCTTGTTGCGTCGGAAAGATCTTCTCAAGATCTATCATCACAAATACCAGCTCAAACAAAAATAACACATAACACATTCCCAAACTCTAGAACACACCAACCACAAATTCTTTCACACACAGTCAAACCATACATGCGAATTGAATGTGATAGCATATCATGACATCACACAACAAAGACACACTTCAAGTGAGGGAAGACACACTCAAGTGAGGGAAGATACAATCATGTAAGAGAAGACACACTCAAGTGAGGAAAGACACACTCAAGAAAGGGAACACACACTCAAGTCAGGGAACACACACTCAAGTGAAAAAAGACATACTCAGGTGAGGGAAGGCACACAAAAGTGAGAGAAGACGCAATCAAGTGAGAGAAAACGCACTCCAGTGAGGGCAGACACTCTCACGTGAGGGAAGATTCACTCAAGTGAGGGAAGACACACTTCAAGTGAGGGAAGACACACTCAAGAGAGAGAAGACACACTCCAAGTGAGGGAAGACACACTCAAGTGAGGGAAGTCACACTCCAAGTGAGAGAAGACACACTCAAGTGAGGGAAGTGAGGGAAGACACACTTCAAGTGAGGGACGTCACACTCAAGTGAGAGAAGATACACTCAAGTGAAAAAAGACACACTCAAGTGAGGGAAGACACACTCAAGTAAGGGAAACCACACTCAAGTGAGGGAAGCCACAATCAAGTGAGAGAAGACACACTCAAGTGAGGAAAGACACACTCAAGTGAGAGAAGACACACTCAAGTTAGGGAAGACACACTCAAGTGTGAGAAGGCACACTCAAGTTAGGGAAGACACACTCAAGGGAGGGAAGACACTCTCACGTGAGGGAAGATTAACTCAAGTGAGGGAAGACCCATTCAAGTGAGGGAACACACACACCACTGAGAGAAGACACACTCCAAGTGATGGAAGACACACTCCAAGTGAGGGAAGACACACGCAAGTGAGGGAAACCACACTCAAGTGAGGGAAGACACACTCAAGTGAGAGAAGTCACACTCAAGTGAGGGAAGACACACTCAAGTAAGGGAAACCACACTCTAGTGAGGGAAGACACACTCAAGTGAGAGAAGACAAACTCAAGTAAGGGAAGACAATCTCAAGAGAGGGAATGCACGATCATGTTGGGGAAGACACACTCAAGTGAGAAATGACACAATCAAGTGAGGGAAGACACAATCAGGTGAGGGAAGACACACTCAAGTGAGGGATGACACACTCGAGTGAGGGAAGACACACTTTGAGTGAGGGAAGACACACTTTGAGTGAGGGAAGACACACTTCTTGTGACGGAAGATACGCTCAAGTTAGAAAAGACACACTCAAGTGAGGGAAGGCACACTCAAGTGAGGGAACACACTCTCAAGTGAGAGAAGACATGCTCAAGTGAGGGATGACACCCAAAAGTGAGGGAAGACTCACTCAATTGAGAGACGACGCACTCAAGTGAGAGAAGACACAATCAAGTGAGGGAAAACACGCTCAAGTTGGGGAAGACACACTCAAGTGAGGGATGACACACTCAAGTGAGGGAAAACACACTCATGTGAGGGAAGATACACTCAAGTGAGAAAAGACACACTCAACTGAGAAAAGACACACTCCAAGTGAGGGAAGACACACTCAAGTGAGGGAAGACACACTCCAAGTGAGGGAAGACACACTCAAGTGAGGGAAGACACACTCAAGTGAGAGAAGACACACTCAAGTGAGGGAAGAAACACTCAAGTGAGGGAAGACACACTCAAGTGAAGGAAGACACACTCAAGTGAGAAACGACACACTCAAGTGAGAGAAGAGACACTCAAGTGAGTGAAGAAGCACTGCAATGAGGGAAACCACACTGAAGTGAGGGAAGACACACTCAAGTGGGTGCAGAACCGTTTGGAACTATGGTGGCCGCGGAGAGACCGTATGCATCAGAAACCCGAAAAAAAATCAAATTGCTTCAGCGTCCCCCCTTTGGTCCTGTTAAAGCCCTGGGTCCGGATTGTCAAAAAATTTAGCAGTTGAACAGGGGGGGGGGGGGGTTTGGTTGGATAGCGAACCCCAACAAAATTTTGCCAACCTCCGCGCCCCTCGTAAAAAGTTTGCTACACCACTTCAAGTGTTGAACAAACCCCCCTTCTTGGACAATCCGTAGTGCGAGCTTTAAAATACTGGCCCCACCCAAGGCTAGGCGCGATGAATATTTTCCCAGGTTATACTACACGCACGGTCATTTCATTGCGAAGTGTGCGACGATCGTATATTCCATCCTGCAAATCCACGACTCCATAGCGGTGGATAAAAAGAGGGTGTTGGGTGCTTACGATCTGTTGGCATGCCTCAACGCATTCCTCGGCAGCAGGAGGTGCAGTGCCTCCTAGCATTGCTCACGCGCGTGCGTGTGTGGGTTGGAACCTCTTGACGCTCTGCCGTTCGTGCTGAAAAGTCTGGTCCGTGCCACCTATTCGTGCCCCACTGCAGACTCCGTGTCCGGAGCTGACGTCATTGCTGGCGACGACCTCCAACATGCAACAAGAAGACTTCCTCATTAGAGGCCAAGGCCTTTAGTCCTCACTGTGCCCCAGGGAGCTATCTCGCATGCTAGGTCTAGGCCCATGGTGGTGCAAGAGGTTGTGTGCATCGGTCTCGCTTCTCATGCGGCGCCAGCCTACGGATACAACCCGTTCGTCTTGTGCACGAGGCCCTGGCTCTGCATGCCAGGGGCTGCCGTTTGCATTAGACCGTCTCTATGTTGCACATGCAAGTTATGTATTGTAACGCAGTTAAGTGTAATTCATGAATTCATGGATTGATCCCTGACATAACCACGATTCTTCGTGTGTGTCGTTCGTGATTCCAAAGTACGTTTCTGGAGTAGGACTATTCCCACACCAATTAGCATTGCTTGGACAATTTTGAGAAAGTCACATCACCTAAGAATGACATGGTTTTTGTAACCAATAATGTGTGTAGCGTGCAAAGTGTAGCACCGCCACAGTACACGCGCACATGACTCTAACCCTAATGCCGTTGCACTAGGTCGGCAAGTAGTCTCCGCCTATGTAGATTTTACATCCTGCCATCACATGAGAGTAGTCAGACACACGGGCTGGCGTAGAGAACAGGTACTGTAACATGTGTGGCGAGGACTTTCCCAACGACAATGTGCCAGGCCTTCAGCAGTCCCTCCAACCCCAGTCTACACCGGATAAAGCTGCTGCGGATGTTCCGTGGGTCACGCTTGTCCCTGCGGCTGCCCCAGTGGAAAGAACTCTCATTCCTCAGAGGGATCCGACGGAACAGATGATACCACTGACAACGAGGGGGTCAACACGCTCACGGAGCTGTACTTTTTCTTCAAGGATGCCAACCTGTCATGTCGCGAGGTCAACCGACTCATGCACATACTCCGGAACCCATGATTCAGCTCACGTGCTTAGTTCTTTTGGGTGCACGTTGACGCATCATCGCATATCGTTATCCATGGCGCCGGCCAATGCTCACTACCGCCGCCCAGGATGCTGTGCTCCAAGAGCATCAATGTGAACAGCGACAGCATGCACGTGTCTACAACGGGGCGACGCCAGGCATGGCTAATGCTGATCTCACTAGTGAACACCCCGAAGGAGCTGCGATGGTGTGAGCCTGGGCACATCTTTGTGGTGGTTCTCCCGTTTCCCCCAGACTTGGGCATGGAGAAAGCAAGGGTGTCCCAGGAGGCAGCAAGAATAGTGCTTAGGCCTTTAATGATGGACACTATAAGGCTAGTCCATATGTCATCTCTCACACACCAGTTGCCGCACAAGTGCGCCTATACGAGTGTGTCACATTTGCACACACCCTCGGCTGTCACCGTACTTGTTCTTCCCCCACACCTACTAACCATACCCTATGTTGCACCCTGCAATGGCAGCAGCCCCCTTCGATCTTTATTTGACACAGATGCGGGTGGGCGAGACAAGAAGGCATACCCATGCTTGTATGCCTACATTGGCAATTACCCATAAAGTTGTAGGGCGTCAGGGACGATGCAGCAGGGCTCGCATCAACCGTGCGCTATCTGCTACATCAAAGAGTGACATTTGTCGAACCTTACACATGGGGCCCCTCTTTGGACAGTCACTACTTTGCCAACGATCACTTTTCGGAGTATACCCTGACTTTGTAATGTAAAAAGGTATTTTGAGGCCAAATTTACCCCTGGTTCTCGTACGAATCAGGGTGAAATTATAATGATACCCTGATTCCTAAGGGTGCCCAAGCCCAATTTTGGGTGGCACTGCCAACCCTGACCTTTTTTTTGGGTTGCGGAGCAACCTATTGCGATCGATCTGACGAGATTTTTTATCAAATATATTTAATAAAATGGTAAAAAATATAAAAAAATTGTCAGTTTTACGTTATAGTGAATTATAACATGGAGATTAGTGGCCAATATACTAGCGATCATTCATTTAAACTACATAGGTTCAGTAGCTTTACTTTGCAAAGAGTTGGATAAAAGTGTTATATCATAACTACCTATAATATTATACATCAAAATAGACAATGATTGAACACAACAAATGTGCTCATGTTTTCCACTATTATCCGTTTCGCGTTTTAAGAAAAAAAGGAAAATAAAAAACTCTCTCTCTCTGACCAAACTATATAAAGGGGATTTCTATAAATATGTAATATAGTGTAATATATATATATATATATATATATATTAATTACACTATATTACAGGTATTTTTTTATGGAAAACAAAAAATGTAAATGTTTTCCACAATTGCCCGTTGTGTTTTTTTTTTCCCCTTATTTTTGGGGCATTTCTCGTGGCATATTTTTGTCAAAAACAAAAATAAACGATCGCTTCCCCAGCTAAGTGGGGGAAATCGGAAGCCTATTGTGCAACAAAGACATATTTGTGACTTCCAAATAATGATTTAGGCTTATCACTTCCAGTTCAAGTGACCGCACTCGAGGAGAGCGTCAAAGAACCTTGCTTGAAATGAAAAGCTCAAACCAATATTGGTGAGTCACAAAACATGTATTACTAAAGTAATAAAATAAACAAGCATATGGCCGCACCCACAGAGCGTAGACATTAATGCATAATATGAGTAGTTGCCAAATAGTATGCTAAGGCACGTAAGTCGGCAAAACAAGATCGGCATGTCGTCTTCGTAAAAGAAAATAACACATTCTGAAAAGACTGGTGGACACAAGAAGGCACAACAAAAGAAAAAAAAAAAAAATCAGAAAACGGAGAGGGGAAAAAAAATGTATTCAGCGTAAGAAAGTTGTCAAGTTAAAACATGAAGAGATAATTACCGGTTCGTATCGACAAACAAATCTCATTAAAGTTACCTTAATCGAATGTCTTGCGTTTAGCGGGTGTAAAGGGTGTAGGCGCAGCAGATGACTGCGTAGTGGATGATGACGGTGCCACTATAGGAGGTTCTGAAATGGCTCGAGATGTGTTGGGTTGGTCGTATCCTCGAGATGCCTCCGAAACGGAAAAGCGAATCTGCAAGGGAGAGGTTTAAGCAAATCTGTAAATTTGATCTGGAGCGCGTTGCTGTCGCCTATCAGCAGCAAGTTGAATCATAAAATTCCATGAAGATTTGACGACGCTATGGCGGTTTGACTGGCAGGAGGTATAGCAGCCACTATAGTCTTGGAAGTACAAACTTAGCAAGAAGAATTCGAGATGGAGATGGTTCCCAGCCTCTACATACCCCATGAGCCGAGGTCAAGGTTGGTGGTACACTACCACAGAGTCCCCAACCATGAAGAGTCTCGAAACCAACCCTCCAAGGGGCTACACCAAGTGAAATGTAACACTACACGAAGTAGCGTTACTATTTTCACTATTTAATATTTATCCGCGTACCTTGGGCTTGAAATCTTGAGCTCTTGGTCTTGGATCTGCAAGATAAATTCTTCTTGAGTTGATGGGGGCTTGCTGCACACACCTGCGACGCGATGGACACTTCACACTCGACAAAATAGAAATAACACATGTGACACACAAACGACGACTTGACATGCGAGTTGACCGACACAAACTCGCTAATGTCTTGACCGACACAAACCACATTGTGATACACCATTCAAACACACACACAAGCACTGGATAGCAATGACATAGACTCACAATTCATTCCATGCATGCACACACACAAACAAGGACGACAAGCCGAGTGCAAGCCATAGGGTTGCACCAACAAACTCCCCCTCGGATTGTTGGCCTTAGAATCTGCTCCTCTTAGTTCAGAGCCATCCCAGCAAGCTTGCAACACTTCCAATGCTGCTGCTCAACCAGCCACTTAGTCATCATATCAGCAGGCTGCGCCGTCGTCTTCACGTAGTGCAACTCCACTTCACCCGCGGTTACCATGCTCCTCACCCAATGCCATTTCACCTTCATGTGCTTGGTAAGGCCATGAAGAACGGGGTTATTTGCCAATGCAATAGCACCCTGGCTATCACAGTAGAGTGGGGTAGGTCCTTGCTGCTCCTCCCCCAATTCAGCTAGCAAACGCCGCGGCCACACAACCTCTCTTATGGCACGGAAGAGTGCCATGTACTCGGACTCCACCGAGCTCAATGCTTGGTCCACTTGTTTCTTGCTCTCCCAAGCTGTTGGGCCTCCACCAACAGAGCAGATGAAGCCTCTCACACTTGTCATATCCTCTGGTTTTGATGCCCAAGATGCATCAGAGAAGGCGGTGAGAAAGAGCCTCCCGGGTTCGACTCCATCCGCACCCTTTTGACGCCTTTGTGCCGCCGCGGAGTATTGCAGTCCAACAGTTGCTGTTTGGCCAAGGTACTTGGCCACCCTCTCTCCAGCTGCTACCTGCTCTTCAGTAGGGCATTGGACAACCCTAGCCAGCTGCCCGGTAGCAAAGGCTGCATCCGGCCTTGTGTGAACGGCGGCATACATGAGGCTGCCCACCAAGGAATGAAAACGGCGCCTCTCCTCTTCACCAACACTTTCCTCCGCTGGTCCTTTCACACACTTGAACCCTGAGGGAAGAGGAGTAGCCACATGACCTTCACTCTTCCCAAAGTTTGCAGCCAATGCCTCCAAGTACTTCTTTTGATGCACTCGCATCCACCGCTTCTCCACATCTCGCTCAATGTGAAGCCCAAGGAAGTAGTTGACGTCACCTAGGGTCTTGCACTTGAACTTGTCTTGAAACTTCAGCATCACCTCCTTCACAAGGTCAGAGGAGGGTGAGAATATGAGGATGTCATCCACATAAACCACCATGAAGCTCCTCTGCTCCCCCTCGCCAAGCATGAACAAGGATTGATCGGCCGTTGAGGGAGTGAAGCCGATCGCCTCCAAGACTTCCCGCAGCTTGATGTACCATTGCCTAGGGGCTTGCTTGAGGCCATAGAGTGCTTTCTTCAGCTTCCACACTCTGCCACTCCCATCATTGTACCCCTCTGGCTGCTCCATGTAAGTCTCTTCCTCCAAAACGCCGTTGAGGAAGGCCGTTACTATATCCATTTGCTTCACCACCCATCCTTTGATGGCCGCCGCGGCGAAGAGGGTTCGACTGGTTGTACCCTTCACCACAGGGGCATACACTTCATTGTACTCCTTCTTCTCTTGCTGCTGATACCACTTGGCTACAAGTCTGCTCTTGTAGCGCTCGATGTTGCCGTCGGCGTCGGTCTTGCGCTTGAAGAGCCACTTCGAAGAGATCGCCTTCCGCCCCGGAGGTAGGTTCACCAAGTCAAATGTGTCATTCTCTATGATGCTCCCCATTTCTTCATCTGAGGCCTTCTTCCACTCCTTCCCATTGGGGCCCTCCCAAGCCTCATTGGGATTTGTAGGCTCCCCCGGCATCTCCACCGGAGAGAAGAAGGCAAAGGCGCACTCCTCGCTTTCATCTTCCGCATCATCGCCTAGCATGAGAGCCGAACCGGTCAAGGTTGAGTTGGCTGGTCCTCCAAGCCGGTCATAGCTCAACCTATTAGGGGGCTGAGTCCTCCTTCTCCCCCTTCCTTCCTGCTCTGCTGCAGGGACTTGAATGCTCTCATGGCGTTGCGGTAAATCTGGTCGGTTCCCACGAGCACTTGTAGCACGAGGCGGAAGTGATGGTGCACGCTCATCATCTTGCTGCACCTCCTCCTCCTCCTCACCCCCATTCATTTGAGGAGATTGCCTCGTGATTGTGCTGCTGCTACTCAGCTCCAAGGGCAGCTCCACATGCTCCAAGCCGGTACTCTTCACCTCTCCAAGCCGCACACCAATCTTCGCTTGATTCTCCGCCTTCCACTCCTTGTACGCCAAGTTCTCCATGAACTTGCAATCTCTGCTCACCAAGAACTTCCTGGTAAATGGGTCCCAAAGAAGCCACCCCGAACATCCGAAGCATATCCACCTTCGGCTTCCTTCCAATCCACTCCACATAGGGCACCCATTTGTCTTCTCCCACATGAGTCAAGGCTCTGTTCTTGGCCACACAAGCATGCTGCACCGCATCCGGCCAAAAATAATTGGGAAGACCGGCTTCAATGAGAAGTCCCCGAGCCGTCTCCGTGAGTGTCCGATTCGCACGCTCGGCGATGCCGTTCATTGCAGGAGAGTAGGGCATGGTAAGAGAGTGCCTTATGCCCTGCTTCTTCAGTCAATTTGAGAAATCCTTGCTCAGGAACTCTCCCCCACGGTCAGTGCAAATAGCCTTCACAAGTCGGTCTTGTTGCCGCTCCACCATCGGCAACCAATCGGTCTTCACCGTTTCAGCTACGTCACTCTTCTTGGGCAGCATCATGCGAGTGTAGACGTCCACAATGGTGAGGAAGTACTCTGCTCCAGCAGCTCCAAGCTTCAAGGGGCCCACCACATCCATCACCACCTCATCAAGTGGTGCCTTCGCCGTTGTCTCCGAGCTATGGACCGGGTAGCGAGTGAACTTGGCTTGCATGCATGTTGGACACGTATTCCACTGACCATCTCTTGCTTAACTATCTGCTGCAAAATGGGCAATGCCACATGCCCCATTCGCCGATGCAAGGTCAGCCAATCACACTCTCCCATAGCGGAAGTCAGGTTGGAGAAAGCGGCACTCGCAATTGTGCCCCACGAGCTCTCTCCTTTCTCCTTCGCCACTGCTGCTTTACTGATCTTAGGATTCTCCTCCTCATTTCCACCACCTTTGGCTGCTGCACCACTCTCCTTGGATTCACACGCCTTGCTGGTCTCTCCAAGATTGCACTCTTTCGAATCACTCTTGGTGTCACTTTGCTTTCCGTGATCAACCCCACCAACCGCTTCAATCTTGGTGCTGATGCTTGCTGCCACTTGCCTCTCCTTAGGCATGGGGACCACTGGGATTTGCCACATCTCATTGTAGATGTCCCTGTCCTCATGAAGGTCCCAAAGCTTCCGCTCACCAAGCCGCGCGGTATATGTTTTGGAGCCCTTGGAAGATGTGTCCATGCTGGCCTTTTGCAAAAGCCGAACAGAGATCAGGTTGGCTGCTAGATTGGGCACCCAAAGCACGTTCTTGAGGCCCACCATCTTCCCATCAGCACCCTTGAACATGGCCTTGCCCATGCCTTTCACCTCTGCTCGCTGCCCCAAAGCCGATATAACATGCTTGACCGGCGACGGTTCGAGTTCGGTGAGCAAGTCCGCACGAGGTGTCATGCTATAGGTGGCGCCGCTATCGATCACCCAAAAGTCCAGAGAGTGAAGGGTGACCTTTCCCACAGTAGCTAGCTCCTTAAAGCCATCCACACCTCCTGCTGCAGCTGCCGCTTGCGTGGAGACAAAGAAGAATTGGCCCGGGTATCGATCTTCACTCGAGTCCTTGTCGTAGTCTCCACCTTTCATGCTTGCCGCTTCACCTACACGGCCACCACGGCCTCCACGACCTCTGCCTCTTCCTCCCCTTGCTCCTCTGCCCTCTTGGCCTTGAGAAGGGGTCCATCCATCAGGCAATCTGAAGCAATCTCTCCACATGTGGCCGGTCTTGTGGCAAAAGTGGCATTCGCCATCAAATCGACCGCGCCCACGCCCGTAGCCATTGTTGTTGTTGTTGCTGTGCCATATCCTCCATTACCACGGCCTCCACTGAAGTTACTGCTCCCAAATCTGCCTCCTCGCCCTCTGCCCCTTCCACGGCCGTGCCCACAGCCCATGCTTGCAACTCCGGCACCATCGGGACCCGCCAATTCGCGTCGGCGGAAATCTTCTTGTAAGATTTCCCGCTTCACATCTTCGAGTGAGAGTCGGGGCAGATCTCGATTTAGGTTGATGATGAGCGAGGACCATGAGTCTGGAAGTAAGGCCAGCAGCTTGGTCTTCTTTTGAAGGTCACTGTAGTTCAGATCAGCTCCTTCGAGGCATGTCAACAAGTCGAAGAATTTCTGCACTCCTTCCTCCCCCGATTCACCTTCGTCAATTCAAAGTGCCGCCATTTGCCGCTCCAAAACCACAGCCACCGCCGCTGTTGCAGGAGCGTGTACACCCTTGAGAGCAGCCCATGCCTTTGGTCCCTTTGCTGGTTCACGCTGAAAAGGCTTGATGTGACGGATTTGGCTGCTCCCCAACGCTTGCCCAAGTAGAAGGTAGCCTTGTGCGCTCTTCCGCACCCACGGGCTCTTCTCCGGGTCGTTCTCGGGGCGCTTCTCCGTTCCTTCCATCACCTCCAGCAGATCATAGTGGTCAAAGATGTTCTCCATCTTGAAAGACCACTCAGCAAAGTTGTCACCGTTGAACTTGTCAAGGCCAAACACTCTAGGCTCACCCCTAGAGGGTCCAAGTCTAGGTTGCACCGGAGCAACGGGTGGATCTTGGTGTTGGCCTTGTGCTTGGGCAGCTTCTCTGCCTCCAGCACCTCTGCCACCCCCTTCCTCAGGCCTAGGCATGGTCGAGACAGCTCCAAGGGGCTCTGATACCACTTGTTATAGTCACAATAGGCTCAGATGTGCCAATAATGAGAGATAGAGAGCACAGTCGGATTTCCGTCAGACGGCTTCAAATATTGATAACGATCTGCTCGCTGACTTTAATGGTGATCTGTAAATTGGATCTGGAGCGCAATGCTGTCGTCTATCAGCAGCAAGTTGAATCATGAAATTCCATGAAGATTTGACGACGCTATGGCAGTTTGACTGGCAGGAGGTACAGCAGCCACTATAGTCTTAGGAGTACAAAAAAACTTAGGAAGAAGAATTCGAGAGGGAGATGGTTCCCAGCCTCTACATACCCCAAGAGCCGAGGTCCAGGTTGGTGGTACACCACCACAGGGTCCCAAACCACAAAGAGTCTCGAAACCAACCCTCTAAGGGGCTACACCAAGTGAAATGTAACACTAGACGAAGTAGCGTTACTATTTCCACTATTTAATATTTATCCGCGTCCCTTGGGCTTGAAATATTGAGCTCTTGGTCTTGGTTCTGCAAGATAAATTATTCTTGAGTTGATGGGGGCTTGCTGCACACACCTGCAACACGATGGACACTTCACACTCGACAAAATAGAAATAACACATGCGACACACAAACGACGACTTGACATGCGATTTGTAAAAACTCGCTAATGTCTTGACCGACACAAACCACATTGTGATACACCATTCAAACACACACACAAGCACTGGATAGCAATGACATAGACTCACAATTCATTCCATGCCATGCATGCACACACACAAACAAGGACGACAAGCCGAGTGCAAGCCATAGGGTTGCACCAACAGATACCACTTGTTATTTATCACAATAGGCTCCGATGTGCATCGTTCGTGATGTCGTCTCTATTAGTCGGCTCAATTTTGTCACCATTTGGAAGCGTATAACTTGCACGCTCTTCCTCTGTCAGATTTCAAAAATCCCTATGTCTCATTAAACGTATGACTCGTCCCTTCATCAGCACCCTACCCCCACCTAGTAGTAAGTTTCCGCCTCGCAATATCCCCGTCCATCCCTTCGCATAATATTCACTCTTTCTCTTCTTATTTTCAGCCTCCCTCTTAAACCTCTCCCTTGCAGATTCGCTTTTCCGTTTCGGAGGCATCTCGAGGATACGACCAACGCCTCTCCTGAAGAAACGAAAAATCAGTAGTTTAAAGCGAGAGCCGCACTTGCTGCTCTAGGGACTGCACAATTGGGGAAACAAGAATTTACGTACCGTCGAATTAGTGACAGTGGGTATCAAATATTTCCTGAACACTAAAACCCTACATGTTCGGTGACAATGGATATCGAAACTAAACCACCTTGGCAGCCAAACAGACAAATGACAACAGCTAAGCCGCACAAAGTCAAGAGACATCCTATACGAAATCTAGAAGTAAGGAAGAAATAGAATGAAACTCACATAGAACAAACAACAGAAGAAAACAAAGTAAAACGTACATTAAAAGCGATGGGTTTCGAACCCTGACATTGAGCTTGTACAAAAACCGATGACCCAGAGGACCCGAAACGCACCCTGTACAAAATATCATAAAACACAAAAGAAATCACGCATAACATATAACAGAAGAAAACAGAGGGAAACACCATATCAGTTGCCAGAGGTATCAAACCCAGGTGATCTTGACTCACATCCCATCGAGCAGACCGCTAAATAATAAGAACTCAAGAAATAGTCTGCACTAAACGTTCACCCATAACAAGATTACGCTCACATCAAACAAACAGTAGAAAACAAGAAGACGAAGAAAAAAAAGAGAGCAAAACGAAACACGGAAGACATCGTTATAGGTGCTCACCTTGCCAGAGACACACAATTGAGCAGACCGCTGAACCACAGAACAACCTACATGTGATATAAGCATAAAATGTAACAAAATTCAGATAGAACAAATTGCAGAAGAAAAGTGAAAACTAGAGCTTATTAGGTGACAAGTATCGAAACCAGGTAATTACATAAGCCAAACTCGATCGAGCAAACCGCTCGGTCAAACAAGTCAACAATCTGCACTTCATGTGGACATAAAACTGAATGAAACTCAATCGGACAAACAACAGCAGAAAACAGAGGAGAAAACAGTCCAAAAAAAAAAAAAAAAAAAAAAAAAAAAAAAACAAGGGTATCAAAGCCTTCTGCTCACCAAGCCAATGAACGCAGTGATCCGCTGGTCTTTAGAACAGAAGAAATTGGCTGCACATAATATTCACAAAGGAAAAACAACTCAAGAAAATTGGAAACAAAGTAAAAGGAGTTCAGTGGGTATCGAACCCGGGTGGTTGCAGCAACGAACCCTGTCGGACACAAAACAACTAGGCGAACAAACACAACAGTTGCTAAATAACAAAATAGTATTGAAAAACAGACAAAACAGACACAATTTTGAGGGGCAGTGGGAATCAACAAGAGATCACCTTACCAACCAGATGAAGAGCTGCTAAACGAAGAACTTCAAGATGTGTAGTAAATTAAAAAAAAATCAAATAGTACAAACAATATAACAAAATATAGAAAAGCGGCACATATTAGGTGACAATGTGTGTTGAACCCGAGTGACCACCCTAGTCCCAATGTTTGAATGAAACGAAATTCGCATACAGAAAACAAAGAAACCAGAAAAGAAAATATGATGCCAGTAAGTAGTGAACCTGGATCATTCCTTTCCCAACTGAAGCTATCCACTAGACTAGACGTAGCTTACATGTAGTGAACAATTAAATTTAAATTAAATTAACAGATCATTCAACAAGCTTGAAATAGGGTGCAGTTCATGAGAATCGATCTTCGACACTCACCAGGATCCTAAAGCTGCACGCAGCTGCATCAGATGAGACGAATCGTGAGTCTGCCAATAAGTATAAAGAAAATTACAAATATAGAAAAAGCAGCACATATTAGGTGACAATGCGTATTGAACCTTTGTGACCACCCTAGTCCCAATATTAGAAAGATATGAAATTCGCATACAACAAACAGAGGAACCAGAAAAAAAAAAAAAATGATGCCAGCGAGCATCGAACCTGGATACGCACCCTTCCCAGAAAAAGCTACCCATTAGACTAAACGTAACTTACATTGGGTGAACAAATAAATTTGAATTAACGTTTACAAATCATTCAACGAGCTTGGAAGTAGGGTACAATTCGTGAGAATCGATCTTCGAAACTCACGAGGATCCTAAAGCTGCATACAGCTGCGCCAATGACACCAATCCCACTTCTGCCAATAAAAAACAGAAACACACTGCTTGAGAATCTGGCAAGTATCGAACCCGGACAGTTGCCCTTTCCAACCGAAGCCACCAACTAGATTGGACGTGGCGAGAATAACATGAACAAAAAAAGATTTATCTGACATGTGCAGATCATTCAACAAGCTAGGAAATAGGGTGCAGTTTGTGAGAGTCGATCTCCGACACTCACCAGTATCCTAAAGCTGCACGCAGGTGCGCCAGATGACACGAATCGCGATTCTGCCAATTATCATAAGGAAAAATAAACACACCATCGAACAAATGAAGTTTTGGAAAGAGGGAATTGAGACAAGTAGGATGGCACCTTGAAACGGTCAATTACCAGACTGCTGGGTCAGGCAGATTCGAAAGCGAATTGCCTCAAATTAGTTTGTGCACTTCAAATTCAACTAACATGGAAAAAATAATAATAAGTTCAGCTGGTAATGAACATAGCAGCTTACCTAGAGTTTGAATGGGCGCGTGGGCAGAGAGCTGAGCCAAACGAACTCGGAAGGATCCTGCAGAAAATAGTAAAGAATGTTAAGTTTCTGTTAACAGAGAACAAAAAATCAGTAGGAAAACGTCCACATGTGAATTCCATGAGTTATGGGCGCTTACTGATGAGATAAGGTCTTGCTAGAGTTCTTGGAACGGTTGAGCTTGGATGCTTGGAGAACTTGGAATGGTTGAGCTATAATGCTTGGAGAACTTGGAATTCTAGAGCTAAGATGCTTGGGGAAGCAAAGTTGAACTAGGAAGGTTGAGAGTTGGAAAGAAACAAGAAAGGTAGACTAGAACGAATGGAACCACCTTGAGTTGGATTGTCCAAAAAACCTCACCTCTGCCCGATTGTACAAAACTGTGCTGAAAGTCTTAGGGCTTGTTTTTATTAGTGTCATTGTGAAAAAGTGTCATCCGAGAATGTTGAAAACCCATCTCAAACGTTGAGGTTTCGAAATAACAGTTAGAGTT
Source organism: Closterium sp. NIES-67 (assembly GCA_027943415.1). Lineage (NCBI taxonomy): Eukaryota > Viridiplantae > Streptophyta > Zygnematophyceae > Desmidiales > Closteriaceae > Closterium > Closterium sp. NIES-67. Next base: position 25,820 of record BQMB01000962.1, read on the forward strand.
TCCAACATTTCTCGGATGACACTTCGTGGGATGATACGTACTAGAAACAGTCCATAACCAAATCGAGCAAATTTATGGCCAGAAACGGTTAAACTAAATACAGCAAACAAAATCACTTGCTAGGTCAAGCAAAATAAATTTCGTCACTTGATAGTCATTTTTCGTCCACTGGCGTACTCTGCTGCCAATGTTGTGCAATTCGTCCAATCGGGAGCAAGAAGAACCTAAGTTCGCCTATTGACAAAATTAACAGCTGCCGAATTTAATATGACAGCAAAACGGTTGGCCACAGGCGTTACTCGCCAAAAATAACTGCTTGTGACAGTTACGTTTTCGACAGTTCCGATATTCGACCGTTTATAAGGTTCATATAATGTTCAGTTAGAAACTGCCCGAAACTGCCCGATTGCCGATAATTGATTTCTATCGCATTGTTTTTCTAATTCTCAACTCAAAGCATATTAATTTGGTTCTAATTTGGTGTTAATGCGCCACTAGAAACGAGCTCGCCACTGTTCCAGCAAGAAACAAGTGGCAAAAATGGTGAGCTTGGCAGTTTGTTTGAGAATCTTCAATCACAACAAATGACACAACTCTGAAGTAAGTTCCATCTATTTTCTTGTTTCCATCAGAAACTGCCCAGCAAGATTGCAATTTGTGAATTAATTTTCAAGCATATCGGAGCGTGTTGTATATCATCGAATCATTGCACGTGTTGCATCATATTCTTCGGAACTACAAGTCCGAAAACTCATCGATTCGCTTTTTGCAATTTGCATAACCAACTAATCGGTGAAACTCAATGAAACTGGTAATTTAGAACAGGCCCTCGTAATTCGCGTAGTTAAAGAAGCCAGTCGCGATTTGACAAAAAAAAAAATCCGAACCAGTGGCAGAACAAACTCAGCGTCACTGTAAGGCTACAGTAATTGCCGTTAGAAATTGCGCGCGTGACGAGCCTCGCCACTAGGCGCAAAAAAAAAAAAAAAAAAAAAACAAAACCTGTTAGGTGGCAACTTTCGCCACTGGGCAGGGTAATCATATCGCACAGTATCGAGAGTGACGATACTAAAACGAAAAACGAAAACGGTATAAGTGAGAACGGTAGCGAAATAATAAAACAATACAGAGAAGTAACATACGAATATAAAACGTGGAAAGAGAAGAACCATTTCTAGGTGGCGGTTTCCACGCTTGGCAGTCGTGACATGTTCATAATTTGAATCGTATAAAAAACAGATTGTGTTATATTTACGTACACTTCTAGATGTGTACTTTGAATTTGAATGGATTATTTTTTATTAGTATGCTAGCACAAGTCATTTTTAGTCTCTTTTTGTACAATAGAGCTCCGCAACCCTAAGACCATTTTGTCACCCCTTGTTTTTTTTTTGTTTTTTTTTTACTG
>BQMB01000963.1:0-19931 GCA_027943415.1 Closterium sp. NIES-67
AAGCAAAAGACCCGAGCAAGCAAAGCGGGCGACGGAGACAGACAAGACCGCGCAGAACAAGGCGGGGCAGGGCAGGGCGCGGGCGAAAGACGCAAAGCAGGGGCGAGCGGGCCCAGCCAAAACAAGAGAAGAAGGCAGGGGCGGCGCAAGGCGCCGCAGGCGGGTGGGCAGCCGGAGGCAAGCAGGCAGGAGGAGGACCGGAGGGCCGGGAGGACACCGCGAAACAGGGAGGAACAGAGGCGGAGCACCAGAAGAGAAGAGAGAAGAAGAGGGCGCGGCGCAAGCAAAACAGGCGCGAGGAGGCAACGAGGCGGGGAGGGGGGGACGCAAAGGAAAGCGGAAGGGAGGGAGACAAGGAAAAGAAAGAGGAGAGGAGGAGAGGGGCGGGGAGAGACGAGGAGAGCAGAAAAGGAGACGGCAGGCAGGCGACCGAGGAGGGGGGAAACGAGCGCGGGCGAAGCAAACCCACAGAGACGGGCGCGAGAACGAAGGGAAGGGACGCGAAGGAAGGGGCGAAGAACGCGCGGGAGGGGGGGCGAGCCGGGCCGACGGCCCCCCGCGGCGAAACCGGAAAAGAAAACGGGCCGAAGCGAGGGCGCCGGAAGGACGAGCGGGCGGGGCAAGCGACACAGACCCGGGAGAAGCAAAGCGGGCGCGCGCACCGAAGGCGCGCAGGCCGCCGGCGCGAGCGGCGCCGCACACGGCGCGGGGGGCGGCGCGGGCGCGCGGCCAACCGGACCAGCGCGAGCGGGGGGCGGCGCAAGCGCGCACACGGCGGGGGGGGCGGCGCGGGCGCGCGGCAAACCGGACCAGCGCGAGCGGGGGCGGGGGGCGGGGGGCGGCGCGCGCGCGGCCAACCGGGAGGGGCGGCGCGGGCGCGCGCACCGGAGGCCACGCAAGCGGGCCGGCGCAAACAAAGCGGGCGCGCGCGGACGGCCCGAAAGCGGGGCGGCGCCCCCGGCGGGGCGGGGAGACGCAAAGCGAGGCGGACGGCACAGGAGAAGGGGCCGGAAGCCCGACAGGCAAAGCGAGCAAGCAAAGCGGGGGCAGGCGCAAGCAACAGGGGAGGGGGGCGAAAAAAAAAAAGCGCAAGCGCGCGGGCAGGAGGAGGCGCACAGAAGAAAGAAGGCAAGCAACCGGACGGGGGCGGCGCGGGCGCGCCCGAGCGGGGGGGCGGCGCGGGCGCGCGCACGCGGGGCGCCAGCGCGGGCGGGGGCAAAGCAGCCGCGCCGGCCGGGAGGGACCGGGGGCGCGGAGCGCAAGCGAAGCGCGCGCAGGCGGGGCGGGCAGGGAGGCACGCAAGAAAAGAAGGAGGCGGGCGCGCACGCGGGGCGCAGCGCAAGGGAGGCGAAGGGCCGCGGGGAAACCAACCAAGGAGGGCCGGGGGCCGGGAGAGCGGAAGCGAAGCAAACCCGGGAGAACGGGGCGGGCGACGGAGACGCAAGCGGGGCGGCGAGGGAAACCGACAACCAAAAAGAGAACAAGCGGGCAAAGCAAGCGAAGCAACGCGGGGGAGGAGAAAAAAGAGGGGCGGGCGGGAGGGGGCGCGGGCGGGGCGACCAAGCAAGCGACAGGAGGGGAGGAGCGGCCGGGAGGAGGCGAAGCAAGCGGAGGCGACGGAGCACAAAGAACAAGAGAGGAGGGGACGCGGCGCACCGAGGCGGGCGGCGCAAGCGGGGGCGGGACGGAACCGAGGGGGGCAAGGGGGAGCGCAGGCGGGGAGCGCAGCGGGGGGGGGACAGAGGGGCAGAGGGGCGAAGCCGGGCACCGGGAGGGAAGAGAAGGAGAGGAGAAAAAAAGCACAGGAGACAAGGAAGAGGAAGCGACCAGGAGCACCGCAGCGGAGGAGAGACAAACCACAACGACAGCGACGGGGGCGAGGGGCAGAGAAGGGCGGGAGGAGGGGAGCAGGCCGGGGCGGAGGGACGAGAGGGGGGGAAAGGGAGGCGACCGGGGCGGAAGGGGGAGCCAAGGAGGGGGGGCGGGGAACGAGGACAGCAGAGGGGGAGGGGGGCGGGGGAGCGGGGCGAAGGGGCAGGAGGGGCGGGAGGCGAGCAGACGAGGAAGGGAAGGCGGCAGCGACGGGGGGAGGGGGAGGGGGGGAGAGGAGCAAAAGGAGACAGGACAGGCGCGGGAGGCGGGAGAGGAAGGGCAAGGCGGGGAAGGCGGGGAAAGAGGGGGAAGCGGGAGGGGCGGGAAAAAAACAAGGCGAAGAGCAGGAACACAAAGCAGGCAGCCGGGAAGCAGGGGCGGAGGCAGCGAGCAACCGCAAGAGGGGAGGACCGACGAGGGGAGGGCAACGGCCGACCGGAGGGCGGGAGGGCGGGAACGAGGGGAGGAGGGGGCAGCGGCAGGGAGGGGGAGAAGAAAGGGGAGCAGAGGAGGGGCACCAGGAGGGGACACGAAAGCGAAGAGGAAGACGGCGAAGGAGGGGCGGGGAAGCAGGAGGAAAGACGGCGGGGGGGCGGGGGAACACAGGGACGGGAAAGGACACGGCGGGGGAGCCGCCGGGGGGAAGGCGGCAAAAACGGAAGCGCGCGCACCGCAGAAGAAGGCAGGCGGGCGGGAGGGGGGCAGAAGGGGGCGCGGGCAGGAGGAGGGGGGGCCGGGGACAAGCGGAGGCGCAGAAGAAGGGGCGGCGCCCAGAAAAGAAGGGGCGGGGCGCAAGGGCGGGGGGGGAGCGAACCAAGAAAAAAAAAAGAGGCAAGAGAACGAGGGGGCGCGAGGGCAAGGGCAACGGGGGAAGAAAACGGGCGGAACGAGACGGAAGAAGGGGGCGGGAGGCAGAAAAACCGCGGCGGGGCGGGGGGGGAAAGCCCGGGGCGCGCGAGGCGCAGGGGGGGGGGGAAGGAGAGGGGCGGGCGGGGAAAGGGCGGGGCGGGCGGACGGCCGGCGGGAGGGGGGGCAGGAAGACGGCGGGGGGGCAGAGGGGGGCGCACGGAGGGGAAGCCCGGCAGAGGGGGGGCAGAAAAAGAGGGGCCGGGGCGGGGAAGGGGCGAGGACGGAGGGGAGGCGAAGGAGAGGGGGGGACGGAGGGGGGAAAGGCGGCCCAGAAGGGGAGGAGGGGGAAAACAAGAAGGGGGCGGCGAGGGGGAAAAGAAGGGGGGAGAAGGCCAGGGGAAGAAAAGGCGAAGGCAGGGGAGGGGGCGCGGGCAGAGCCAGGGAGGCGGGCCGGGGAACAAAGGCAGACCGACGAAAGAGGGAAGAAAACAGGGAACGAGCGGCACAAGAGGGCGCAGAGCGCGGCGGAGGGGCGCAAGACGAGGGCGGAGCGCGCGGAGCGGCGGCGGCAAGCGAGAGCAGAGGGGGGCCGGCCGGGGACGCAAAGGAGGGAAGAAGCGGGGGCGACGGGCAGCCGGCAGGGAGGCGCGAAGAGAGGGGAAACGGGCGGAAAAGCACGCGGCAAGGGGGAAAAAGAGAGGGCGGCGGGGGAGGCGGGAGCGAACACGGAAAAACGCAGGGAGCAAGGAAAGGGAGGAGACCGCGGCCAGGGGCACGGGCCGCGGGGGGGGCGGGAGGGAAGCGAAGGAGAAAAAAGAGAAGAGAAGGGCGAGACCGACAAGGGGCGAGACGGGCCGACGGGGGAGCGGGCGCACGGGGCGGCGAAAAGCGGGCGCGGGCAAAGCAAGGCGGGGGGGCGGGGAAGAAGGCAAGCGGGGGAAAGGGCGGGCGGGCGCGGAGGGGGCAAAGGGCGCGCGGGCGGGAGCAGGCAGGCAAGCGCCGAGGGAAAGGAAAACCAAGGGAAGGAGGCAAGGCGCCGGCGCAAGCGCAGAAGGAAGGGAAGGGGCAGGGCAAGAGGAGACCAACAACGACGGGCAAGGCCGGCGCAAGGGAGGCGGGGAGGCGAAAGCGGGCAAAGCAACGGCCGGCGGGGCGCGGCACGGGGCGCAGCACGGACCGGCGCGGGCAAAGGGCGGCGGCGCAGGAGGGGCCGCCGCCGGGAGGGGCGGAGGGGCGCGGGCGAAGCACGCGCAAACGAAGCGCAAGCGAAGGGCGAACGCGCCGGCGCGGGCAAAGCAAGCGCGGGGCGGGCCGGACGGAGGCCGCAGGGGCCGGGGAGGGCACCGAAGGGGCGCCGGGACGGGCCGGGGCGACGAAAGAAAAAAAAACAAAAACCGGGGGCCGGCGCGGGCAAAGCAAGCGAAGCAGCGGGAGGGCGGGAGGGGCCAAGGGCGCGCACCGAAGGCGCGCCGGGGGGGCCGGGCCGAAGGCGCGCACGGGGCGCGCCCGCGGGGCGAGAAAGCCGCGCAACGGCGAGGCGGGCCGGACGGGGGGGGCGCGCGAAGGGAAGGGCGGGAGGACGGCAGCGCCGGCGGCGGGGACAGGAGGAGAGGAGGCGGCCGAAGGCGGGAGGGGCGGCGCGGGCGCGCGCGCCGAAGGGCGAACGAAAACAAAGAAGAAGGACGCCAGCGCGCACCGCAGACGGGGCAGGAGGGGCGCGCAGAAGAGAGAGGGGCAAGCGGGGGGGACGGAGGGGCGGGGGCGGGGCGAGGCCCGCGCGCGCGGGGGGGGCGGGGGCACAACCAGAAACGGAACCGGCGGAACCGGACGGAAACAGGAGAGAGGGGCGAAGAAGGGAAGGCGCGGACCGGGGCGGGCGGAAGACAGAAGCGGGCGGGCAGGCAGGAGGCGAGGGGAAAGACAGACGGGCGAAAGAGGCGAAAGACGGGCAGGCACAGAAGAAGAGAAGGCGCGGGCGCAGAACAAAAGAAGAAGAGAAGGCGCGGGGGCAGAACAGAAGACAGCGGGCAGGCAGGGGGCGGAGCAGGGGGGGGCGAAGAACGGGCAAAGGAGCGAAAAAGCAAGCCGGCGGACCGGCAAGGCGGGGAACAGACGGGACGGGAGGGGACGGAAAAAAGGGCAGAGGGCGGCGCACCGGCGGACCGAGCGAAAAAAGAAGGGAGGCCAAAGGGGGCAAAAGGGGACAAAAAAGGGAGGGGCGGGAACAAAGGGAGAGGAAGGGGACCAAGAAAGCAAAAACGGGGCGGGGGACGACAAAAAGGGCAAAGACGGGACGGGAAGAGGGAGACGGGCGGCGGGGGCGGGGAAGGGAACGGAGAGAAAGAGGGAGCGCAGGGAAGCGAGGCGAAGGGAGGGGCAGAGGGCCGGGAGGCAACAACCGAAAAGCGCGGGGGGAAGGCAAGGCGGAGCAAGACGGCACCAAGCGGCAGGGGAACAAGGAAGGAGGAAAGAAAAAAGAAGAGGGCAAAGAACAAGAAGGAAAAGGAAAGAAAGAGGAAAAGGAAAGAAACGGGAGCGGAGGCGGGCGGGCGGAAAAGAGAGGGGAGCAGAAGGAAAAGAGACGGGGAAGGACCACGGGCACGCGGACGAGCCGGAGGAGAAGCAGAGGCAAAGCGGGCCAGAAAAGAAAGGAGGGAAAAAGCAGACAAAGGGCGGAGAACGCGGGACCAAGACAACGACGGGGGGGAAGCAAGGGCGGGAAGCGGGGGGCGCAGCAGGCAAGCAAGAGGGGGGGGAAGGGAGGCGCGAGAACGAGGGGCCGAAGGAACAAGCGAGGGCGCCGGCGCGAGCGGCGCGCGCGCGCACACGGCGGGGGGGCGGCGCGGGCGCGCGGCCAACCGGGGGGGGCGGCGCGGGCGCGCGGCCAACCGGGGGGGCGGCGCGGGCGCGCGGCCAACCGGGGGGGCGGCGCGGGCGGGGGCGGCGCAAGCAAAGCACACGGCGCGGGGGGGCCAAAGCGGGCGCGCGCACGCGGGGCGCCAGCGCGAGCGGGGGCGGAGCGCGCGCGGGCGAGCGAACCGGCGGGGCGAGCGGAAGCGAAGCAAAGCAGCCGCAGGCAAGAGCGAGCGAAGCGCGCGAAGGCGGCGCGCCGCAGCAACGAGCGGAAAACGCGGGCGCCCCGCCGACAAGCAACGGAACAAGCGGGGCGAGACGGGGAAGGCAAAGGGGGCGCACAGAAAGGCGAGGCGCGGAGCAGGGAGCAAGCGGGGCGGGCGAAAGGCACGCCGGCCGGAAGGAGCCGCGGGACAACGGGGCGGGCGACAGAGACGGGGAGGGAGACGGGCGAAGCAGGCGCAAACGGGCGGCGAAACCGGAGCGCGGGCGGCGCACCACGAAAGCGGGGCGGACGAGACGGAGGGGGGCCGGGGGAGCAACGGGACGCAAGGACGGGGGAAAGCAAAGGAGAGAAAGAGGGCGGGAAAGGAGCAAGAAAAAAAAAGGGCGAACGAAAGAAAGCACGAAACGGAAGCCAAGACAGGAGGGGGAGCCGGGCGCAGAAGGAACGCGAGCGAGAGGCGGAACACAGGCAAGGCAAACGGGGGAACAAAAAAGGGCACAAAGGGGCGAACGGGGGGCGCAACGCGGGGGAAGCGGCCAAGGAGGAGAGGAAAGGACAAGCGAAAGCCGCGAGAGAAGGAGCGGGGGCAAGCCGGAGAAAGCGAGAAGGCGCGAGGGGAGGAGCCCGCGGAGGAGGACGGGAGGGGGGGGGGGAAAAGCCCACCAAGCCGAGGAGGCGGAGCGGGGCGGGGCGGAGGAGCAGCCACACGGGGACGGAGACACGGCCCAGACGCCGACGGGAGGCAGCAGGGGGGAAGCGGGGGCAAGGGGCGAAAGCCGGACCCAGCAAGAGCGCGGGAGGGAAGAAGGGCAGAGAGCGGGGAAAGCGCGGGCAGCGAGGGGGAGAGAAGGACAAGACGCGAAGAGGAAGCCCCGGCGAAGGAACAAGGGGCCCGGAGAGCGCGCAAGCGGGAGGCGAAGAACGGGGCGCAGAACGGGGGAAGGCGGGGGAGGGGGACGCGGGCGGAGAGGAACGCAAAGGGAAGACCGGGGGAAGGCGGGCGAAACAAGAAAAAAAAGGAGAAGGAGGCAGCGGAAAGAGGGAGGAGAAGGGAAAGCGGGAAAGCAGCAGCGAAGAGGAAGAGCCCAGAGGAGGGGGAGGGAGGCCGGCACGAAACGGGGGGCGGGCGAGAGGCCAGGGAGGAGAGGGGAAAAAAGGAAGGACCGACCAGGGGCGAGAAAAAAGAAAGACCCCGGAACGACGGAGGAAAGGGCAGCGGCGGGCAGAGGCCAAAGGACAAGAGAGCAAAACGGGCGAGAAGACGCCGAGGCGCGGGCGGCCAAGCAAGAGGAGGGGAGAGGCGAGGCGGGGGGGGAACCAAAGAAAGACAGGAACGACGGGCCAGCAGCAGCGGGAGGGCAAAAACGGGGGGCCGCCGGGAAGAGGGAGGGCCAGAAAAAGCCGGCGCAGAACGGCGAAAGGCGGGAGGCCGGAGCGGAAGAAAGGGAAGGCCGGGGGAAGGGCGGGGCGGAGAAGCAAAAACCCCGGAACGACGGACGCGAAAGAGGAGAGCGAAAGAGCGAAGACGCCGGCGCGGACAAAAAAAGGAAAGCAAAGAGGAGAACGAAAAGAGAGAAGGGGGAAGGGCAGAAAGGAAGGAAGAAGAGAGGCGGCGCAGCAGGGGACAGGGCAGAGGCGGCGAGGGGAAGGCAAGCGGCGGCAGCGCAAGCGAGCGAGGGAGCAAAGCAAAGAGAGACACCCGAAAAAGAGAAAACGGGGGCCCCGGGGGGGAAGGGGGAGGACCGAGGGGGGGGGGGAAACAGACGGAGCGGGCCAAAGACGGGGGAAGAAAGAGCCAACAAGGCCGAGAGGGGAGAGAGGGCACCCAGGAGCGAGCGGGAGGCAACGAGAAAGAGCGAGCGGAGAAGGAGGGAAAAGAAGACGGGAGCACCAGCAAAGAAGAGGGCAAAGGAAGGAGGGGAGGAGCAAAGCAGGAGGGGAGGCAAGGGGAAGAACGGCGGGAAGAGCGGCGAAGCGGAGAAGAGCGGGGAGCAAGGAAGGGCGGAAGGGGGGGAGGGAGGGAAGAAAGCCGAGGCGGGGAGGCAGGGAAGGAAAGGGGGGAGGGGCAGAGAAGGAGAGCAGGCGGAGCGAGGAGAGAAGAAAAGAGGCAGAAGAGGCGGGAAGGGCGACGGGAAAGAAGGGAGCGAAAAGGGCACAGGCAGGGAGAGGCGGAAGAAGAGGCGGCAAAGCGAGGAGGAGGGCGGAGGAGAGGAAGCGGGGAAAAAAAGACACAAGAGGGGGCCGGGGGCAGCGGAGAAAAAAGCGAGGGCAACGAGGGGCGGAGAGAGGAGAAGGAGAAGGGGCACAAACGGGGGGGAGGGAGCAGAAGGCGGGAAGCCAGGAAAGGAAAACCAAGGAACGAAGGAGCGGGGACGGCGGCAAGGGGCCGGCGACAAGAAGGGCGAGAGAGAGCGACCGAAAGGCAAACAAAGAGCGGGAGAGGAGAGAGCGGGGCAACGAGAGGGCGACGGGGGCGGAACGGAGCAGGGGAGAGGCAAGAAAAGAAGGGGAAGCGGGGAGGCGAGGGGGCGGAAACCAGGGGAAAAGGGAGGCGCCCGAAGAGGAGAAGGCAGAGCGGCGGAGGGGGGGAGAGAACGAAAGGCCACGGGAAGAGGGCGCGGGCAAAGGGGGGCGCGGGGGGGAGGGGGCAAGGAAGAAAGAAGGCGGAAAACGAGGAGGGGGGCAGGCAGAAGCGGACCCGAGACGAGGGAAAAAAAAAACAGAGCGAAGCGGCCGGAGGGAGAAGGGCAGGCCAAAGACGCGAGAAAGGGGGAAGAGAGCGAAAGAAGAGAAGGAAGAAAAGGAAGGGAGAGAAAGGCGCCGAGGCGAAGAGGACGGAAAAAGCCACGGGCGAGCGGAAGAGCGGAAGGGGAAAAAAGAGAGGCGGCGCGAAGGAAAGAAGGCGCGAAGGGGGCGAGGAAGGAGAAAGCAGAGGCGAAGCCGAGAAGGAAGGAGGGGGAGAGAAAAGAAAACGGGGGGGGCGAGGGGGAGGCGGAAGGACGAGGCGGAAAGGGCAGGGAGGCGGGCAAGCAGGCGGAAAGGGAAAGCCACCAGCGGAACGGGGGAAGGACGGGCAACACCAAGGGACGGGAGGAAGAGAGAGGAAGGGGGAAGGGCGGGGGGAGAGAGAAAAGGCACAGAGAGACGAAGGAAGGCCAAAAGCGAAGGCAACGGGCGGGGGCGGGACGGACGCGGAGGGGCGAAAGCAGGGGGAGCAAACAGGAGGAGAGAGAGCCGGCCAGGCGCGAAAAAAAAGGGCCAAAGGGGGCCCCGGGCGCCGGGAGGAGGGAGGGGAAGCGAGCGAGGGCGGGGAAAGCCAAAGCAGGGGGAACCCCGAGGGAAGGACGGAGGGGCGCAAGGGGAGAAGAGAGGACCCCGGAGAGACGAGGAAAGAAAGAAGAGAGAAGAGAGGGCACCACGAACGACAAAAAAGGCAAGGGGAGGCAGCAGGCGGGAGGACGGCAACGGCCCGGCGGAAAGGGGCAGGGGGCCGGCGCAGGGGCGCGGGCGGCCGAAAGGCGGGGGGGGGAGGAAAAAACAGGGAAAACGGGGGGACCAAAGAGCGGGGCGGAGCAGGGGAAAGCGAGGAGGGGGGGAACACGAGGGGGGAGGGGGGGCGACAGAGAGCGAAAGGCGAGAAAAAGGCAAGACGAGCCAGGCGGCACAGCCAAGGGCAAAGGGAAGAGGGGAGGGGAAAAGGGCCAAGGGAAAAGAAAGCGCGGCACCAAAAGCGGGCCAAAGAGCGAAAGCGAGGGGGGAGAGGAAGAAGACAAAAGGCGGAGGGCAAAGGGCGAGGCGACCCGAACGGACGGGGAGGGAGAAGCGGACGGACAAAAAAAAACGGCGGGGGAGGCGGCGGCGGGGGCGGAAGAAGCGGACGCCGCGAGCGGGGGCGAGCGGGGGGGGCGAGGAGGGGGCAAGGAGAGGAAAGCCACCGCGGAGAGGCGGGGGAGGCACAGAGGGGGGGACGAAAAGGCAGGGCGAAGGCGGGCGCGGGAGGGAGAAAAAGGGGGGGCGCGAAAAGCACAGGGAGGCGCAAGGCGGCGAGACCGCAAAGAGGGGAAGGAGACGAAGAAAGAAGAGGGGCGACGGGGGGGAGGACCAAAGAGCGGAAGAAGGGGCGACGGAGGAGACGGCCACACAGGCCGGGAGCCGCGAGGGGGGGAAAACAAGACGAAGGGACAAGGAGGCCCAAGGGCAACAACGCGGGAGCGCGGAGCAGGGGGCAGCCGGGCCGCAAGGGACGAAGGAAAGAGAAGAACGCGAGAGCCGAAAAAGAAAGCAAAACAGGGAGGCAGAGAAGGAGAGAGGCCAAGAGGGAAGCGGGGCGGCACGGGGACCCGGGGAGGCCAGGCCGGAAACGAGGAGGGGCGGCCGGGGGCGGGCCCGAGAGGCGGAGCAGGGGCCCAGCGAACGCGGGAAACACGCCGCCGGGGGAGGACGGGCGCAAGACGGAAACGCAAAGGAAGAGACGGGGGCCGACACAAGCGGGGGAGCAGGGGGGGAAGGCGAGACAACGCGCAAAACCGGACCAGCCCGGGACAGAGGAGGAAGCGGAGCGGGAAGCAGAGGGCGCGAAAAACGCAGACAGGGGCGGCAGGGCGGGCGGCAGCGCGGGCGGGGGCAGGGCGCGACCAAGCGAAGGGAGGAGGGGGAAAAAGCCGACGCAGAACGAGGGACCCCCCCGAAGGGGAGGGAAAACACGCGGAGCGGAGGCAAGAGCGGGGGAAGGGCGAGGCGAGGACAAGCGGAAAAGAGGAACAGACAAAGAAGGCCAGGAGGAGCGGCGGCAGACGGGGAGAGGGGAAGAAAGAGAGGAGGGGAACGGGGGAACAGGAAAGCGAGCAAGCAGACGCGAGCGAGGGAAAAGAGGCAAAGGGAAAAGAGGGGAAAGGCGGAACCGAAAAAGGCGAGGCCAAAGGAGGAAAAGGGAGGCAGCCAAAAACAAGAAAAGAGACAAGACCGGGACGAGGAAGGCAAAAAGGGGGGAAAGAAGAAAGAGCCCGGGGGCAGGAGGGCAGGAAGCGGAGACCGGCGAACGGGGAAGCGAGGGGGACGCCGGAAACGCGGCGGGGGGCGGGAGGGAGGAGGGGGGAAGAGGGGGCAAGGCGCCCGCAGGGCGGGGGCCGGGAGAGGGCGGCAACGAAGGGAGAGAGGGCGCAAAGAGGGGCAGCGGGGGAGGAGCAAGGAGGGAAGCAAGACAGGGGAGGGGCACAAGCGCAAAAAGGGGAGGGGAAAGGAAAGACGGGGAAAGGCGGGCAGCGGAGGCGGCCCGAGAGGACGCCGGGGAGGGAGAGAAGCGGGAGCAGCGGGAGGGCGCGCGAGGCGCGAACAAGAGGGCGAGACGAGGGAGAAGGGGAACCCCGGAACGACGGAGGCAACGGGAGGGAGGGAAAAGAGGGGCGAAGCAGGGGAGCGGGGGAGAGACAGAGGGGGGGACGGGAGAGCAAAAGCGAGAAGACGGCGGCGCGGGGCAGACAGGGAGAGGGAGGCAAAGAGGAAGGGAGAGGCGGACGAGGAGGGGAAGAGAAGAGACGAAAGGAGAGGGGGGGGAAGGCCGAGAACGAGCGCAACCCGGAGGGGGGGGCGAAAGGAAAACGGGGGCAGGGCACGCACACAAAACGGCCAGGGAGAGACGGGAGGAAGGGGAGGAGACGGGCGGAAAAGACGGGGGCCGCAACGAGGGGGACAGAGGGGGCGAAAAAAACCGGGGGGAAGGGCAAGAACGCGAAGGGACGCGGAGCAGAGGCCAACGGGCAGCGAAAAAGACGAAAGAAGGAAGGGGGAAGGAGGGACGGGCAACGACGAGAGAGGGAGGAGACGGCACGAAGAACCGCGCCACGAGCGCCGGCGACGGGGCCAAACGGGACCCAAAAGGCAGGGGAAGAAGGCGACGGGGAGGAGAGGGGCCAGGGGAGGGGACGGGGCGAGCGAGAGCGCCCCCAAAGACGAGAGAGCGCACAGGCCGGGAAACAAAAAGAAGAGGGGGGGGAAGGGGAACAAGCGAAAAAAAGGGGAGGACGCGCGGAAAAGGGCAACCAAAAGGAGGCAAACAAACACAGGCCAAGACCGGAAAAAGGGACGAAACAAAGGGGGAGGGCGAAACCCAGAAAAGAACGCACACGGGGGGGGGAGCCGAAGGGGGCAAAACAGGGCGACAAGACGGCGAGGGGCGCGCAAGGGCGAAGCGGGAGCGCGGGGGGGAGGGACGAGGGGGGACAAAGAGGGCGGGCGGGGCGGGGAGGAGCAGGAGGGAGCACAGGGGCCCAAGGCAGGGCAAGGGGCGGGGCAAAAGCGACGGGGGAAAAAGGGGAGGGGAGAAACCACAGGGCAGGGGCGAGCAGCGAAAAAGGGGAAACGGGAGAGGCGAGCCGAGCGCGTGAGGGCGGCGACGGGGCGGAAGCGGGGCGAAGAGGGGAAAGGACCAGAAAGGAGAGACCAAAGGAACGCGCGCGCGCGAAGGGGCAAAGGGGGGAAAGGAGAGGACAGAGGCGGACCGGCGAGGAAACGAGAAGAAAGAAGAGAGAAACACGCGGAGGAGAACACAAACAAAGGGACGGCAAGGCCGCAGGGCCCGGAGGGGCGGGGCGACACACGGGCGACAAGGGCAAGGACAAGGGGAAGCAAGGCCGGGAAAGCGGAGCGAAGCCAGAAAGAGGGCCGCAGGGCGGAGGGGGCGCGGCAACGCGAGAACAGGAAGGGGGAAGCGCGAGGAAGCGCGGAGCAGCAGGCCGCGGGGAAGACGGACCGGGGCGGGGCACGGACCGCCCGGCACGCCCGGGGAAGGAACGGCGCCCGAAGGCAGCGACAAGGGGGCAGACGGGAAAAGGCAAGGGCCGGGGGGCGGGGGCGGAAGGGAGGAACAGAAAGGGCGGAAACCACGGGGGGGGGCGGGGACGGAGGCGAAGGCGGAACAAGGGAGGCGGAGGGGAACCGGCGGCGGGACGGGCGCGGGGGCGGGCGCACGGGAACGGGCCAGCAGCGGGCGGGCGCGAAGAGAGGACCGAAGAGAAGGGGGCGGAAAAAACGAGCGCGGCGCGCCGGAGCAAGGGGCGGGGGGCGGGAGAGGAGGACGGCAGGGGGGAAACGAGGGCGGGGCGAGGACAACGAGGGCGAGGGGCGGGGAGGCGGAAAAGAAAGGGGCAGGCGCGCGCAAGAGGACAAGCGCGGCCGAAAGAAAAAGCAGGGGACGGGAGGGAGCGGGAAGGGAGAGGCGACCAACCGGCAAACACAAGGCGGAGACGCGCCCCGGGGGGGGGCGGACGCGCGGGGGCGAAAGGGGCGCGGGCGCGGAAGAAAGGCGAGGGGGGAGGGGGCGCGGAAAAGGAAGGCGCCGGCGCCCACGCGGACGGCGCAAGCGGGCAGGCGGCGCGGGGGGGCAAAGCAAAGCGGGCGCGGCGGGGGGGCAACCGGCGCCGGCGACGGGGGCAAGGGCGGAAGAACGACAAGGAACACCGCAAGCGGCGCGGGCGAAAAGGGAGGGGCGCGGCGAAGCACGCGCAGGGCGAGGGCGCAACGGGAGGCGAGGGCGCCGGGGAGGGAGGGGCGGCAGAGCGAGCAAGCGACAGGCGGGGAGGAGGCGCCGGCCGGGCGAGCGCAAGCGGGGCAGCCACCGAAGGAAGGCGCCGGCGGACAGGGGGGGGCGGACAGGGGCAGGCAAGGCAGAGACAGAGGGACCACCGGCAGCAGGCGCGAGAGCGAAAGAAGAAAGGGGGGAGCCGCAAGGGGACGCCCAGGGGCCGGCGAAGAAGAGGGGGGGGGGCGGCGAAACAAAAAACGAGGCGGCGAAGAAGGGCGACGGGACGGGGCGCACCGAACGCGGGGGGCGGGGCAGGGCAGACACAGCAAAAGGCAGAAGAGGGGAGGGGGGGAGAACAACGGAAGCAGACGCCGGGGGCCGGGGGGGCAAGGCCCGCGGCGGCCAAGCGGCGGGGAGAGCGGGGGGAGCAGAAGGGGCGAAGCGGGGGGGAGAGGCGCGGAGGGGGAAGAAAACGAAGAGCAGAGAGGCGGGACGGCGGCGGGGGCAGCGAGGCGAACGCGCCGGCGCGGGCAAGGCAAGCGCGGGGGGGCGCACAAAGGGGGCGGGCGCAGGCGGACGAACCGAACGGAACCGGCGGGGGGAGCGCAGGGCGAGGGCAAGCGAAACAGAGCACGAGGGGGCGGGGGAAGCAGGAAAAGGGGGCGCGCAGAGGGCGGGGCGCCGGAACGGCACAAGCAAAGCGTGCGCGAGGGGGCGGCGCGGGAGAAGGCAAGCAAGCGAAGCGGGAGCCGGGCGGACCCAGAGGCGAGGCGGGCGGGGAGGCGAAAGCGCGGGGGAGAAGGCAAGCGGGGCGGGCGCGGCCAGGGGGCGGGGGGGCGGCGAAAACGGCGCAAAGCGAGCAAGCAAAGCGGGCGAGGCGCAAAGCGGGCGGGGGAAGACAGGAAGCGAAGAGCGGCCGGGGGCCAAGGAAAGGGGGAGAGAAAGGCGGGGAGGGAGGGCGGGGAAGGAGGCGCGAAGACGGGAGAGAGGGCAAAACGGGAGAAGGTGGAAACCGGGGCAAAAAGGGAAAACGGGGGAACACCCGAACCCGGGGCGACCGCGAACGGGGAAAGCGGGGGACGCCAGAGGGACGGAGGGGGAAGGGGGGGAGACAGGGGAGACCCGGGACCGGGGAACGCACCGCAAGAGGAAGGAACAAGGAGAGTGCAGGGGAGGGAGGAGAGCAGCGCGCGGGGAGGGGGGGAGGGAGCGAGGCGCCAGGGAAAGACAAGAAAGGGAAGGCAGCAGGGAGGAGGGGCCGACAAGCAGAGGCGCGAAAGGCCGGAAGGACGAGCGAGCGGGCAAAGCGCGCGGGGCCGCCGGGGCGAGCGCAAGCGAAGCAAAGCACGGGGGACGAGCGGGCGGGGCAAAGCAAGCGAGGGCGCAAAGCGGGCGAGCGCAAGCGAAGCAAACCGCGAAGGGGGCGAGCGAGCGAAGCGCGCGAAGGGGGGGAGCGGCGGGGGGGAAAGAGGGCGCGGGCAGGAGGCGGGGGAGAGGGGCGGCGAAAGACGGGGGGAGGAGACCGCAAGGCAGGGCCGGAAAGACGAAGAAAGGAGAACGGGGGGGCGACGGGGGGGGCGGAGAGGAGGGAGCGCGAGGCGAGCAGGCGGCGGAGGGGCAACGGGGGAGGGGAGCGGGGGGAGGCAAAGAAAGCGGGAGAGGCGAACGGGCGGCGGGGCGGGAGAGAGGAAGGGGAACGCGGCAGGCGCAGAAGCGGAAGAGGGAGGGGCGAAGCCGACGGCCGCCAGGGGGAACAGGGGGAGAAAGGCGCAGAAAAGGAGACAAAAAACGCGACGGGGGGAAGGGCCCGGCGCGGGGCGGAAGAACGCGCCGCCGGCAGAAAAGGAAGAAAAAAAAGAGAGCAAGAGGGAAGGGGGGAGAAACCGACAGCCGCGCAGAAAAGAAGCAAGGCGAGAGGCAAAAGAACAAGGAGGGAACGAAGGGCAGCCAGGGGGCGAGGGAGCGGCGGAGGCAAGCGAGGGGGGGAGGAGGGGCCAGCAAGACCCAGAGAAGACGGGGGCCCGAAGGACAAGCACACACACAAAGAGGCCGGGGGGGGAGAGGGGCGGGGAGGCGGGGCGAAGAAAAGGCAGGGAAAGAAGGCCGGGGCGGGAAGGAAAGGGACGCGAACGGAGGCGAAACACCAGAGGAAGAAAAACCGCGGGGCACGAGGGGCGCCCCGCGGAAAACCGAGGAAGGAAAACGACAGGGGGAAGGGAAACAGCGCAGGAGCACGAGGAAAGGACAGCAACCGAGACGCCGGGAGGAGGGGCGCGAGCGAACGCGGAGGGGGCGAAGAGCGCACGAACCGGGGGGGAGGCGGGAGAAACAGGGGGAAGACGGGGCCAAAGAGGGGGAAAGCCCCGGAGGGCAGCGGGGACGAGAACGAGGGGGCGCGGGCGAAGGAAAACACAGCCGGGGGGGGAGAACGGGGGAGGAAAGACAGCAGGGGGGACCGCCCGCGAAGCCGAAGGACGGCGGAAAGACCGAGAGGGAACAAGGACCGGGAGGGAAAGGGGAAAAGAACCCGAAGAAAGGGAGGGAAAAAGAGAGCCGGAAGGGCGAGGCAAACAAGCAGGCGCCCCGGAAGGGGACGGCGGACCGGGGGCAGAAGGGGGCAGCGAGGAAAGGGACACAGCAAGCGGAAGCGGGGAAGGGGAGGCGGAGCGAAGGGGGGGGGAGGGGGCGGCAGGGGACCCGAAAGCGAACGAGCGAGGCAGGGACAGGGGGAAGAGAGGGCGAACGAGCCGGGGAGGACCGAACCCACGGAGGGGGCAAAAGACGGGGAGGAGCGGGGCCGAGGGGGGAAAGGCCAAGCAAGGGCGAAGAGCGGGGGGCCGCGACAGCGGGTGAGGCAGAGCGGAGAAAGAAAGGCAAGGAGCCGAGGGAGAGCACGCAAGGGAGGAGGGGGGCCCAAAGCGGGACCGACGCCAAGGAAACGCCGAAGGCGGGGGCAGGGGAAGGGGAGACAGACAGACGGGGGGGAGAAGAGCCAAGGGCGAGAGGGAAACAGCCCAGAGCGGAGGCGAAGGGCCGGAAGCAAGCACGGAGGGGAAAAGGAAGGGAGCGAGCGAGGACAACCAGGAGGGGGCGGGACGCGGCCAGGCCCGCCGGGCGGAGGCGGGGCCGAGCGAGGGAGAGAGAAAAAGAGCGAAGAGAAACCAAGGGGGCGAGAGGCGGAGAACGCCGAAAGAGAAAAGAGCAGGGGCCAAGCAGCAGACGCAACGGGGGCGCAACGACGACACGCCAAAAACGGGGGCAAAAACGACGGAAGGAAGGGAGGAAGCCAGGCGAGAGGAGCGGACGGACGCAAGCGGACGGCGCGGGGGGGGCGGGGGAAAAAAGAAAAGGGGGGGCGGCGAACCAGAGAAAACGAAAACCAACAGGCACGAGAACGGGAGAGCGGGCCGCGAAAGCCGCCCGGGAAGCGAGAAAACACGGGGGGGGGGGAGCGGCGGGCGGGCGAGAAGAGGCAAAACCAGGCAAGAGAAGGGAGAGGAAACGCAAGACCACAAGGACGGAAGACGAGGAGCCCGCAGGGGAGGAAAGAGCGAGGAGAGGGGGAGAAAGAACAGAGGGGGGACGAGGCAGCCAAGGGGGAAAAGCCAGGGCGGAGAAGAAAGAGGAGGAGAAACAAGAGCGCGCGCAAGGAGGCAAACGCGGGGGCGCCAGGAAGCGGGCGACGCAAAGAACACAAAGCCAACGGGAGGCGCGCCGGCAAGAAGGGCCCAGGACGGCAGGGGCGGCGCCGGAAGGCGCACCGGCGGCGCAGCCGCCCGCGGGGCGAAGAGGAAGCGGGAAGAAAAGGCGGCGCGCGGAGACCCCGCCGGCGGCGACGCAGCGGAGGGCGAACCGGCAAGACCGGGGCGGGGGGGGCGGAGGGAGGGAGACGGCGGCGGGGCAGGGAGCGGGGAGCAAAGAAGCGAAGCGGACGGGGGGGCAGAGCACCGGGGCGGGAACCAAAAGGCAAGGGCGGCGGGGGGAGGGGCAAGCGGCGGGGGGAGCAAGGGGGGGCAAGGACGAGAAAACGGGGGACGGCGGCGAAGAGCGAGGGCCGCGAGCAAGGGGAGGCGGCAGGGAGAGAAAAAAAGGCAGAGGACCCGGCAGGGAGCAGCACACGGGGAGACCGAAAAGGCGAGGCAGGAGGCAAAGGGGAAAAAAGGGGGAGAGGGAAGAGAAAGGAAGGCGCAGCGCAACCGGGCGGGCGGGGAGAGAGGGGGAGAGAGCGGAGGAGAGGAAGCAAGCGGGGGAAGCGGAGAAAGGGGACGAAAGAAGAAGAGGGACAGAAAGACGGGAGGGGGAGCCAAAGGGAGGAGAGAGGCGGAGCAAGAGGGAGCGGAAGCGACGGGAGGAGGGGGGGAAGCGGCCAGCCGGGGAAGAAAGCGGAAGAGCGCACGGGGCGAGCGGCAGGGCACCAAAAAGGGAGCGGGGCGCAAGGGAGGCACCGAAGCAACGAGACGGAAAAAGGCGGGGAGCGGAACGGGCGGGAAGGGGAAGAAGAGGGGGAGAACAACAGGGGGAAAGAGCAGAAGGGAAAAGGCGGACAGGAGGAACGAAACAGCAGGGGAAAAACAGGAGCGCCGAAGGGGCAAGGGGGGCGGCGGGCAGGCAAGCGGCGCAGAGGGGGGCCGGGCCCGAAGGGGACGCCGAAAGGCAGGAGGACGAGGGGGACACGAAAGGGACGAGGCGGGGGGGACGGGGAAAAGAGGCCGGGAGGCGCCGGGACAGGCGCGGGGGCGCAAGCGAAACAGGGAAAACCGGGGGGCGGGGAGGGGAGCAACGGACAAGGGAAGAGCGGCCAAGAAAAAACGGCGGGCGGCGGGAAGGAGGCGGGGGCCCCAAAAGAAGGCAACCGGACCCCAAACCGACACAGGGGAACAAGGAGAGGAGACGAAGGCGCGGGAGAGAACCAGGGGGAAGGAACGCGGCAAAAGGACCCCGGAACGGCGGGAGAAGGGGGGCGGGGCGCGGGGCCAGGCAAGGAGGAAAGGGGCACAGACCAGAGGGGAGGCGCCGCCCGCGGGAAAGGGCACGAGAGGCGGGAACACCCAACGGGCAAGCCGCAGGAAAAAACACACACACAAAGCAAAAGGACCGCAACGCACACAGAGACCAGAACGGGGCAAGGGGACGGGGAGGCAGGAAAGGAAGAAGGGGAGAGACGGAAGGGGACAGGACCAGCGCGGACGAGCCGGGAGGGCGAGGGGAGACGAAGGCCACAACCGGAACACACGGAGGGGGGAGCCACCAACAACGGAAAGCGAAGAAGGCGGGAGCAGAGAGCAGAGGGGCGCGGAAGAAGAAGACGGGCCCGGGGGCGACCAAGCAAGGCGGG
The DNA here is from genome assembly GCA_027943415.1 of Closterium sp. NIES-67. Classification (NCBI taxonomy): domain Eukaryota; kingdom Viridiplantae; phylum Streptophyta; class Zygnematophyceae; order Desmidiales; family Closteriaceae; genus Closterium; species Closterium sp. NIES-67. The sequence continues at coordinate 18,655 of BQMB01000963.1, forward strand.
AGCAGGGGGGGCAGCAGGGGGAGGGGCGGGAGGAGAGCAGGGGGGGGGAAGCCCACGGGCGGCAACGAGAACAAGAGGAGGGAGAGAGGCGGGGACCGCAGGGAAGGGAAAGAAGGGAGGAGGGGCGGAAAAGGGGAGAGCGCGGGGGCCGCAGGAGGCGCAAAGGGAGCGGAGCAAGGGGCCGAGAAAAGGGGCGGACGAAACGAAAGCCAAGAGGAGCGGAGCGCGACAAGCACAAAGGCAAGACGAGGCGGACGAAGGGAGGCGCCAAAAAAGGCGAGAAAGGCGCGGAGGCAAGACGCGGGCGACCGAAACACGAGAGAAGAGGCGCCAAGCGCAGGGAGGCAAAAAACGGGGGCCAGAGAAACAAAAGAAAAAAGAGGCCGAGAAAGGAGGGGCCGGGGCGGGCGGGGAGGCCGCGCCGGGAGGGGAAAGAGGAGGAGGGCAGCACAGCGCGGCAGGGGGACGACAGGAGGGGGGCGCGGAGGGGGGAGGGGGAAGGCCGCAGAGACGCGAGGGGAAAAAGACCAGGGAAGGGCGGAGGAGAGAGGCCACGGAGGGAGGCACCGCCGACGCCGCGGGAGCGCAGGCCGGCAGGAGAGACGACGGGCGGGCGCGGCAAAAAAAAGGGAAGACCGAGGGGAGGAAAGGCGAAGGAGGAGAAAGAAACCGGGACGACGGGGGACGAAAAACACAGGACGCGGCGAAGGGGGAACACGAGGGAGAGGGGCGGACACCGGCCCGGGGCGGGAAGGGGAACAGGAGAAGGCGGAACAGCGGGGAAGCGAAGCCCCAGGAAACGGCAGCCGGAACGCGGAAGGGGGAGAGGGGGAGGAAGACAGGGGGAGACAAGCCGACGAAAGAAAGGGAGCGCGGGCGGAACAACAGCAGGAAAAGCGGGAGGCAAGAGCGAGGGAGGCGAAGGCACAAAAGCGGGCGGCAACGACGACAGGGCGGAGGGCGCCGGCCGGGCGGGGCAAGAGGCAAAGAAAGAGGCGGAACGGGGGGGAACAGAAAGCACACGGAGGGGGAGACAGAAGGAACAAGAGGGCGAACGGGGCGAAGGGGAAGGGAGGGGCGGGGAGGGAGCGGGCGGGAAGCCCAACGAAAAGAGGAACGAAAAGAGGAAAGGAGCACAGGAGGGGAGAGGGGGCGGGGGAAGGAGAGGGAGCGGGGGAGGGCGAGAACAAAAAGAGAAGCGGCAAAAGCAGAAAAGGGCACACAACAGAGGAAAAAAGAAAGAAGAAAGGGAAAGAAAGCGCCGACGCGGCCGGACG
>BQMB01000964.1:0-22212 GCA_027943415.1 Closterium sp. NIES-67
TAAAGGGGGGAAGGGGGTGGAAGAGAGTGGCGGGTGCAGGGGGAGGGAGGGGATAAGCTCCTCTGAGGGCGGCGGAGTCAGCATTGCAGGCCGAGGAGGGGAGTATTCTAGCACCTGAATTTTCGTATGACCAATGTAAACCTTCCGAATTTGATGCACGTTCAATTGTATCGAATTTACATGACTCACTTATCTGGGAAGCGAAGAAGCTCTTGTTGAGTCGGAAACCGTCCAGGCTGAAGCACACTTCTGCCATGCGACCGCCCTGCGACACTAGCCGTCGCGTTAATCGTCGCCATTCCCGCTACCGAAGCCGAATTGCGCTGACTACCGCCGGCTGCGGAAGGCAACTGAGGAGAGCGCATGGTGCTTGCGCGGAAGGTGCTCGCGCGAAAAGCGACTCCTAAATTGCGCATTGCCGAGAGGACGAGACGACAGACAGGCTATCCGCATTTCAGACGTGCCTTGGTCGCCAGAATCAGGATTTGTGCGTCACCTGAGAGCATGGCTAAAGACATAGACATATTATAGTGAGCGGCAGCGAATGAAATTGCGAGGGACAAAAATGGAATCCCCGTTGTAAGCTGCTCTGGCAGCGACTGAAATTGTCAAGGCAGTTTCGTTATAATTTGGCTCTCTATGTTGCTGAACGAGTGGGATCATTTGGAATTCACGCTTTAACTGTACCGATAATTTCGATGTTACACCTAGCGGTTTCGTTGCTCCGTTCGCGAAGCCTCTCGCAGCACGTTGACTTTCGGAGAATGGACTCGTCAACAAACCATGCCGAAGCAGCCAGTCAAAATACTGCTCTGGCCAGTCTTGCCTGGACGCTGACTCGTCTTTGCAACCACGTCACGAAATCCATCCCTTCGCCGCAGTTTACGTTCGGCACTTGCAGAAATAATAGCCGTCGATCTTCACCGACAACGACCATTCTCGAGATTGGTTTTCCAATCTCGCGTCGTGCGAACTAGGCATGCGCGACATGGGTGACGCAAATGCGGTGGATAGAATTTTGAGCCTGAAGAAATTACAAATCCACTTCAGGCAAACACAGCACCAGCACAGAGCATTCACCATTCCCTACCCCACCTTCACCAACACCAGCCATTCCGCAAAACCCTCATTTCACTCCAACCATCTAAATTTGGCACTCTCGCAGGAGTACGCCTTACATACCTATCACTTATAGTATTCCGCAACATGGGCACTAGGGCGATTTTTGCTTTCGTGGTGATGGCTGCCATTCTCCAAGGCAGTGCGTTTGCTGCCAGTGGAAAGCCCAGGCGTGAGCTTCTCACGCATCGTGTGCAAGCTGTGAAGCCAACTATTGGCAGCGGTTGGAGAGCACGGGTGAACAGCAGGATTGCTAGCGCCTCCATTTCCACTGCTTCTAGCAGCACTACTGCTACTACTGGTGCCAGTGGTAGCAGCATCAGCACTGGAAGCGATGCAGCTACTGTAACCGAAGCGGCAGCAACGTCGTCCAACACTGCAACTGCAAGGGTTGCCGCAGCAGGTGTAGGGAATTCATCGCTGGGAGCGCATCCCGCAGCAGTCAGTGCAACGCTGGGGACGACCACAGTGGGCACTAGTGCCACTTGTGACGCGTCATCGCTCGCTGACTATGCCTCTTCAACGCAGCTGTCCTCCGAGTGAGTTTCTAGCACGGGCCTTGAAGTTTCCCCCCTGCAATCTTCATGAACATACCTTTTCCCCCTGCAATCGACATGCTTTGAATTCCAATGAGTCACCACCCTCATTGAATGCTCATGAAATGCCTCAAATGTCTCTCAATGCACCAATACTGCGTTGCCCTTCCCCTTCCATTTCCTCTTTCCAATACTCTTGTCACTGCGCTGCTCCTCCCCTTTCCCCCTCCCATCAGTCTCACTCTCCACTGGAAGGCAGCCAGTGCGACCAAGGTCAACCTTGCCCTTGAAGCAGCAGCGGGGAGCTCGGCAGCAGCGGGGTGGTTCTCTGTGGCGTGGTCCTCAGATGGCCGCATGGCCCCAGCTGACACTGTTTTTGGCAACCTGCCGGGCGGGGCTGTGGCGGCTTACTACATGAGCGGCTATGGGATGAGCGACGTTCAGCCTACAAGCAGCTTCAGTATTGGCAACGCTGTCCAAACTACATCGGCTTCCGGCTCCACTATTATTGAGTATGTATTTGACGCAAATTATACATTATGCATTATACATTACATATCTGGTGCCATGCATTATTTTCCAGCAGATCCGCTTATTTTTGTGACCCTTTGCTGCTTCCTGCCGCAGTTTTTGCTGCTAAGGGGCCAAGCCATGTCTAATCGTGCACCTCTCATGTGCCTATGTGGCCCACGTGTCAGGTTCTCCCGCGTTTCCAGCGATGGTTCCATCCCAGTGAACGTTGGCGGCAGCAACACTCTCATCTGGGCCTACTCTGAAAGCGGCTCCAAGTCACTTGACTTCCACGGCGAGAATGAGTGAGTGAACAGACTTGCACCTGTCGCTCTTCCCAGTGTGAATGTGAAGTCTGTTGGCTTCGTTACCACCCCCAAGATATTATGAGTTCTGCTGTCCCCTCAACTGGAAAGTGATTGTCCAGGTTGCCATCCTGTGGCCCCTTCCCTAACCGTTTCACACACTCATAGCCGTAACAACCCTCAGCTTGAACCTTACGTCCGAATCCTCTTTCCTCCTTCCACCCCCTCTCCTTCTGGGCCTCTTCCTTGCCCCTTCCACGCCTCTTCACCCTCTCCTCGCAGTGGAGTGGCCACAGTAGATTTCTCCTGCGATGGCTCCTCCTCCTCCGCTCCTCCCTCAACCTCCCCACCTTCCTCCCCTGCACCCCCCTCCACCTCCCCTCCCTCCTCCTCCCCTCCCTCCACCTCCCCTCCCTCCACCTCCCCTCCATCTTCCTCCTCCTCCTGTGCCACATCCACCCTCCCCAGCTACACCTACTCTGCCCCCCTTGACTCCTCTCTCACGCTACACTGGAAGACCGTTAGTGCTACTCAGGTCAACCTCGCCCTGGAGGCAGCAGCGGGCAGCACGGCAGCAGCGGGGTGGTTCTCCCTGGCGTGGACTGCGGACGGCCGCATGGCCCCGGCTGACACTATCATTGGCAACCTGCCGGGCGGGGCTGTGGCGGCTTACTACATGAGCGGCTATGGGATGAGCGACGTTCAGCCTACAAGCAGCTTCAGTATTGGGAGTGGTGCGGCGCTGACTACCACTTCCAGTGGCTCCAAGGTTATGAAGTAAGTCATGGGGTTCGATGAATTTGATCATTGTAGTACCTTCCCCTCTCTCCCCCCCCTTCCTCCCTCCCCTCTCTCCCCCCCCTCCTCCCTCCCCCTCTCTCCCCCCCCCCCCCCTTGGCTTGTCATGCCTGTAAGCAATCGCCAAGTTCATGGTTTGAGGCTGGCTCATCGCCAAGTACATGGCCTCTTACCAACTTCCAGTTTTCAGGCGCCTGAAACCACCTGCAGTACACTGTCTGAGATCCACTAATCTAGAACTGCATACCCTACTATCGCCTTCTGTTTTGGCCCGTGTTGAGCAGGTTCTCTCGGGCCCAGGGCGATGGCTCCATCCCAGTGAGTGTGAACGGGTCCAACACCCTCATCTGGGGATACTCCCAAGGCGGCTCTCAGACCCTTGGTTTCCACGGAGAGAATGAGTAAGTCAAGCTCGATAGTGCTTGTTCTTGAATCAATAGTTTTTCTTTCCACTGGCACATGAAAGTTGGATATGGGGCATTTGATGGTGTACCAACTTGTTTCCTCTGCCTCATTTCGCTGGTTTGCTCTTCTCTTCACCAAATCTAAACCCCAACCGCTGTGTTCTTATCGCAGTGGTGCGCTCACCCTCGACTTCTCATGCGCCACTTCATCCACCGGAGGTGGCATCGGCGGTGGCGTTGGTGGCGGCATTGGCGGCGGTGACAACAACGGAGGTGGCTTTGGAGATGGAGGCCATGGGCATGGGCAAGGCGGTCACGGGCATGGCCATGGGGGTCCTGATGGCCCCGGCCATGATGGCGGGGCTGGAGGTGTTGGGGGGGCATGGGCGGTTCTGGCAGTGGCGGGTGGGGCAGCAGTGCTTGGGGCGGTTGGTGGGACTGGTCTGGCATGTGGTAGAGAAAGTTCACCTCGTGATGGTGGCCATGGGTTTCTGGATGGAAGGAGCGGATGGTCATGGAGGTGATATGGGTAAAACCCAAAATCACCATGATTGTGGGTGTGGAGGAGCCGGCATATGGGATGAAGGAGGGATGGGTGACTTGGGGGGTCGCAGCTGGAGTGAGAGTGGCTTATGAGATGGCGGGTGGGATTGCTGGGGCCGTGGCGAATAGTGTTCTATTCAGATGGGATAATATGAAATATGCTTTTGAGTCGACTCATATTCAGATGGGATAATATGAAATATGCTTTTGAGTCGACTCATATTCAGATGGGATAATACGAAATATAGAAGGTATGCTTGTTTGCAATTGTGAAGCATTAGCCATTAGACCCCTGTTCCTAGGAACTCTGATCAGACTTATGTCGCACCGAACGGAACTGCATTGAACCAAATCGCTTCATATCTGTAGTGTATAATACTGCGCACGTCTGATAGGGGGCGCGTTAGGTAAGAAGGTAGGAACACACGCTCTTAGTGCAAAGGCAATGCATAGTGGAAAGGGCAGTGGGGCTTCTGCTGGGTTGTATACGTGGTCAAGTACTTTTTGAGTACGTTCAACAAAATGCATTTTTCTAAGAAGCACACTCTTTAAAGCAGGCTCAGCACACCAAGGTCCCATAGGGTAGGTTAGTTCGGCTGGTCTGGTCCCGGCTTCAACAAGCCAGAATTTGGTACGTTGGGCTCAGGGGAATCAAGTTTGGGCAGGCTACCATTGGCTGCTGCGTCTGGTTCGGGGAGGGCCGGATCTGGTTTGGGGAGAGTTGGATCTGGTTCAGGGAAGCTAATCCTTCCATTAACTCCATTCTGCCTGAACCATGCTGCCATGTGTCCTCCATCCAGGGACTCCAGCCAATCCATCAGCGCCTCGTGGCCATCCCTCTTGTTATACTCACATGGCTCATGGTGCATGTACTCACGTGGACTGGAGTTATCGAGACCACATGCATCAGGAGGGAAGAGGTCTGGGCGAATGCATATGGTTCGATTGCTGGTAGCTGCGGAGAGCAAGGGAATGAGAGAGGGAGAAGGGGGGGAGTGAGAGAAAGAAAATGGGGAGGAGAGAGAGAAGGGGGGAGAGAGTGAGAGAGGAGGGGGAGAGAGAGGGGGGGTGGGCAGATGAATGGAGGGGATGAATGGAGTGTGTGTGAGAGGGAGGGGAAGAAGGAGGGGGGGGGAGGGGCGGGTGGGAGGGAATGGGAAGAGATGGCTATTGCCATAGCAGGTGGTAGATCGGCAGACAAAATTAGAAGTAAAGGGCATGCTATAGTCGACAACATAATATTTTTCAATGCTCACTTGATTGGTTGAGAGCAGCAGCGGCGGGCAGAAGGCGGCAAAAGCGATGCCTCTGATGAGCCTGAGGGGGGATGGGGGGAAGAGAGGGGGAGGGCAAGTGAGCAGAGAGGGAGGGCAGACATAAGGGAGGGAAAGAAGGAAGGCGAGGGAAGGGGGGGAAGGTGGGGAAGAGAGGGAATCCGGGAGGGAGGGAGGGGAGAATGATTATTTTGTCGACAAATCTTCACTTGTCCAAGTATGATACACATTTTTTTTGGTATCAAATGTACATGATTCGCTTATCTACGTTTTGAAAGCAGCTCTTGTTGAGTTAAATCCCGCCCAGTATGATGCACAATTCCACAGTGCTTGCCTTGCGACACTGCCAGTCATGTTAAACTTGTGTATACCTATCCCATGTATCCCTATCCTGTATATCCCTATCCCACACATCCATATCACCCATGTCCTTATCCACTGTATCCCTATCCCACACATCCCTATCCTCTATATCCCTATTCATCATATCCCTATCCCCCACATCCCTATCCTTCATAGATATATCCCCCTTAGCCCTATCCCGTGTATACATATCCCCCATATCCCTATCCTCCATTCGCAATTCCCCATATCAATATCCCGCATATATCCGTATCCTCAATATCCCTATCCCCCATATCCCTATCCTCCATATACGTATCCTCCCTAGACCTATCCCATGTATCCCTATCCCCTATATCCCTCTCCTCCATATCGAAATCCCACATATCAATATCCCCCATATATCCCTAACCTCAATATCCATATCCTCCCTATCCATGTCCTCCATATCCCTATCCCACACATCCCCTATCTTCCACATCCCTATCCAATTTATCCCTATCCCACAAATCCATATCCTTCATATCCCTATCCTATGTATCCGTATACCCCGTATCACTATCCCCGATATCCCTATACCCCATATAACTATCCCCATATCCCTAACTAATCCTGTATACCACTGTATTCCTATCCTGTGTATCCCGATTCCCTATATTCCCATCCCATATATCCATATATCACTATCCCTCATGTTCAAATTCCGTGTATCCCCTATCCTACACGTACCAATCTCCCATATCCCAATCCACACTATCCCTATCCCACACATCCATGTCCTCTGTATCCTTATCCCCCATATCCATATCCCCTATATCCCCATCCCACATATACCTATCTCCCATATCCCTATTCCCCATATCCCTATCCCCCTTACACCTATCCCCCACATCCATATCCTTCATATCCCTAACCCCCGTATCCCTAAGCCAAAAATCCCCATACCCCATAACCCTATCCCCCATGTCCCAACCCCCTGATTCCCTATTCCACACATCCTTGTACTCCATATCCCAATCCCCATATTCCTCTTCCCCATATCCCTATCCCCTATATCCATATCCCCCATATCCCCACCCTGTATCCTCCAAATCCATATCCCACACATCCCAATCCCCCATATTCCTATCTCCCATATCCATATCCCCCATATCCCTATCCTCGATATCCCTATCCCATATTTCCATTTCCCCTATATCCCTATACCCAGAATCCCAATCCGCACATCCCTATCCTCCATATCCCTATCCCATGCATCGATATCCCCATATCCCTATCCCCCTTATCCCTATCTTCCATATCCATATCCTCCATATCCCTATCCCATATTTCCATTTCCCCTATATCCCTACACCAAGAATCCCAATTCCACATATCCCTACCCCCCATATCCCAATCGCCCATATCCCTATCCCACACATCCCTATCCTCCATATACCTATCCCATGCATCGAAATCCCCCTTTATCCCTATCCCCCCTATCCATAAACCCCATATCCTTTCCCTTTCCCCAATTTCCCCATGCCTGGTATCCATATCCCCCAGATCCCAATCCTCCATATCCCTATCCCACACATCCATATCCGCCATACCCCTATCTCTTTTATCCTCATGCCCCATATCCCTATCCCCCTTATCATAAGCCCCCATATCCCTATCCCCCATATCCCAATCCTCCATATCCTTATCTGCCATATCCCTATCCCCCATATCCCTATCCAACATATCCCGATCCCCAATATTCAAATCCCATGTTTCTCAATCCTACACATCCCTTTCCTCCATATCCATATCTCGTGTATCCCCCTCCCCCGTATCCCTATCCCGTGTACCCCAAACTTGTATTTCCCTATCCCATATATCCCTAATCCCCAAATCCCTATCCCCCGTCACCCTATCCCAAACATCCTTTCTCCCATATCCCTATACATTCTATCCCTTTCCCACACATCCCTATCCCCCATACTGTCCCCCATATCCCTATCCCACATATACCAACCCCCCATATCCCTATCCTGCATATACCTGTCCCCCATATCCCTATCCCACATGTCCCAATCCCCTGTATCCCTATCCCACACATCCTTGTCCTCCATATCCCTATTCCATGCATCCCTATCCCTCATATCCTCATCCTAGGTATCCCTATCCCCGATATCCCTATATGCCGTATGGGTATCTTCCATTTCCTTATCCCATGTTTACCTATCCCCCGTATCCCAATTCCCCATATCCCGATGCCATGTATTCCTGCCCCCCATAGACCTATCCTATGTACCCCTATCACCTATATCCCAATCCCCACATCCCAATCCTCCATATCCTTATCCCCCATATCCCAATATCCCATATCCCTATCCCCCATATCCCTATCCCATATATCCCTATCCCACATATCCCTGTCCCACATAGCCCAACCCCACACATCCCTTTTCCTTCCCCCTTGAATCCATATCTCCCATGTCCCTGTCCCTTGTATCCATTCCCCACACATCTCTATCCCACATATCCCTATGCCCCGTATCCCTTTCCCACACAACCATATCCTCCATATCCCTATCTCGTATATCCCTCTCCCCAATATATAAGCCATGTCTCCCCATATGTGACCCGCTCTCCGAGCAAATTGGACAGTGCCCCTCAATTTGGATACCCATTCGAGGATACCAATCATGCTGGATTTAGGGTTTAGGGTGGACGCTACCAATGGCACGTTCTCCGTCGGAGTTGAACTCCGGGCACAACTTAATACGACACTCTGAGCCCTCATCACCCAAGGCCAAGAGGGATGACAAGTCTCCATCCGATCACTCGAACGAGCCACTGGAATGCTCTCCTCTATGAGTCTTGCGTTAGGCGCCACGGCACATGCCTTCAGCCACGAGCTCCTTCCACTCATTGCTGATGCCACCTCTTAGCACGCCAGGGCACAGCTTTCTCCGACAGTGGTGGAGGGACTGCAGTTTTGGCTGGCACTGTTCAACCATTTTAATGGTACCCCGTTCTACCTCAATCACCAGTTCGACGCCGTCATCCACATCGATGCAAGCGCACACAGTTGGGGCACCACCCTAACTCAACTACCCTAGATGCCCCTTGAAGCCAGCACCCGCATGCCCGAGGAACTCCTGCCCACTTCTAGCACGCGCCATGAGCTCGAAAGTGTCTTAGGGGCACTTCGAACATTTACCCCCCACATCCTCAAGCGCCACGTGCTCGTTTGCGTGGACAATCAGAGGGTGGTATTCATTCAGCACAAAGGGGGATCACGCCAGCCGACGCTCTCGCTACTATGTCAAGCAATCATTTGTCTCTGCCTCGAGCATCAGACAAGGTTGGCCGTCAAATGGATTCCGAGAGAGCTGAACGCGAACGCTGATGAGCTCAAAAAAATCCAAGACCATGATGACTACTCCCTCCAAGCCCCTTGGTTTCGGCTCGTGGATTGCCTACCGGGTCCACATTCCATCGATCTTTTTGCAAATGTGCATGACGCTTAATGTTCGATACATTTTCATTCAGCTGGGAGCATAAGCGTGGCTTCACATTTCCACCTCCCAACCTCATCCCAACCACCTTGCGACACGCTCAATGCCCGCGTGCAGAGCTGGCCCTAGTTATTCCCGAGTGGCCTGGAGCGCCATGGTGGCCACTGCTCCAACCATCACCTGGCGCGTGGGCACCAGAAGTCAAAACACAGATCCGCCTCACCCATGGCAGCCAATGTCTCCGACCCGGCACACGATCTCTTGCTTTCGCCGGCTAAGGCTTTCTTCCTAGTCAGATGATTGCATTGCATGTCACGTACAAAACATGATAATTATAATTATAATTATAATTATATTCGAATGTATCCTTTCAGGCATTTTATCGAAGCTGTAGACACAACTAATCCACGTAATTGCACCCGTCCGCGCCCCTTCCACCATCCGCACATATAGTATGAGCCGTACTGGCTCAAATTTTGCTCATTCTGCACGAAGGTCAAGTTGAGTCACCTGTCTGCGATAGGTGTTACCTCGTCACTCTACCTCGTCACTCTACCTCGTCACTCTACCTGAATTAACAAGCCACAGCATCCGTCATATCGCTCACATGCTCCGTCGTCGCCTTTGCTCACCGGATGACTGGGGAGCCGTCCCCCATGGATGGCCCGTTCATGCTAGAAGTATGTGAATTCACTAAGGGCCATGGCCCGCGCCCCACCCGGAACAAGGAACCCCTATCGCTTCACCAAGTGCAAGCCATGGCCCGCCCCTTCCTTAAGTCTACCAGGCCGACCGAGTACCAGAAAGGACTCATCCCAAAACTCATATTCGCTGCATTGTTGCGCTACTCTGACCTATTCAGCCTCCAGAGGAATGACATGCAATTCGAGCCCGAAGCAATGTGGTTGTTAATTTCTCACTCCAAGACCGACCAAGAAAGTCGGGGCACATGCATCCCGGTTGCCGCCACCTCCGGAACCTACTGCCCTGTACATTGCACACGACCGTTTCTACTCCTCGCAGGTCACACCGCCACCCCATGCAGACCATTGATATGAGTATTTTGAAAAACAAGAAGGCAATTCACAAGACAATGCGCCTTCCTACACCACCATCCGAAACTGGTGCCTCGAAGCCTTTACTAGGGTCGGCCTCGACTGCACCCACCTCGGTACACACTCCTTCCGCAAAGGCAAAGCGACTGTGGCAGCCAGCTTGGGGATCCCCGACTGGCTGTTCAAGCGACTCGGCCGCTGGCGCAGCGACAACGCCAAGGAGCTCTATGTCACTATCGCACAAGACTAACTCCTTCAGGCCTCTACGAAACTCCAAGACGCAACCACTGCCCCCACGCTCAATCAGCACCAGCTATCTATCAAACGACACTGCAAACCTATTCTGCACATGTTGCAGAAGATCCATATGAATTGAAGCACATTGCCTTTACTGAAGGACCTAAGCAAGCTTTCACAATTTCCAATTTTTTGAAAGCGTGTAACGCTTTATAAAAATGTGTATTGGCTAGGGCCAACGCAGCAAAGACAACGTTGAAGCGCTACTCACCCTCTTCCGCCAACAAAAGAGGGATGTGAGTCTATTTGGCCTCATCCACGTTCTTCATTTCTAGTTTCTCTAGTTCTATTTCCCTGCCCACCCGCCCGACTATGGGTGGATGATCATTTGTTGGACGAGGATCATGTATGTTACCCATATGAAATGAAGCATGCTGCCCATATGAAATGAAGCACGCTGCCCATATGAAATGAAGCACGCTGCCGTTACAAGAGGACCTAAGCAAGCTTTCACACTTGTCCGATATCCGTATCCTTCATATCCATATCCCCCATATCCATATCCTCCATATCCCTATCCCTAATATCCCTATCCTTCATATCCCCATCCCCAGTATCGCTATTTGCCATATCCCTATACCCCAAATCCCAATCCCTTCTATCCCTACTCCTTACATCCCTATCCTCCCTATCCCTTTTATCCATATCCCTATCCTCTCTATCCTTATCCCACATATCCCTATCCTCAATTCCCTTATCCCCTATATCCCTATTCCCGATATCCCTATCCCTCATATTCAAGTCCTCTGTATCCCTATCCTACACATCCATATCCTCCATATCTTAAGCTCATGTACCCCTATCCCTCATATCCCTATCCCCTATATCCCTATTCCATATTTCACTATCCTCCATATCCGCTTTAGACCCCCTCTCCACGTCAGCCGCGTACAGTACTGGTTCACCTCGCAGAAGTTACCCGGCCGTTGGCTTAAAGTTCCGAGATCCCCAGACAATTGCCGCAGTGTATCCACTTCTTCAGGCAAAGTCAGAATTGTGGGCCTTCATTCCATCATAGGACCATACAATGGTGACAAAACGTATCTCATACGTACGCTGACGAGGTTCCTGAAAAGAAATGCATTACGAGTGAACAGCCAGGCTATCGCGGACGACGATCCTCAGACACTTGGGTCGAATCAATGTGGCCGTTGTATCTGCAATGATTATGTAATGTTTCATGTGTTGGCAGAACTCAACGAAATTTGCTCTGGTGTAACCCAGTCGTGCTCTATGTATTGTGCTGTAGGCTTGACGAAATGTGTATCTGCTCGTCGTTTGTTATTGTGAAATCCTCATATGAAGCTTCATCTTCCATACTTGTACGAGCCATTGCTGTGTTGAGACGACGTGGTACAGCGCCCTGGTTGGCGCACATGGTAGCCAATTGTGCTTCCAACAATGCAATACCCTCCGGTATGGTAGTGATATCCAAACTCTCAACCATTGCAAGGGGGGGCTTCAGCTCATTATGCTCCAAATACACAGTCGAGCATTAAGGTGTATAATAAAAACACGAACGCTGTGGCTTTATGGGGCGACCAGGATGGATGTGATACTCCCCCAAAATACCAATCACAATGGAACTTGCACAGGTTTCGCATGGACCTTAGCTTTGAATACCATTTATTATGAGCGCAAAACAATGGGGCTTGAGAGCCGTATTAGCGAGTACGGCCACATTTGAGAATTGTGACCCGGATGAATGTGATTAAAATAACAGGAAGCCCTTAATAATGGTGTACGCGTTACGAAGTAAAAACCCCGACAAGGAAATGTTGTTTCCTCGTAGATGGCTATTGTCGTCTGAGGAAGGTAAGTGAGGAGCACGCATGGCAGACGGAAGGTGCATGCCCCAAAAGCCAAGTCCAAGGTGTACATTTCCGAGGTCCATATGATGCTTTGGCCGTATGAACAATCTAGATGTTGCACCTATTAATAAGCAACGTAACAGTACTGTTGTTACGCATACAGTTTCGTTGTACGGAATTACGATTCCTTACTGGGGCTCACCACAGCGAGTACATGCGAACCTTTCGCTTCCGCAAGCTCGGCCTTCTAGTCACGCGCCAAACCAGCCCCCGCCGACCTCAACGGTCCCCAACCTCATCCCGAGTCGCCCCGAACCCATTTTTACCCCGTCACCCTCGGGACTATCGAGCCCTTGACTGGTCCAACCCTCGACATTCAACCCTGGTCAACTCGCCCTATATATTCCCTAGGCCTCATTTCTATCGACATTCGATACAACATTGTAATCACGTTCCCCTATAGTATTCTGCGCTATACTCTGAGTTATAATTCATAACAGCTGATAACAGAGCTGCGTTCCTGCCCATTAGGTTTCCGGAAGGGGAGCAGATCCGATCGGGGAAGGGGGCGGAAGGATGCTGATGGTGAGCGGAGGCCGCGGAGATTAAGTACGCGGCATTTCCGATGCCATCGGATCCTGTCCGATGGACGGTTGGGATTGGCCGGAATCCCCTTCCCCGGTCGTAGACGAAATTATTTCCCGTCGAAGAGTGGGCGACGTTTTCGCCGTGTTTTTCGGGTACGTTCGTTACAGCTTTCATTATTTTCAGGAGTTTCTAATGAAGTGTTCGGATTGGCTTCCGAAAAAAGCGAGGAGTCGTCAGGCGGCCAAGAGTCGGTCGTCAGGAAACGACAAGTGCACAGGAGTCCTCAGGCGGCCGGGAGCTGGTCGTCAGGAGCGCGCGGGGCAGCGAAATTGGCGGGACGTACGGCGATGTACGTCTGGCACGCCATGCAGCGGCAAGGTGAACTGTAGCTGTTTTGCGGGTCCCGGCGTTTCCGGCAAGCTAGTTGCAGACGATGGACGGGACTTCAAGACTATTTCGGCAATAGGCGGATCCGACAATTTCGGAACGACACGATCACACGAGGACGTGTGAGTGCGCAGTTGTGTGGGAGCAGCTGGGATTAACGACCTCGGTGTTATTCACCACGACGGCCATCTGGAGGTGATAACGCTATGCTGGATTTAGTGTACTCAGCGAGCGCAACTTCCCGCGTGGGGAGGCGTTTTTCGTGGACCAGCGATTCATACTCCCACGATCAACGGAAACTGAGGCCACCACCCCTGGGTGTGTATTAAGTGTTTTTCCACCGGTCGCCGAAAGCGTTAACTGCCAGGAGCTGAAGCAGTGGGAGAAGATCGACGGGAGTACTGGAGCAGTTAAGGGTTAGCGGCGTTCGGGCTGCTGCTCGCTCAGCTACGTCGCCCGGAAATCACCATCCCCACCAGGTAGCAGTGTCGACTTATTAATCGACGGCTCTTGGCTGAATAGGGGGGGTGAACCTGCAAACTATACTGTACTGATGGAGTGTCCCAGAAATTTTCATAGTTACTGTTGTAGTGGAACTGAGGGTTTCACCCGATGCAGCAGAAGGAGTTTCCGGAGTTTGCGGGTATAGTTTGACGAGTTTTCGATAGAGGAGGGAGCTGTCCAGCGGTCAGTAAGCGAGCTCGTTAAATCTCCCCTGACTAGACGCGTGCGCACTCCTATCTCTTCGGATTCTCTTAGTTAGTTAAGCAGCAACGAAGCGGTTGTGGGTAACCTGCAGCAGCCGCGAGATGGGTGAACGTCTGCACGGCCAGCTGGACAAGTGTACCGGAGAATTTTTAGAGTTGGGTAACAGGTGGGCGGAAATCGACGGTAACATGATGCTTGTTGACCCCGATAGACGACCAAAACATCATGCCGAGGCGGTGGACTCTGGTGTTCCCTAATATAAAGGGTGCCGCTCATGCGTACAGCTGGTGGAGAAACCGTGGGGGCGCTGCTAAAGGACGCCGTGACGCTTGAGTGTTTTTACGGGTAGCCGTGAAGCGGAGTTGCGCTAGTTTTGAAGTACCAGATGGAATTCCGACATTTTCAGTGGTTTTGAGGAGAAGTTTAAGGGTTTACAGCTGGAGTTGTGCCCGCTCTCTTCAGGGGTACGAGCGACATCGACCGATATTCTCGGAATATTTGGGTGCATGGAGGAGGACAAGCGCAGCAGCAGTTTCGGTTCTTCCCCAAATTTCCGGCGTGTACGGACAAAGAAGCTGATGCAGCTGGCGTCATTCGACCCCAAGTTCCGTTCGAGGTTTTTTAAGGGAGCGGGATTCGTACAAATCACAGGTCATCATCGTCGTCATCTTCTTCTCATAACTAATCGCTACCACCACAATCGTCACTTCGCCTGCTTCGCCCGACAGTCTGAACACGACCCCGCCGCATCATCGCCACCCATCAGGAGCAATATCGAAATGGAAAGATTTTGCAGCAGTATTGTTGGAGCTGTGTTGGGACCAGCTTGCAAGCAGTGTTTGACTTCTGAAGCTTTTTTGAGTTCGTGTGGGAGTCTTATGGAGCAGTAGTTGCGGAATTTCCAGACCTTCGACACGGTTTACCCTGAAGACAATTTACCTGAAGCGGATTTTGGAGTCATCATGATTCGCGTTTTTAGTAGTTGGGATTTCTTCCAATGGCATATTCGATGCAGAGTGATGGGATTTTAAGCAGCAGCGTGGGATTATTTGGATTACCCTGGAGTATTGGGTTTCCCTGGAGTTTTACATGGAAACCTAAGTTGGGCACTAACGATTTCTGGAGTTTCGTAATCGTAATATAACGCGATCATTTACGATTTCGCTAACGAACGGTGACTAACGCGTTAGTCCGCGCTGGGCAGGTAAAAAAAATCTCTGAGAAAATTTCTGGTTCATGATGAAAGTTCTCTAGAGAAATCTTTGGGTCAGTCAGCATGCAACTCAGAATTAGGGCAGATCAACGAGATGGGAAGCTAGCAGATTTATACGTCGTGCTAGGGGGTGTTAGTGAGCTGCGACTTAGTAGCTTGTAGGTTTAGAGAGCAGTCGTAGTGCTCGCGGTGAAAGTTAGGAAGGAACGGTAAGATGCGAACCGAGAGAGAGGGATTGGGGGAGGGGGAACGTGTTGTGCAAGGGAGGGCGTGAGATGGGTTGCTAAGGGGGGTAGTTGCGTGGAATGTGTGGAATTCCGCGATTCTTGGTTACATTCTGGAATCCGTGTCGGTGGAATTTCGCGGACCAATAAGAACACGAGATTCCAACCACATTGGAATTCCGCGCGGAGGTTTCATTCCTCCGAACAAGCCTCTGCCGAATTCCTCCAACACGCATTCCGACGTGGAACTCCATAGTCTTTGGAATTCCAAGTCCTTGGAATGGCGTGTACCAGAAGTACACGAAATTCCAACCACACAAAATTTCGCGTGGGCATTCCATTCGTCGAGAATTTCGCCACGGCGGAATTCCGCCAACAGTAAGTTGATGGAATTCCAACGAATCGAATTCCGCACTGGAATTTCAAACCTCTCGTGCACTCCAGGGAGACTTACGCATAGAATTGCGTGGCGTACAACCCACGCATTTCTGATCCATTTTCAAAATTGCCAAGTCGCCTTCAAATGCCAGAGGACTGAGACGAATCTAAATACCTCGTCATTAGTTTCCTGAAGCCACAGATATCTGCAACCTAAGCTACTTTCACGTCCGACTGCCTCCTAACTTCCCATGGCGTCTACTACTAATGAGCACCCTGTGTGGAAGTACTTTCTCGTGCCTGAAGGTTCCGCATCGAATGCAACTATTAAGAAGTCCTGTAGATTCTGCAATAAACAATGGTCCCTTACCGTTAGTCGAGCGCAGGGGCATATTCTTGGGAACGACCCTAACATTGCCGCATGCAAGAATGCCCCTCCGGAAGCGAAAGAGACTCTACGTAAGGTAGTATCGGAGAAAGCGAGTGGGCAGGAGGCAAAGAGGATAGCCTCCCAACGGACTATGGACGCTTTCACCAAGCAAACAAGTGAAATCGCCAGTAGCAGTGCTGGCGGCTCTACATCCCGCAAGCGGCCCGGGGGACAGCTGACGCTCCAGGAATGTCGTCCCGAAACTGCAGCATTGACAAGCGCGCAACAGGCGGTTGCTACCTTTTTCCACGTTTGTCGTATCCCTCCCAACGTCGCCGAGCACGCCGCTTTCAAGGGCATGTTGCGGAAGGTGTCTGCTGCTGGGATTGGCTTCCCACCACCAGGGCGAAAGCTCATCATGGGACGCCTACTGCAGGATTGCAAGGCTAGCATGGACACAGCCCTGAAACCGGTGAAGGAATCATGGATCTATTTCGGTGTGAGCATTGCGACTGACGGGTGGACGGATCTTTGTAGCCGTCCCCAAATGAATTTTTTGGCGGTGAACACCACAGCGTCGGTCTTCTTGTTCGGCGTGGACTGTGGAACGAAGAAAAAGGGAGGCGATTTCATTGCGGAGCACCTCAAAAGAGCAATCACTATGGTGGGAGCCGGCAATGTCGTGGGGTTGCTAATGGACGGGGCGAGCCCTAACATTAGTGCGGCCAACATCATCAAAGCTACCTACCCGAAGGTGCAGTACATCCGGTGTGCAGCTCACACCCTGAACAATCTAATGAAAGACATCGGGGGGCGGAAGTGGGCGGCACGCATCATCACCAAGGCGCAGGATCTCATCTCCACTCTGAAGAATGCGCAGTGGATCACTGGTCACTTCAGGGAGCAGAATTCTCTCGTGTTGCTGAAACCCGCCGGCACTCGTTTTGGGACAAACTATATTGCACTACAGCGTCTACTCGATGTGCGGAAGGTTCTTGATCAAATGGTGCTTTCTTCAGGGTGGCGTGCTTTTGCGCACGGCAAGGAGCGGATGACCAAGGCACGCGAGACAATCAGGGATGACAAGTTTTGGGCTGGAGTTGAGAAGGTGGTACAGATTTTGAAGCCAATCTACATGCTTCTACGTGCAGTTGATGGAAACCAGGAGGTTATGGGGAGGATCTATGAGATGATGCTCGACTTGGAGGAGTCCACCAAGCAGGCATGCAGCTGCTTGAAGGCGAAAGAACGGCAGTGGGTTGCGGGTGCTGTGCGTCGCCGCTGGAACGAGAACATCAATTGTGCATTGCACGTGGCGGGGCGGATTTTATATCCACCGAACCAATATGAGAAGATATTTGGAGCGGGGGGGGATGCTGAATGCTCGGGAATCTTCAAGCAGTTTATCGCAGACTACTACAAGGGGGAGTACACTGTTGACAAGGATGGGACGAGGGTTTTGATGGCTACAACGGTAGAGAAGGAGATTCTCATCTATGTGAAGGGGGAAGGCGCCATTGGTGAGGCTAAGGCACGTGCCGAGCATGAGCTCATCAAGGCTGGTAAATTGGACCCCACTCATTGGTGGGAGTTCAATGGTCATCAATGTCCCAACCTCTCCAAGCTGGCTTGCAGGATTCTTAAGCAGTGCGTGTCTGCTTCGGCATGCGAGACGAATTGGGGGGTGTGGGAGTCCATCCACACAACCCGACGTAACCGCCTAGGTCCTAAGCGCCTCGAGGATCTAGTGTACGTGACACACAACTACCACACAGTGTGCAAGTTGCATGAGGATTTTGAGAAGCGTTTTCGGAAGGAAGGGCATGCGTCGATTAACATCGACGAGCAGCAGCACGATGACTACGAGCCGCTTGACGACGACGACATTCCAGAGGATGCATTCCAGAGGAGGAGGAGGAGGAGGAGGAGGAGGAGGAGGAGGAGGAGGAGGAGGAGGAGGAGGAGGAGGAGGAGGAGGAGGAGGAGGAGGAGGAAGAGGAGGAGGAGGAGGATGTAGAGGGGGAAGAGGAGCAGGAGGAGGAGGAGGAGGAGGAGGAGGAGGAGGAGGAGGAGGAGGAAGAGGAGGAAGAGGAGGAGGAGGAGGAAGAGGAGGAAGAGGAGGAGGGGGAGGAGGGGAGGAGGAGGAGGAGGAGGAGGAGGAGGAGGAGGAGGAGGAGGAGGACGAGGATGACTAGGAAGAGAAGTAAAAGACAGTTGGAGGAATAGTAGTAGTACCCCTATATGTGAGAGCTTGTGTGAGTGAACCAATATGTACATGTTCATGTACGTCACCTTATGACTCCCTTCTGTTTTTTTTTTTTTCGGGCAGCTCCAGAAAAATTTCAGCCTGACCGTAAACGTCAGTCCAAAACGGCGTCACCGTTCGTAAACGTAAATAAACTACGTAATCGTTCGAAATCGTAAAACACCGTAAACGTTAGATCCAACTTAGATGGAAACGTCGGAGCTGTTTCTTCTTCGAGAGGGGAGAAGTGCAGCTGTGCTGCAATTTTCCGACTCACCATTCGGCGTGTTCCATCATCCATCTTCGAGCATCATTCGTCACCGTTACGCTTCCGCGCCTGGTTTTGTCACTTCGTTGATGGCGTTCGCTGACTTTCGTGGGACACGGACGCGTGCTCTTGCTTGTGACACGAACGACCTCGCGTTTGATGAACGGATTCTTCATTTCATCGACCATTACGTTATTCGCCAGGCATCATTTCCAGATATTCATCTGTCACGCGTCGTCATCAATCGACCACGCGACAGTTTCACTGTTCACAGTCTTTCGCTGGAGTATTTACCCTTGCCCGTTTTGTCAGCTGAATAATTGGACATCTTCGACGACTAAGATTAAAAGCGATTGTTTCGACGCTTTCTGGCCATTGATCGCAGTTCGACCTCAAGACCTCGTCAGGCCAGCGTAATCATTACGCTCGTCACAGTGCTGAAGACTTACAGTCAGCCCTGGTCAACTCGCCGTGTATATTCCCGAGGCCTCATTTCTATCAACATTCGGTACAACATTGTAATCATGTTCCGCTATAGTATTCTGCGCTAAGTTATAATTCATAACATTCGTGATGGCTCTCTTAGCACGTTGACTTTCGGAGATTGGACTCGTCAACATCGAAGGGGAGGCAGCCACTCTAAGTTTCCTTTCGGTCAGTCTCCGCTGGACGCTGACTCGTCGTTGCAGCCACGTCACTGAATCCACCATTTCGCCGCAGTTTACGTTCGGCAGTTGGAGGGACGGTTACTGTCGATCTTCACCAATAATTTCCAAGTTCCAATCTCGTGGGCCGTTTTCCAGTCTCGCGTCGCGCGAACTTGGATGCGCGATGTGGGTGACAGAAATGTGGTGGGAAGAGATTTGAGTCTGAATAAATTCCGAATCCAGCTCCAGCCAAATTCAGTCTGAACCTTCACCCTTCCCCATCACACACTCATTCAAAACAACTTTCAGCAAATCGCTCTATCCACTCCAACCATCAAACATTAGCGCACCCTTGCAGGAGTAGGCATACTGACCTAATATTCCGCAGCATGGGCACCAGGGCGGCGGTTTTTGCATTCGTGGTGATGGCTGCCATTCTCCAAAGCACCGCTTTTGCAGGAAAGCCCGCCGGGCGGCGTGCGCTTCTCACGCATCGTGTGCAAGCCGTCAAGCCAACTATTGGCAGCAGTTGGCGCGTGCAGGTGTACAGCAGGATTCTTAGCGCCTCCATTTCCACTGCTTCTAGCAGCAGCAATGGAAGTGATGCGGTAAATGCAAACGCAGCTGCAGCAGCAACTTCGTCCAACACTGCAACTGCAAGGGTTGGAGCAGCAAGTGTAGGGAATTCAACTCTGGGCACACAGCCCGCAGCGGTCAGTGCAACTCTGGGAACGACAACAGCGGGAACTAGTGCGGCTGCATCTGCCTGTGACGCGTCATCTCTCCCCGCCTATACCTCTTCAATGCAGCTCTCCTCCGAGTGAGTTTCTGCCGAACATTTCCCCTGAAATAATACCTCGATTGAATAGTAATGGAAAAGCAAGAATAATAAAACTCTTGCCAAAATAATAAAAGTTCTTATCAGATTTTCTTCCCCATCCCATATCAAGCCATGCATTTACATGGGCTTTAAATGCCTCTGAAAGCACCAATTCCATTTCCCCTTCCCAATACTCTTGTCAATTCATTGCTCCTCCCCTTCCCCCCACCCTCCCATCAGCCTCACTCTTCACTGGAAGGCAGCCAGTGCGACCAAGGTCAACCTCGCTCTGGAGGCAGCAGCGGGCAGCACAGCAGCAGCGGGGTGGTTCTCCCTGGCGTGGTCCGCAGACGGCCGCATGGCCCCGGCTGACACTGTTTTTGGCAATCTGCCGGGCGGGGCTGTGGCGGCTTACTACATGAGCGGCTATGGGATGAGCGATGTTCAGCCTACAAGCAGCTTCAGTATTGGCAACACGGTCCAAACTACATCAGCTTCTGGCTCCACTATTATCAAGTATGTATTTGATGTAAGAAGGGCTATACATGTTCATGGCTATGCATCCAGCAAGCATGACACTTCATAGTATCATATATCGTGCCAGGCCTTATATGCCACCAGATCCGCTGGATTCCTTCACCCTCTGCCATTTCATGTCGCAATAATTGCTGCTTAACGAGCCAGGCCATGTTTAATCATGTGCCGTTCATGCTCCTATGTGATCCACTTGTCAGGTTCTCCCGCGTTACAGGTGATGGCTCCATCCCGGTGAACGTTGGCGGCAGCAACACGCTCATCTGGGCCTACTCTGAAAGCGGCTCACAGTCACTTGACTTTCACGGCGAGAATGAGTGAGTGAGCTGAAACATACTTTCAAGGAATTTCACTTCCACTCTCAAGAGCTGCAACTCCTTGTATCTGAGCGTACTCTGAAGGCGGTTCTTGGTCCCTTAGCTTCCACAGCGAAAATGAGTGGGCTGCATACTGAAGTCTTGCTTGCATAAGAAGCATGTTTGATTCTTTTTAATTTTATTCTTCTTTCCTTCTGGGGGGGTGGGGCTGCTTTGATGTGTGCTCATGCGCCACCAATTCAGGTTTGCAATCAATGATCCTCTTCCCTGCTCCTTTCACAATCATCGCATTAATTCCTTCCCTGCCCTTTCAGCGGAGTGGCCACGGTGGACTTCTCCTGCGTTGGTTCCTCCTCCTCCTCCATCTCCCCACCCTCCTCCCCTGCACCCCCTCCACCTCTCCTCCCTCCACCTCCCCTCCTCCTCCTCCCCCCCCTCCACCTCCCCTCCCTCCACCTCCCCCCCCTCCACCTCCCCTCCCTCCTCCTCCCCTCCATCCTCCTCCTCCTGCACCGCATCCGCCCTCCCCAGTTACACCTACTCCATCCAGCTTGACTCTGCTCTCACTCTCCACTGGAAGACAGCCAGTGCGACCAAGGTCAACCTTGCTTTGGAGGCAGCAGCGGGCAGCACGGCAGCAGCGGGGTGGTTCTCCCTGGCATGGACTGCGGACGGCCGCATGGCCCCGGCTGACACTATTATTGGCAACCTGCCTGGCGGGGCTGTGGCATCTTACTACATGAGTGGCTATGGGATGAGCGACGTTCAGCCTACAAGCAGCTTCAGTATTGGGAGTGGTGCGACGCTGGCTACCAGTGGTAGTGGCTCCAAAGTCATGAAGTGAGTTTTCATATGTTAAACTGTCATTGTTTTCAAGAGCTTGTAGTTAGTCTCTCTAGCCCCATTGCTTGCGATGGTGTGACTAGTGATTATGAACGTGTGATGTGATATCGTTCTAACACAAGTACCGCCCTACTCTGGCAGGTTCTCTCGCACGCAAGGTGATGGCTCCATCCCAGTGAATGCGAACG
>BQMB01000965.1:0-28629 GCA_027943415.1 Closterium sp. NIES-67
CGCTGCCCGCCTCGCCGCTGCTGGTGGTGTCAGCGCCGCCCGCCTCGCCACTGCTGGTGGTGTCAGCGCTGCCCGCCTCGCCGCTGCTGGTGGTGTCAGCGCCGCCCGCCTCGCCGCTGCTGGTGGTGTCAGCGCTGCCCGCCGCGCCACTGGTGGCGTCAGCAGTGGCGGTCTGAGCGGCGTCGCTGCTCTCTGCATCTCCTGCAGCTTCATCCTCTGCTTGCAGCTGCCTGTGACTCAAGGCACGCAGCAGCAGCAGCTTGCGAGGCGCCTTGGCGCGCTGACCCACCAAAAGCTCCAATGGGCGTGACGTCAGCGAGAGCTGGAACGGCGAGTGCGCAAGTGACTATGGCGAATACTGGAGAATGGGGTCGAGCGCGGGATGGGAGGAGAGGGACGGAGAGGAGAGTGAGGGATGGGAGAGAGAGGAGAGAGATGGTGTGCAGGCAGAAAACCAGAGCGCATCATGACAGCATGGGGATTTGGTGGCGAGAAAGAAGGAAACGGCGTGGCAGAGGCGAGAGCAAGCGCCTTACTACACGTGAGGGGTGTGAAAGTAAGCGCATTTCATGTGCTTGCTCGCTGCCTGGGATGGAAAGCGCAAGCAAAGGTGAGACGTGGAGAACTCACCCAATGCGGCGCCGACAACATTCAACCATCGCTTGACCGCCATGATTGCCAGCGAGGCGACTCGCCTCTCGGAGAATCCGCGAGGCCGGGATCAAAGTGCAGTGCACTGCAGCAGGCTTTCGGGATGACAGTGAGACGTCGCCCTGCTGTGAGCCGGGGGCTTTCGGGATATGACTGCCAGGGGACACTGTAAATGCGCTGAAGGGTAAGCCTGATACGATGGAGTCGGTAGGGCTGGATTAGTAGAAGCGAGCGGAGTGCTGTAACCACGAGGCATGGATTTGAGGCTACAAAACGGTTCCGTTTTATACTCCATGAACGCGATTCCCGAATGGCGGATTTCCGAGAGTATGGATCTACACGGCGTGAGAAGGAGGAGCAGCAACATGTGGACAATCGAGACGCCGCGAATTCGCTAAGCCAGCAATAATTGCGGGGCGCGACAGCCGCTGGAAGCATGGCGCGCGCAGAACACGTGGAAGCATTGAGCGTGAGACGGCATGGAATGGCGATGTTCTCGGTGCTCTGTCCTCTGCTTCCAACCGATAATTGTGATCTAGGGTCACCATTATAGTCGCGACTCTTGCTGACATGTCGCACCCGCGGTAGAACCAAGTCGTGCTCAGCTGCTACAAGGATGCAAGGATGCGCTAGGTTCTCGTTGACCTGAATGTAACGTCCAATTTCAAGGGGCCTCGCGGACACGGTGGCGACCCAGTCCGCTTCGCACGCTAAGAACCATGGCAAAATCATGGGTGAGTTTGCTCGTTTGGAGTCGCAACCTATCAGGCTTCAACTGTTTCGATTCCGTACTTCGCACGAGGTTGCAACATTGGTCAATGTTACGAAGGTCGTATGCTCCGCACTTGGCATTGCTGATTTCAGGGCGCTTTTTGCAAGTTCGGAAACGCAGAAGAGATTCCTTCATTGGCGAAACCACGGACCTATGCTTTTGCACTCTCGCATTGTTGAGATGCACCGAGGCACCAGCGTGTGACGAGCTTTGCATCTTCTGTGCACCCGGATGTAACTGGGACGACGAGCTGCGTCTTGACCCCCGTCGTCAGGAGAAAATTGGGGCCCAGGGGTCCATGGGATTGGACAGACCTCTCGATCCACGCGCATTCCGTCCGTCTCTTGGAACAGAATCCGTCAGGCAGGCAGCACAAAGACGCGTGTCCCCGATACATCGCAACAGCTCACATGAGAATATCGGAATACACAAGTATATCTTTCCTAGTTCTATAAGTTCTTAAAGCGAGAATGGAGAATAGTGAAGGCAGGACCAACTTGAAAGGGGGGTTGTGTGGGATTTTTCCTAAGGGACCCACTCCCATAGCGAGGGGGTTCATAGGATGAAGACAATACCAAAACGAGTACCATATGATCATATTGTTCCTTCATTTTCACGTGTACTGGGGATTATTGTATTTCTATATTTTCAAGTATTTGTTCTTGGCTTTGTTTCGTTCCTAGAAAACATTGTCTCATGCGGAAATCCTTCCTTGCGAATTGTAAGAAGAGGCAAAGGAAGAGCTACCCGTTGCAGGAACTCAGTGTCACCAAACATATATTACCATAGACTCATACCTAGTTAGGTTATGTATGCTTGTTATATAGCCTAATTATATGATCTCTTAGAGGGGATAACACTCACTACTTGTATCTCCCCTCCCCTCATCCTAGTTACACGTTTTCTCGAGCTATTCTAATATGGAGTTGAGCTATGTTAGATTTTCCGCACCTCACGCTTCCGCCCGTAGTGTACCGATTTTTTTTTTTTTTCCGCACCTCGCGCTCTCCAATTTCGTGCTTCGTAGCATGCATTTCATTTCTTACGCCAGCCAGCGCGCTAGCTAGAGCGCGGGCCAGCACGCCAGTCAACTAGCTAGCATGCTAGCCGACCTGTCAGCCAGCGCACCAGCCAGCTCGTAGGCTCGCTAGCAGCCACCAGCCAGCAACCGCCAGCAGCCACCAGTCAGCTCGCCATTGGCTTTCCAGCTAGCATTTGCCAGCCAGCTCGCCACCGGCTCGCCAGCCAACACCCGCCAGCAGCCGCCAGCCAGCTTGCCACTGGCTCGCCAGCCAGTAGCCGCCAGCAGCCGCCAGACAGCTCGCCGCTGGCTCGCCAGCCCGCAACCGCCAGCAGCCGCCACCCAGCTCGCCAATGCCTCACCAGCCAGCAGCTGCCAGCAGCCGCCAGCCAGCTTGCCGCTCGCTCGCCAGCCACCTAGTGCATCAGCCAGCTCGCCGCAGCTGCCGCTGCCGCCGCTGTAGCTCATTCCGCTGCTGCTGCCGCCGCCGCTTCCGCTGCAGCTGCTACTACTGCAGCTCCTGCCGCTACTGCCGCTCCTCCCGCCGCCGCCGCTGCTGCCGCTGCCCCTCTCGCTGCCGCCACTGCCGCCGCTCTTGCCGCTGCCGCTGCTCCACCTGCTGCCGCTGCAGCCGCTACTGCTGCAGCTCCTACCGCTCTCGCCGCTGCAGCTGCAGCCGCCGCTGCCGCCGCTCTTGCTGCTGCCGCCGCTCTTGCTGCTGCAGCTCCTACCGTTCTGCGCCAGGATGGGGAGGGGCGGGCAGTCAGTTTCGCCGCCTGGCAGGAGACGATCCTCCTGCAGCTGACCAGCCAGCGAGTGGACGACGAGTCACTCGACGCCCACGTCTCTGGTGAGCTCTCTCCTCCTCCCCGCCCGGGCAATCTTGCTGCTGACACGACATCCGCACAGCAGGCTGCACACGCTGCTGCCCGCACTGCCTACTCGGTCTGGGCATCCCGCGACGCCACTGCTCATGTCGCCATCCTCAAGTGCCTGCCGGTTGACAAGCAATCCCACTCTGCGGGTCCTGCGTCAGCCCGCGCCCTCTGGATGGCTTTCTTTGTTAGGTACTCCACCCCGTCGTCTGCCACTCTTGGTCGTCTCCTCCTCCCTTCCTTTCACCCGGACCTGACTTCCTTCACTACTGTAGCCGACTTAGTCAAGCACCTGCGCTCCCTCAAGGCCCGCTGGCGTGCAGCCAGTACTGAGGCCCAGCTGGCTCTAGCCCCAACCCGCCCTCTACGCCACTCTGTAGTTCCTTGTCACCTGAACCCCATACCGCCTTGCCCTTGCCCGCAATGCCTTCCTTGCTCACCACCCCACTGAGCTCCCCCTTGACCTCCTCTCTACCTCCCTGACTGATATAGAGGACCACTTCCACGACATCGCTGGTTCCACTGGCGCGCCCGCTGTCCCTATCTTTTAGGGCAGCGCTCCCCCCCAGGTGACTGTTCCTCCTGCCTCCACCTCTGTCGCCGAGATTGCAGTGGCTGCCTCTGCCCGAGGCCGCTCCTCTGGCGGCAAGGGCAAGGGCAAGGTGGGCAAGGGTCATGGGGGGTCGGCAGCAGCGGGTGGAGGGGGTGCGGGTGCAGATGGATAGGGCGGTCAGTTGGTGTCGGGGACTGCGCAGCAACAGCAGCACGAGCAGCAGCCGCAGCAGCAGCAGCAGCAACCGCAGCTGCCGTGGGGGCTGGCGGGCCCTGGGAGTGGTTGTTCTGGTGGAGGCCATAGACGTTGGGCCCCAGGGCAATCGGTGCCCTAGGGGTCGCGTGGCTCTTCTGCGGGCCAGGTGTGCGGGAGGCCGGGGCACACCGCCGCTCACTGCTACCGCAACTTGGACGACCTCTACCACCTCAGTTTGGCACGCTGGTGCAGGTACCCCCTTGGCCTGCCTTGTTTTGTCGTGAGGTTCCTATATTTAATATGGATGTGATTCAGATCGATCATGCCTTGTATTCTCTATATGCTGGTAACTCGATTGATGCTGGTTCTAGTTATCCTTCTGTTTGAAGCCTAGGAGCCACTGCTGTGTGTAGTCTAGGATCCCCAGCTGCGTTAGGCATAGACTCTCCTGCTGTGTCAGGCATAGGATTTTGTAGAGAGTCTTCACTAGGCCCCGCCACGTCGGCCCTCTCCTTTATCCTAGACTTTGGCACGTCTCGTTGCTTCTTTAGAGGCAGTACTGCTCCCAACCCGCTTCTTGTGCCTGTCCGCATCGCACTAGTAGACTCCTCCGCCACAGCTATTGTACATGGCACCACCACTCCCCCCTATCCAGCTGTCCCCTCTGGCTCCCTCACCGGTCTGCACATCCCCTCGTTTGCCAGGAACCAAGTGGGTGCTGGTTATCTCAAAGACCGAGGAGTCACCACCACGTTCCCTGGCCACGAGACACACGCATCTTACACAGATATAGCCACCGGTCACCACCTAGCCACTTTTGAGTGTAACCCAGGGTCCGGTCTCTTCACAATGCACTTTGAGTTCCCGCCGGCTGCTGCGTCTGCTGAGGTAGCGACGTCCTACTCCTGTTGTTTACTTGCCCACCCAACCCTTTTGTGGGACCACCGCTTAGGTCACCCTGCACTCCCGCGACTTGGGCACATGTCCAAGCACAGTCTAGTCACTAGTCTCCCTGCGTCGCTCCATGCCCTACCTGCGTCGTTTGCGCAGGGGTGCGTCTGCTTTCCCTGTGGCACCTCCCCCAGCCCCGGCTCCCCAGTCACCTCAGTCGCCTCCCCCCTTGCCTCAGCAGCATCAGCAGGCACTGCAGCAGACTCAGCGGCCGCAGCAGCAGCAGCAGGGAGCAGTGGGCTCTGGGGGTGCTAGCTTTGGGGGTGGTGGCTTTGGGGGTACTAGTGTTGGAGGTGTCGGTGTTGGGGGTGCTGATTCTGGGGGTGCAGGTTCTAGGGGTGCTGACTCTGGGGGTACTGGCTCTATGGGTGGTGCGTCCGGGGGTGCTAAAAAACGACCCTGAGTTATAGGTGGGCGTTGATTGAAACTCGGGCACATAAAATCCCAAGCTCCTATCAAACGAACCTTCTTTACCATCATTCTGGCTTGTTCCCATGCTAGGGCATTCTTCTTACCCCTTAATACCACTCATACCATTATTCAACAAAAAGCTCACTAGCAAACGGTTCACAATGGACATAAAGCCCAATAGTCGATTTATTTTGTAATGGAAATACCCGAATCCCCCGTATAAAGTGTCATTAAGTCACCAGCCCTAATCACTGTGACAAGAAGGGATGTCATCAGGAGGGTTAGGCTCCATATATCCACCTTCCCCGGGGAAAGCCTCCCCAGTACCCTCCCTTGAGAGAGAGAGAGGATCGACAGGGTTATCCCAGTGCCACGACACACCCACCCGCTGGGATAGCGTGTACACCAGGAATTGAACCCTAGATGGCTCTGATATCATGTTAAGACTACAAAGAATGAATAGAAGAAGGGAGAACATGGTCGATATAGCGTTTCGGTTGTACCCACTAAGAGCATACCCTATCTAGCCTATAACTTTTACATAACAATATATGTATAAGTTGACATACATCACCCTACGGTGTTAGTAAAAATGCATGAAAATTTTGGGATGGGTGTAATTAAAGGCAAAAGAAATATAACACCCAGGAGCGGTGGAACACGGATATGGCATTCCCAATTGGAATTCAAATGTGCATGTTTCACCACCTTCATTTGAGTCAAACGACGACTATTGTTCACCACATCGCGTACCTGACGATGTGGCCCCGTTGCATGCCACATCGGCAATGGACGTGCAGAGTCAAGCAGACATCGTGTGCAGCAGGCGTGAACGTGCAGCAGGTGTGCGTCAGCAGAGTCCTGATGAGTGTCGGTTTCCCGACCAGTAAAAGGCAGCGGGCGTTTGATTCGGCTCGGCGTGTGCTCGATTTCGCGTTTTTTTTCGGGGATTTTCAACAGAGCAGATTCGGATCTTCGGGTTGGGAGGCTCTGGCTCTGGGGTGCTTGCAAGGCAGAGAGGCAATGCATTCGGTGATTAGCATGCAGTATGCTTTGCAGTAGGGGTGAAGGGTTAAGACATGGTTTTGGGTAGAACATGCGTACGTGCATGTCTAGGAGTCAGCGGGGCTATCCAGCAGAATGAAAACCCTAGGATGGAGTCAGCAGGGCTGTCCGGCAGAATGAACGCCAGCAGCTGCCCCTTGCCCATGGCATGCTGCACTGTGCGCCTCAGGGTCTCCTGGAGAGGCGGATACACAGGGGTGGTGGGGGAGGGCAGGGAGAATGGGAGACGCAGGGTTTAGGGAGGAGCAGGCGGTGTTGAAATGGGCATGTGGGGAGGAGAGGAGTGGTTTGAGAAGGGGAACAAGCAGAGAGTGTGAAACAAGCAGTGCGATTTGCTGTTGCAGAATGGGAATCAAAGGGGCTGGCCTGCCTATCTCCATGCACTTCAAGGCGTTCCTTGTGCAATGCCACCATGGCTCGGCAAATCCTGGCCATTGCTTCGAGGGCTAGATGCCCCCACCGCGCCTCAGACATGCTCCGGGAAAGGGACAAAAGACGTAGGGGGCAGACAGCAGGGAGAATGGGAGGAGCGAATAAGCGAAGGGAGTGAGTAGCTGCTGGGTAGAGAGCCAGAAGGCCACGAGAAACTGTGGGGGAAGAGGGCTCCAGCTGCCGCTGCTAGTGGTGGTGGTGGTTGGTCCTTCCAACTCCCCAACTTTTGCTCTCTCCTGTTTCCCTCTCTCCCCTCTACCCACCCACCTCACATTTACTATCTAAAGTAATGACTAGCTGGTCCTCACTAGCCACTCTCTCCTTTCCCGCATCTCCCTTCCATCCCCATCTCATCCCACAGCCACTACCCGAAGCAATGATTTGCAGCAGTTGCCAAGACCCATCCTTCCTGCTCTCCCCGCCCTCCCATCACCCTCCTGTCCCTCATCTCCCACCAACACATGGCCTCTTGACGACCCTTCTCCCCTCCCTCTCTCTCAACCCCTGAACCTCGCTCCCCGCTGTATCTGAATTTGAATCCTGCTGAATCTGAATCCTGATGTTGCAATGTCTCGTGTGCAAATCCATTATTGTTATTCATAAGAAGAGGCAAACAGCAAGAGCTAAGCCCATCACTTAACCTTCCAGGCAGCCTCCATGCTCGGAATGCCCTGTTTATTCAGTGTGTGTTGCTCCTGCACACTCTCTCTTGCAGAAACTCGCTCCAAAGAGGAAAGCAGAGCAACCAGAGATCCTTCCATCCTTGTTCCCATAAAAAGGGCTCCTAGTAAGGCGTGGAGCCAACGACGTTTCCCTGGGGCTTGTAGTCACACACCCACAGCCCCCCCCATCCGCGCACTGCGCAGCAGCGCACCCGACATGTGTGGTGTCCCGCCACACCACCTGCGTGTACTCCGTGCAATGCTTGCCCTCCACACACCCCCCCGGCACCGCACTGTTCGTCCACCCCGCCTTCTCCGCCACCCACGCCCGCACCGCCGCGCGGTCCTCGTCACTGTTCATCTGCGCAGGCCCCATCCAGTAGAGGTTCTGCCCGAGGCCGTCCGCGCCTCCGCGCTCCCGGGGGCAGCCCCGGGAAACGAGGTCAGCTGCCCATTGCTGCGCTGCTGCTGCCAGTGCCTCGTCCCATGAGAGGTCTGCCACACCTACTTCCCGCCGTGCCGTGTTGTGCTCCTCTACCACTGCTGCACTGTCCACACCGCTCCCGCTCCCGCTGCCGCCGCTGCTGCTGCTACCGCTGCCACCGGTGCTGGTGCCGCTGCCACTGCTGCTGTCGCCGCCGCTGCTAGTGTCGCCCCCACCGCTGGTGCTGCCGCTGATGTTAACGTCGACACTGCTGCTGGTGACATCGCCGCTGCTGGTGTCGTCACCGCTGCTGCTGGTGCCACCACTGCTGCTAGTGCCACCGCTGCTGCTGGTGTCACCAATGCTGTTGCTGCCGCCGCTCATGTTGACATCGATGCTGCTGGTCTCGCTGGTGGTGGTGGTGCTGGTCTCGCTGCCCGCCTCGCCGCTGGTGGTGGTGTCAGCGCTGCCCGCCTCGCCGCTGCTGATGGTGTCAGCGCTGCTCGCCTCGCCGCTGGTGGTGGTGTCAGCGCTGCCCGCCTCGCCGCTGCTGGTGGTGTCAGCGCTGCCCGCCTCGCCGCTGCTGGTGGTGTCAGCGCTGCCCGCCTCGCCGCTGCTGGTGGTGTCAGCGCTGCCCGCCTCGCCGCTGGTGGTGGTGTCAGCGCTGCCCGCCTCGCCGCTGCTGGTGGTGTCAGCGCTGCCCGCCTCGCCGCTGGTGGTGGTGTCAGCGCTGCCCGCCTCGCCGCTGCTGGTGGTGTCAGCGCTGCCCGCCTCGCCGCTGCTGGTGGTGTCAGCGCCGCCCGCCTCGCCGCTGCTGGTGGTGTCAGCGCTGCCCGCCTCGCCGCTGCTGGTGGTATCAGCGCTGCCCGCCTCGCCGCTGCTGGTGGTGTCAGCGCTGCCCGCCTCGCCACTGCTGGTGGTGTCAGCGCTGCCCGCCTCGCCGCTGCTGGTGGTGTCAGCGCCGCCCGCCTTGCCGCTGCTGCTGGTGTCAGCGCTGCCTGCCTCGCCGCTGCTGGTGGTGTCAGCGCTGCCCGCCTCGCCGCTGCTGGTGGTGTCAGCGCTGCCCGCCTCGCCGCTGCTGGTGGTGTCAGCGCCGCCCGCCTCGCCGCTGCTGGTGGTGTCAGCGCTGCCCGCCGCGCCACTGGTGGCGTCAGCAGTGGCGGTCTGAGCGGCGTCGCTGCTCTCTGCATCTCCTGCAGCTTCATCCTCTGCTTGCAGCTGCCTGTGACTCAAGGCACGCAGCAGCAGCAGCTTGCGAGGCGCCTTGGCGCGCTCTGACCCACCAAAAGCTCCAATGGGCGTGACGTCAGCGAGAGCTGGAACGGCGAGTGCGCAAGTGACTATGGCGAATACTGGAGAATGGGGTCGAGCGCGGGATGGGAGGAGAGGGACGGAGAGGAGAGTGAGGGATGGGAGAGAGAGGAGAGAGATGGTGTGCAGGCAGAAAACCAGAGCGCATCATGACAGCATGGGGATTTGGTGGCGAGAAAGAAGGAAACGGCGTGGCAGAGGCGAGAGCAAGCGCCTTACTACACGTGAGGGGTGTGAAAGTAAGCGCATTTCATGTGCTTGCTCGCTGCCTGGGATGGAAAGCGCAAGCAAAGGTGAGACGTGGAGAACTCACCCAATGCGGCGCCGACAACATTCAACCATCGCTTGACCGCCAT
Source organism: Closterium sp. NIES-67 (assembly GCA_027943415.1). Taxonomy (NCBI): domain Eukaryota; kingdom Viridiplantae; phylum Streptophyta; class Zygnematophyceae; order Desmidiales; family Closteriaceae; genus Closterium; species Closterium sp. NIES-67. Next base: position 9,680 of record BQMB01000965.1, read on the forward strand.
GATTGCCAGCGAGGCGACTCGCCTCTCGGAGAATCCGCGAGGCCGGGATCAAAGTGCAGTGCACTGCAGCAGGCTTTCGGGATGACAGTGAGACGTCGCCCTGCTGTGAGCCGGGGGCTTTCGGGATATGACTGCCAGGGGACACTGTAAATGCGCTGAAGGGTAAGCCTGATACGATGGAGTCGGGTAGGGCTGGATTAGTAGAAGCGAGCGGAGTGCTGTAACCACGAGGCATGGATTTGAGGCTACAAAACGGTTCCGTTTTATACTCCATGAACGCGATTCCCGAATGGCGGATTTCCGAGAGTATGGATCTACACGGCGTGAGAAGGAGGAGCAGCAACATGTGGACAATCGAGACGCCGCGAATTCGCTAAGCCAGCAATAATTGCGGGGCGCGACAGCCGCTGGAAGCATGGCGCGCGCAGAACACGTGGAAGCATTGAGCGTGAGACGGCATGGAATGGCGATGTTCTCGGTGCTCTGTCCTCTGCTTCCAACCGATAATTGTGATCTAGGGTCACCATTATAGTCGCGACTCTTGCTGACATGTCGCACCCGCGGTAGAACCAAGTCGTGCTCAGCTGCTACAAGGATGCAAGGATGCGCTAGGTTCTCGTTGACCTGAATGTAACGTCCAATTTCAAGGGGCCTCGCGGACACGGTGGCGACCCAGTCCGCTTCGCACGCTAAGAACCATGGCAAAATCATGGGTGAGTTTGCTCGTTTGGAGTCGCAACCTATCAGGCTTCAACTGTTTCGATTCCGTACTTCGCACGAGGTTGCAACATTGGTCAATGTTACGAAGGTCGTATGCTCCGCACTTGGCATTGCTGATTTCAGGGCGCTTTTGCAAGTTCGGAAACGCAGAAGAGATTCCTTCATTGGCGAAACCACGGACCTATGCTTTTGCACTCTCGCATTGTTGAGATGCACCGAGGCACCAGCGTGTGACGAGCTTTGCATCTTCTGTGCACCCGGATGTAACTGGGACGACGAGCTGCGTGTTGACCCCCGTCGTCAGGAGAAAATTGGGGCCCAGGGGTCCATGGGATTGGACAGACCTCTCGATCCACGCGCATTCCGTCCGTCTCTTGGAACAGAATCCGTCAGGCAGGCAGCACAAAGACGCGTGTCCCCGATACATCGCAACAGCTCACATGAGAATATCGGAATACACAAGTATATCTTTCCTAGTTCTATAAGTTCTTAAAGCGAGAATGGAGAATAGTGAAGGCAGGACCAACTTGAAAGGGGGGTTGTGTGGGATTTTTCCTAAGGGACCCACTCCCATAGCGAGGGGGTTCATAGGATGAAGACAATACCAAAACGAGTACCATATGATCATATTGTTCCTTCATTTTCACGTGTACTGGGGATTATTGTATTTCTATATTTTCAAGTATTTGTTCTTGGCTTTGTTTCGTTCCTAGAAAACATTGTCTCATGCGGAAATCCTTCCTTGCGAATTGTAAGAAGAGGCAAAGGAAGAGCTACCCGTTGCAGGAACTCAGTGTCACCAAACATATATTACCATAGACTCATACCTAGTTAGGTTATGTATGCTTGTTATATAGCCTAATTATATGATCTCTTAGAGGGGATAACACTCACTACTTGTATCTCCCCTCCCCTCATCCTAGTTACACATTTTCTCGAGCTATTCTAATATGGATTTGAGCTATGTTAGATTTTCCGCACCTCACGCTTCCGCCCGTAGTGTACCGATTTTTATTTTTTTTTCCGCACCTCGCGCTCTCCAATTTCGTGCTTCGTAGCATGCATTTCATTTCTTACGCCAGCCAGCGCGCTAGCTAGAGCGCGGGCCAGCACGCCAGTCAACTAGCCAGCACGCTAGCCGACCTGTCCGCCAGCGCACCAGCCAGCTCGTAGTCTCGCTAGCAGCCACCAGCCAGCAACCGCCAGCAGCCACCAGTCAGCTCGCCATTGGCTTTCCAGCTAGCATTTGCCAGCCAGCTCGCCACCGGCTCGCCAGCCAACACCCGCCAGCAGCCGCCAGCCAGCTTGCCACTGGCTCGCCAGCCAGTAGCCGCCAGCAGCCGCCAGACAGCTCGCCGCTGGCTCGCCAGCCCGCAACCGCCAGCAGCCGCCACCCAGCTCGCCAATGCCTCACCAGCCAGCAGCTGCCAGCAGCCGCCAGCCAGCTTGCCGCTCGCTCGCCAGCCACCTAGTGCATCAGCCAGCTCGCCGCAGCTGCCGCTGCCGCTGCTGTAGCTCATTCCGCTGCTGCTGCCGCCGCCGCTTCCGCTGCAGCTGCTACTACTGCAGCTCCTGCCGCTACTGCCGCTCCTCCCGCCGCCGCCGCTGCTGCCGCTGCCCCTCTCGCTGCCGCCACTGCCGCCGCTCTTGCCGCTGCCGCTGCTCCACCTGCTGCCGCTGCAGCCGCTACTGCTGCAGCTCCTACCGCTCTCGCCGCTGCAGCTGCAGCCGCCGCTGCCGCCGCTCTTGCTGCTGCCGCCGCTGCTGCCGCCGCCGCTGCAGCTAGTCCGCAGCCGCGGTGCCGCCGCCGCTAGCCAGCTCGCAGCGCCGCCGCTGCCAACCAGCCCGCCACTGGCCCGCCGCTGCCGCCACCCAGCAGCCAGCTTGCCGCAGCCGCTGCTGCTTTCTGCTGCCCACTGCTGTCCGCTGCAGCCAGTTGAGGCCCGCTGCTGCCACTGCTGCCACCGCCGTCGCAACCGCCGCCTCTCCAGCAGCCACTGCCGCCACTGCCACCAGCTCCCACTGCAGCACCCGCTGCTGCCCTTGTAGCAGCTACCATGGCTATCTCCGCTTCTGATGCCACCGTCTTCACGGCCGCAGCCGCCACCACAACCACCAGCACGTCGGCGGTCAGCATCTTTGTTCTGCGCCAGGATGGGGAGGGGCGGGCAGTCAGTTTCGCCGCCTGGCAGGAGACGATCCTCCTGCAGCTGACCAGCTAGCGAGTGGACGACGAGTCACTCGACGCCCACGTCTCTGGTGAGCTCTCTCCTCCTCCCCGCCCGGGCAATCTCGCTCCTGACACGACATCCGCACAGCAGGCTGCACACGCTACTGCCCGCACTGCCTACTCGGTCTGGGCATCCCGCGACGCCACTGCTCATGTCGCCATCCTCAGGTGCATGCCGGTTGACAAGCAATCCCACTCTGCGGGTCCTGCGTCAGCCCGCGCCCTCTGGATGGCTTTCTTTGTTAGGTACTCCACCCCGTCGTCTGCCACTCTTGGTCGTCTCCTCCTCCCTTCCTTCCACCCGGACCTGACTTCCTTCACTACTGTAGCCGACTTAGTCAAGCACCTGCGCTCCCTCAAGGCCCACTGGCGTGCAGCCAGTACTGAGGCCCAGCTGGCTCTAGCCCCAACCCGCCCTCTACGCCACTCTGTAGTTCCTTGTCACCTGAACTCCATACCGCCTTGCGCCTGCCCGCAATGCCTTCTTTGCTCACCACCCCACTGAGCTCCCCCTTGACCTCCTCTCTACCTCCCTGACTGATATAGAGGACCACTTCCACGACATCGCTGGTTCCACTGGCGCGCCCGCTGTCCCTATCTTTTAGGGCAGCGCTCCCCCCCAGGTGACTGTTCCTCCTGCCTCCACCTCTGTCGCCGAGATTGCAGTGGCTGCCTCTGCCCGAGGCCGCTCCTCTGGCGGCAAGGGCAAGGGCAAGGTGGGCAAGGGTCATGGGGGGTCGGCAGCAGCGGGTGGAGGGGGTGCGGGTGCAGATGGATAGGGCGGTCAGTTGGTGTCGGGGACTGCGCAGCAACAGCAGCACGAGCAGCAGCCGCAGCAGCAGCAGCAGCAACCGCAGCTGCCGTGGGGGCTGGCGGGCCCTGGGAGTGGTTGTTCTGGTGGAGGCCATAGACGTTGGGCCCCAGGACAATCGGTGCCCTAGGGGTCGCGTGGCTCTTCTGCGGGCCAGGTGTGCGGGAGGCCGGGGCACACCGCCGCTCACTGCTACCGCAACTTGGACGACCTCTACCACCTCAGTTTGGCACGCTGGTGCAGGTACCCCCTTGGCCTGCCTTGTTTTGTCGTGAGGTTCCTATATTTAATATGGATGTGATTCAGATCGATCATGCCTTGTATTCTCTATATGCTGGTGACTCTATTGATGCTGGTTCTAATTATCCTTCTGTTTGAAGCCTAGGAGCCACTGCTGTGTGTAGTCTAGGATCCCCAGCTGCGTTAGGCATAGACTCTCCTGCTGTGTCAGGCATAGGATTTTGTAGAGAGTCTTCACTAGGCCCCGCCACGTCAGCCCTCTCCTTTATCCTAGACTTTGGCACGTCGCGTTGCTTCTTTAGAGGCAGTACTGCTCCCAACCCGCTTCTTGTGCCTGTCCGCATCGCACTAGTAGACTCCTCCGCCACAGCTATTGTACATGGCACCACCACTCCCCCCTATCCAGCTGTCCCCTCTGGCTCCCTCACCGGTCTGCACATCCCCTCGTTTGCCAGGAACCAAGTGGGTGCTGGTTATCTCAAAGACCGAGGAGTCACCACCACGTTCCCTGGCCACGAGACACACGCATCTTACACAGATATAGCCACCGGTCACCACCTAGCCACTTTTGAGTGTAACCCAGGGTCCGGTCTCTTCACAATGCACTTTGAGTTCCCGCCGGCTGCTGCGTCTGCTGAGGTAGCGACGTCCTACTCCTGTTGTTTACTTGCCCACCCAACCCTTTTGTGGGACCACCGCTTAGGTCACCCTGCACTCCCGCGACTTGGGCACATGTCCAAGCACAGTCTAGTCACTAGTCTCCCTGCGTCGCTCCATGCCCTACCTGCGTCGCTCCATGCCCTACCTGCGTCGTTTGCGCAGGGGTGCGTCTGCTTTCCCTGTGGCACCTTCCCCAGCCCCGGCTCCCCAGTCACCTCAGTCGCCTCCCCCCTTGCCTCAGCAGCATCAGCAGGCACTGCAGCAGACTCAGCGGCCGCAGCAGCAGCAGCAGGGAGCAGTGGGCTCTGGGGGTGCTAGCTTTGGGGGTGGTGGCTTTGGGGGTACTAGTGTTGGAGGTGTCGGTGTTGGGGGTGCTGATTCTGGGGGTGCAGGTTCTAGGGGTGCTGACTCTGGGGGTACTGGCTCTATGGGTGGTGCGTCCGGGGGTGCTAAAAAACGACCCTGAGTTATAGGTGGGCGTTGATTGAAACTCGGGCACATAAAATCCCAAGCTCCTATCAAACGAACCTTCTTTACCATCATTCTGGCTTGTTCCCATGCTAGGGCATTCTTCTTACCCCTTAATACCACTCATACCATTATTCAACAAAAAGCTCACTAGCAAACGGTTCACAATGGACATAAAGCCCAATAGTCGATTTATTTTGTAATGGAAATACCCGAATCCCTTGTATAAAGTGTCATTAAGTCACCAGCCCTAACCACTGTGACAAGAAGGGATGTCATCAGGAGGGTTAGGCTCCATATATCCACCTTCCCCGGGGAAAGCCTCCCCAGTACCCTCCCTTGAGAGAGAGAGAGGATCGACAGGGTTATCCCAGTGCCACGACACACCCACCCGCTGGGATAGCGTGTACACCAGGAATTGAACCCTAGATGGCTCTGATACCATGTTAAGACTACAAAGAATGAATAGAAGAAGGGAGAACAGGGTCGATATAGCGTTTCGGTTGTACCCACTAAGAGCATACCCTATCTAGCCTATAACTTTTACATAACAATATATGTATAAATTGACATAAATCACCCTACGATGTTAGTAAAAATGCATGAAAATTTTGGGATGGGTGTAATTAAAGGCAAAAGAAATATAACACCCAGGAGCGGTGGAACACGGATATGGCATTCCCAATTGGAATTCAAATGTGCATGTTTCACCACCTTCATTTGAGTCAAACGACGACTATTGTTCACCACATCGCGTACCTGACGATGTGGCCCCGTTGCATGCCACATCGGCAATGGACGTGCAGAGTCAAGCAGACATCGTGTGCAGCAGGCGTGAACGTGCAGCAGGTGTGCATCAGCAGAGTCCTGATGAGTGTCGGTTTCCCGACCAGTAAAAGGCAGCGGGCGTTTGATTCGGCTCGGCGTGTGCTCGATTTCGCGTTTTTTTTCGGGGATTTTCAACAGAGCAGATTCGGATCTTCGGGTTGGGAGGCTCTGGCTCTGGGGTGCTTGCAAGGCAGAGAGGCAATGCATTCGGTGATTAGCATGCAGTATGCTTTGCAGTAGGGGTGAAGGGTTAAGACATGGTTTTGGGTAGAACATGCGTATGTGCATGTCTAGGAGTCAGCGGGGCTATCCAGCAGAATGAAAACCCTAGGATGGAGTCAGCAGGGCTGTCCGGCAGAATGAACGCCAGCAGCTGCCCCTTGCCCATGGCATGCTGCACTGTGCGCCTCAGGGTCTCCTGGAGAGGCGGATACACAGGGGTGGTGGGGGAGGGCAGGGAGAATGGGAGACGCAGGGTTTAGGGAGGAGCAGGCGGTGTTGAAATGGGCATGTGGGGAGGAGAGGAGTGGTTTGAGAAGGGGAACAAGCAGAGAGTGTGAAACAAGCAGTGCGATTTGCTGTTGCAGAATGGGAATCAAAGGGGCTGGCCTGCCTATCTCCATGCACTTCAAGGCGTTCCTTGTGCAATGCCACCATGGCTCGGCAAATCCTGGCCATTGCTTCGAGGGCTAGATGCCCCCACCGCGCCTCAGACATGCTCCGGGAAAGGGACAAAAGACGTAGGGGGGCAGACAGCAGGGAGAATGGGAGGAGCGAATAAGCGAAGGGAGTGAGTAGCTGCTGGGTAGAGAGCCAGAAGGCCACGAGAAACTGTGGGGGAAGAGGGCTCCAGCTGCCGCTGCTAGTGGTGGTGGTGGTTGGTCCTTCCAACTCCCCAACTTTTGCTCTCTCCTGTTTCCCTCTCTCCCCTCTACCCACCCACCTCACATTTACTATCTAAAGTAATGACTAGCTGGTCCTCACTAGCCACTCTCTCCTTTCCCGCATCTCCCTTCCATCCCCATCTCATCCCACAGCCACTACCCGAAGCAATGATTTGCAGCAGTTGCCAAGACCCATCCTTCCTGCTCTCCCCGCCCTCCCATCACCCTCCTGTCCCTCATCTCCCACCAACACATGGCCTCTTGACGACCCTTCTCCCCTCCCTCTCTCTCAACCCCTGAACCTCGCTCCCCGCTGTATCTGAATTTGAATCCTGCTGAATCTGAATCCTGATGTTGCAATGTCTCGTGTGCAAATCCATTATTGTTATTCATAAGAAGAGGCAAACAGCAAGAGCTAAGCCCATCACTTAACCTTCCAGGCAGCCTCCATGCTCGGAATGCCCTGTTTATTCAGTGTGTGTTGCTCCTGCACACTCTCTCTTGCAGAAACTCGCTCCAAAGAGGAAAGCAGAGCGACCAGAGATCCTTCCATCCTTGTTCCCATAAAAAGGGCTCCTAGTAAGGCGTGGAGCCAACGACGTTTCCCTGGGGCTTGTAGTCACACACCCACAGCCCCCCCCCATCCGCGCACTGCGCAGCAGCGCACCCGACATGTGTGGTGTCCCGCCACACCACCTGCGTGTACTCCGTGCAATGCTTGCCCTCCACACAACCCCCCGGCACCGCACTGTTCGTCCACCCCGCCTTCTCCGCCACCCACGCCCGCACCGCCGCGCGGTCCTCGTCACTGTTCATCTGCGCAGGCCCCATCCAGTAGAGGTTCCGCCCGAGGCCGTCCGCGCCTCCGCGCTCCCGGGGGCAGCCCCGGGAAACGAGGTCAGCTGCCCATTGCTGCGCTGCTGCTGCCAGTGCCTCGTCCCATGAGAGGTCTGCCACACCTACTTCCCGCCGTGCCGTGTTGTGCTCCTCTACCACTGCTGCACTGTCCACACCGCTCCCGCTCCCGCTGCCGCCGCTGCTGCTGCTACCGCTGCCACCGGTGCTGGTGCCGCTGCCACTGCTGCTGTCGCCGCCGCTGCTAGTGTCGCCCCCACCGCTGGTGCTGCCGCTGATGTTAACGTCGACACTGCTGCTGGTGACATCGCCGCTGCTGGTGTCGTCACCGCTGCTGCTGGTGCCACCACTGCTGCTAGTGCCACCGCTGCTGCTGGTGTCACCAATGCTGTTGCTGCCGCCGCTCATGTTGACATCGATGCTGCTGGTCTCGCTGGTGGTGGTGGTGCTGGTATCGCTGCCCGCCTCGCCGCTGCTGGTGGTGTCAGAGCTGCCTGCCTCGCCGCTGCTGGTGGTGTCAGCGCAGCCAGCCTCGCCGCTGCTGGTGGTGTCAGCGCTGCCGGCCTCGCCGCTGCTGGTGGTGTCAGCGCTGCCCGCCTCGCCGCTGCTGGTGGTGTCAGCGCTGCTCGCCTCGCCGCTGGTGGTGGTGTCAGCACTGCCCGCCTCGCCGCTGGTGGTGGTGTCAGCGCTGCCCGCCTCGCCGCTGCTGATGGTGTCAGCGCTGCTCGCCTCGCCGCTGGTGGTGGTATCAGCGCTGCCCGCCTCGCCGCTGCTGGTGGTGTCAGCGCTGCCCGCCTCGCCGCTGCTGGTGGTGTCAGCGCTGCCCGCCTCGCCGCTGCTGGTGGTGTCAGCGCTGCCCGCCTCGCCGCTGGTGGTGGTGTCAGCGCTGCCCGCCTCGCCGCTGCTGGTGGTGTCAGCGCTGCCCGCCTCGCCGCTGCTGGTGGTGTCAGCGCTGCCCGCCTCGCCGCTGCTGGTGGTGTCAGCGCTGCCCGCCTCGCCGCTGCTGGTGGTATCAGCGCTGCCCGCCTCGCCGCTGCTGGTGGTGTCAGCGCTGCCCGCCTCGCCGCTGCTGGTGGTGTCAGCGCTGCCCGCCTCGCCGCTGCTGGTGGTATCAGCGCTGCCCGCCTCGCCGCTGCTGGTGGTGTCAGCACCGCCCGCCTCGCCACTGCTGGTGGTGTCAGCGCTGCCCGCCTCGCCGCTGCTGGTGGTGTCAGCGCCGCCCGCCTCGCCGCTGCTGGTGGTGTCAGCGCTGCCCGCCTCGCCGCTGCTGGTGGTATCAGCGCTGCCCGCCTCGCCGCTGCTGGTGGTGTCAGCGCTGCCCGCCTCGCCACTGCTGGTGGTGTCAGCGCTGCCCGCCTCGCCGCTGCTGGTGGTGTCAGCGCCGCCCGCCTTGCCGCTGCTGCTGGTGTCAGCGCTGCCTGCCTCGCCGCTGCTGGTGGTGTCAGCGCTGCCCGCCTCGCCGCTGCTGGTGGTGTCAGCGCCGCCCGCCTCGCCGCTGCTGGTGGTGTCAGCGCTGCCCGCCGCGCCACTGGTGGCGTCAGCAGTGGCGGTCTGAGCGGCGTCGCTGCTCTCTGCATCTCCTGCAGCTTCATCCTCTGCTTGCAGCTGCCTGTGACTCAAGGCACGCAGCAGCAGCAGCTTGCGAGGCGCCTTGGCGCGCTCTGACCCACCAAAAGCTCCAATGGGCGTGACGTCAGCGAGAGCTGGAACGGCGAGTGCGCAAGTGACTATGGCGAATACTGGAGAATGGGGTCGAGCGCGGGATGGGAGGAGAGGGACGGAGAGGAGAGTGAGGGATGGGAGAGAGAGGAGAGAGATGGTGTGCAGGCAGAAAACCAGAGCGCATCATGACAGCATGGGGATTTGGTGGCGAGAAAGAAGGAAACGGCGTGGCAGAGGCGAGAGCAAGCGCCTTACTACACGTGAGGGGTGTGAAAGTAAGCGCATTTCATGTGCTTGCTCGCTGCCTGGGATGGAAAGCGCAAGCAAAGGTGAGACGTGGAGAACTCACCCAATGCGGCGCCGACAACATTCAACCATCGCTTGACCGCCATGATTGCCAGCGAGGCGACTCGCCTCTCGGAGAATCCGCGAGGCCGGGATCAAAGTGCAGTGCACTGCAGCAGGCTTTCGGGATGACAGTGAGACGTCGCCCTGCTGTGAGCCGGGGGCTTTCGGGATATGACTGCCAGGGGACACTGTAAAATGCGCTGAAGGGTAAGCCTGATACGATGGAGTCGGGTAGGGCTGGATTAGTAGAAGCGAGCGGAGTGCTGTAACCACGAGGCATGGATTTGAGGCTACAAAACGGTTCCGTTTTATACTCCATGAACGCGATTCCCGAATGGCGGATTTCCGAGAGTATGGATCTACACGGCGTGAGAAGGAGGAGCAGCAACATGTGGACAATCGAGACGCCGCGAATTCGCTAAGCCAGCAATAATTGCGGGGCGCGACAGCCGCTGGAAGCATGGCGCGCGCAGAACACGTGGAAGCATTGAGCGTGAGACGGAATGGAATGGCGATGTTCTCGGTGCTCTGTCCTCTGCTTCCAACCGATAATTGTGATCTAGGGTCACCCATTATAGTCGCGACTCTTGCTGACATGTCGCACCCGCGGTAGAACCAAGTCGTGCTCAGCTGCTACAAGGATGCAAGGATGCGCTAGGTTCTCGTTGACCTGAATGTAACGTCCAATTTCAAGGGGCCTCGCGGACACGGTGGCGACCCAGTCCGCTTCGCACGCTAAGAACCATGGCAAAATCATGGGTGAGTTTGCTCGTTTGGAGTCGCAACCTATCAGGCTTCAACTGTTTCGATTCCGTACTTCGCACGAGGTTGCAACATTGGTCAATGTTACGAAGGTCGTATGCTCCGCACTTGGCATTGCTGATTTCAGGGCGCTTTTGCAAGTTCGGAAACGCAGAAGAGATTCCTTCATTGGCGAAACCACGGACCTATGCTTTTGCACTCTCGCATTGTTGAGATGCACCGAGGCACCAGCGTGTGACAAGCTTTGCATCTTCTGTGCACCCGGATGTAACTGGGACGACGAGCTGCGTCTTGATCCCCGTCGTCAGGAGAAAATTGGGGCCCAGGGGTCCATGGGATTAGACAGACCTCTTGATCCACGCGCATTCCGTCCGTCTCTTGGAACAGAATCCGTCAGGCAGGCAGCACAAAGACGCGTGTCCCCGATACATCGCAACAGCTCACATGAGAATATCGGAATACACAAGTATATCTTTCCTAGTTCTATAAGTTCTTAAAGCGAGAATGGAGAATAGTGAAGGCAGGACCAACTTGAAAGGGGGGTTGTGTGAGATTTTTCCTAAGGGACCCACTCCCATAGCGAGGGGGTTCATAGGATGAAGACAATACCAAAACGAGTACCATATGATCATATTGTTCCTTCATTTTCACGTGTACTGGGGATTATTGTATTTCTATATTTTCAAGTATTTGTTCTTGGCTTTGTTTCGTTCCTAGAAAACATTGTCTCATGCGGAAATCCTTCCTTGCGAATTGTAAGAAGAGGCAAAGGAAGAGCTACCCGTTGCAGGAGCTCAGTGTCAACAAACATATATTACCATAGACTCATACCTAGTTACGTTATGTATGCTTGTTATATAGCCTAATTATATGATCTCTTAGAGGGGATAACACTCACTACTTGTATCTCCCCTCCCCTCATCCTAGTTACACATTTTCTCGAGCTATTCTAATATGGAGTTGAGCTATGTTAGATTTTCCGCACCTCACGCTTCCGCCCGTAGTGTACCGATTTTTTTTTTTCCGCACCTCGCGCTCTCCAATTTCGTGCTTCGTAGCGTGCATTTCATTTCTTACGCCAGCCAGCGCGCTAGCTAGAGCGCGGGCCAGCACGCCAGTCAACTAGCCAGCACGCTAGCCGACCTGTCAGCCAGCGCACCAGCCAGCTCGTAGGCTCGCTAGCAGCCACCAGCCAGCAACCGCCAGCAGCCACCAGTCAGCTCGCCATTGGCTTTCCAGCTAGCATTTGCCAGCCAGCTCGCCACCGGCTCGCCAGCCAACACCCGCCAGCAGTCGCCAGCCAGCTTGCCACTGGCTCGCCAGCCAGTAGCCGCCAGCAGCCGCCAGACAGCTCGCCGCTGGCTCGCCAGCCCGCAACCGCCAGCAGCCGCCACCCAGCTCGCCAATGCCTCACCAGCCAGCAGCCGCCAGCCAGCTTGCCGCTCGCTCGCCAGCCACCTAGTGCATCAGCCAGCTCGCCGCAGCTGCCGCTGCCGCTGCTGTAGCTCATTCCGCTGCTGCTGCCGCCGCCGCTTCCGCTGCAGCTGCTACTACTGCAGCTCCTGCCGCTACTGCCGCTCCTCCCGCCGCCGCCGCTGCTGCCGCTGCCCCTCTCGCTGCCGCCACTGCCGCCGCTCTTGCCGCTGCCGCTGCTCCACCTGCTGCCGCTGCAGCCGCTACTGCTGCAGCTCCTACCGCTCTCGCCGCTGCAGCTGCAGCCGCCGCTGCCGCCGCTCTTGCTGCTGCCGCCGCTGCTGCCGCCGCCGCTGCAGCTAGTCCGCAGCCACGGCGCCGCCGCCGCTAGCCAGCTCGCAGCGCCGCCGCTGCCAACCAGCCCGCCACTGGCCCGCCGCTGCCGCCACCCAGCAGCCAGCTTGCCGCAGCCGCTGCTGCTTTCTGCTGCCCACTGCTGCCCGCTGCAGCCAGTTGAGGCCCGCTGCTGCCACTGCTGCCACCGCCGTCGCAACCGCCGCCTCTCCAGCAGCCACTGCCGCCGCTGCCACCAGCTCCCACTGCAGCACCCGCTGCTGCCCTTGTAGCAGCTACCATGGCTATCTCCGCTTCTGATGCCACCGTCTTCACGGCCGCAGCCACCACCACAACCACCAGCACGTCGGCGGTCAGCATCTTTGTTCTGCGCCAGGATGGGGAGAGGCGGGCAGTCAGTTTTGCCGCCTGGCAGGAGACGATCCTCCTGCAGCTGACCAGCCAGCGAGTGGACGACGAGTCACTCGACGCCCACGTCTCTGGTGAGCTCTCTCCTCCTCCCCGCCCGGGCAATCTCGCTGCTGACACGACATCCGCACAGCAGGCTGCACACGCTGCTGCCCGCACTGCCTACTCGGTCTGGGCATCCCGCAACGCCACTGCTCATGTCGCCATCCTCAAGTGCCTGCCGGTTGACAAGCAATCCCACTCTGCGGGTCCTGCGTCAGCCCGCGCCCTCTGGATGGCTTTCTTTGTTAGGTACTCCACCCCGTCGTCTGCCACTCTTGGTCGTCTCCTCCTCCCTTCCTTCCACCCGGACCTGACTTCCTTCACTACTGTAGCCGACTTAGTCAAGCACCTGCGCTCCCTCAAGGCCCGCTGGCGTGCAGCCAGTACTGAGGCCCAGCTGGCTCTAGCCCCAACCCGCCCTCTATGCGACTCTGTAGTTCCTTGTCACCTGAACCCCATACCGCCTTGCCCCTGCCCGCAATGCCTTCCTTGCTCACCACCCCACTGAGCTCCCCCTTGACCTCCTCTCTACCTCCCTGACTGATATAGAGGACCACTTCCACGACATCGCTGGTTCCACTGGCGCGCCCGCTGTCCCTATCTTTTAGGGCAGCGCTCCCCCCCAGGTGACTGTTCCTCCTGCCTCCACCTCTGTCGCCGAGATTGCAGTGGCTGCCTCTGCCCGAGGCCGCTCCTCTGGCGGCAAGGGCAAGGGCAAGGTGGGCAAGGGTCATGGGGGGTCGGCAGCAGCGGGTGGAGGGGGTGCGGGTGCAGATGGATAGGGCGGTCAGTTGGTGTCGGGGACTGCGCAGCAACAGCAGCACGAGCAGCAGCCGCAGCAGCAGCAGCAGCAACCGCAGCTGCCGTGGGGGCTGGCGGGCCCTGGGAGTGGTTGTTCTGGTGGAGGCCATAGACGTTGGGCCCCAGGGCAATCGGTGCCCTAGGGGTCGCGTGGCTCTTCTGTGGGCCAGGTGTGCGGGAGGCCGGGGCACACCGCCGCTCACTGCTACCGCAACTTGGACGACCTCTACCACCTCAGTTTGGCACGCTGGTGCAGGTACCCCCTTGGCCTGCCTTGTTTTGTCATGAGGTTCCTATATTTAATATGGATGTGATTCAGATCGATCATGCCTTGTATTCTCTATATCCTGGTGACTCTATTGATGCTGGTTCTAATTATCCTTCTGTTTGAAGCCTAGGAGCCACTGCTGTGTGTAGTCTAGGATCCCCAGCTGCGTTAGGCATAGACTCTCCTGCTGTGTCAGGCATAGGATTTTGTAGAGAGTCTTCACTAGGCCCCGCCACGTCGGCCCTCTCCTTTATCCTAGACTTTGGCACGTCTCGTTGCTTCTTTAGAGGCAGTACTGCTCCCAACCCGCTTCTTGTGCCTGTCCGCATCGCACTAGTAGACTCCTCCGCCACAGCTATTGTACATGGCACCACCACTCCCCCCTATCCAGCTGTCCCCTCTGGCTCCCTCACCGGTCTGCACATCCCCTCGTTTGCCAGGAACCAAGTGGGTGCTGGTTATCTCAAAGACCGAGGAGTCACCACCACGTTCCCTGGCCACGAGACACACGCATCTTACACAGATATAGCCACCGGTCACCACCTAGCCACTTTTGAGTGTAACCCAGGGTCCGGTCTCTTCACAATGCACTTTGAGTTCCCGCCGGCTGCTGCGTCTGCTGAGGTAGCGACGTCCTACTCCTGTTGTTTACTTGCCCACCCAACCCTTTTGTGGGACCACCGCTTAGGTCACCCTGCACTCCCGCGACTTGGGCACATGTCCAAGCACAGTCTAGTCACTAGTCTCCCTGCGTCGCTCCATGCCCTACCTGCGTCGCTCCATGCCCTACCTGCGTCGTTTGCGCAGGGGTGCGTCTGCTTTCCCTGTGGCACCTCCCCCAGCCCCGGCTCCCCAGTCACCTCAGTCGCCTCCCCCCTTGCCTCAGCAGCATCAGCAGCATCAGCAAGCACTGCAGCAGACTCAGCGGCCGCAGCAGCAGCAGCAGGGAGCAGTGGGCTCTGGGGGTGCTAGCTTTGGGGGTGGTGGCTTTGGGGGTACTAGTGTTGGAGGTGTCGGTGTTGGGGGTGCTGATTCTGGGGGTGCAGGTTCTAGGGGTGCTGACTCTGGGGGTACTGGCTCTATGGGTGGTGCGTCCGGGGGTGCTAAAAAACGACCCTGAGTTATAGGTGGGCGTTGATTGAGACTCGGGCACATAAAATCCCAAGCTCCTATCAAACGAACCTTCTTTACCATCATTCTGGCTTGTTCCCATGCTAGGGCATTCTTCTTACCCCTTAATACCACTCATACCATTATTCAACAAAAAGCTCACTAGCAAACGGTTCACAATGGACATAAAGCCCAATAGTCGATTTATTTTGTAATGGAAATACCCGAATCCCCGTATAAAGTGTCATTAAGTCACCAGCCCTAACCACTGTGACAAGAAGGGATGTCATCAGGAGGGTTAGGCTCCATATATCCACCTTCCCCGGGGAAAGCCTCCCCAGTACCCTCCCTTGAGAGAGAGAGAGGATCGACAGGGTTATCCCAGTGCCACGACACACCCACCCGCTGGGATAGCGTGTACACCAGGAATTGAACCCTAGATGGCTCTGATACCATGTTAAGGCTACAAAGAATGAATAGAAGAAGGGAGAACAGGGTCGATATAGCGTTTCGGTTGTACCCACTAAGAGCATACCCTATCTAGCCTATAACTTTTACTTAACAATATATGTATAAGTTGACATAAAGCACCCTACGGTGTTAGTAAAAATGCATGAAAATTTTGGGATGGGTGTAATTAAAGGCAAAAAAAAATATAACACCCAGGAGCTGTGGAACACGGATATGGCATTCCCAATTGGAATTCAAATGTGCATGTTTCACCACCTTCATTTGAGTCAAACGACGACTATTGTTCACCACATCGCGTACCTGACGATGTGGCCCCGTTGCATGCCACATCGGCAATGGACGTGCAGAGTCAAGCAGACATCGTGTGCAGCAGGCGTGAACGTGCAGCAGGTGTGCGTCAGCAGAGTCCTGATGAGTGTCGGTTTCCCGACCAGTAAAAGGCAGCGGGCGTTTGATTCGGCTCGGCGTGTGCTCGATTTCGCGTTTTTTTTTCGGGGATTTTCAACAGAGCAGATTCGGATCTTCGGGTTGGGAGGCTCTGGCTCTGGGGTGCTTGCAAGGCAGAGAGGCAATGCATTCGGTGATTAGCATGCAGTATGCTTTGCAGTAGGGGTGAAGGGTTAAGACATGGTTTTGGGTAGAACATGCGTACGTGCATGTCTAGGAGTCAGCGGGGCTATCCAGCCAGAATGAAACCCTAGGATGGAGTCAGCAGGGCTGTCCGGCAGAATGAACGCCAGCAGCTGCCCCCTGCCATGGCATGCTGCACTGTGCGCCTCAGGGTCTCCTGGAGAGGCGGATACACAGGGGTGGTGGGGGAGGGCAGGGAGAATGGGAGACGCAGGGTTTAGGGAGGAGCAGGCGGTGTTGAAATGGGCATGTGGGGAGGAGAGGAGTGGTTTGAGAAGGGGAACAAGCAGAGAGTGTGAAACAAGCAGTGCGATTTGCTGTTGCAGAATGGAATCAAAGGGGCTGGCCTGCCTATCTCCATGCACTTCAAGGCGTTCCTTGTGCAATGCCACCATGGCTCGGCAAATCCTGGCCATTGCTTCGAGGGCTAGATGCCCCCACCGCGCCTCAGACATGCTCCGGGAAAGGGACAAAAGACGTAGGGGGGCAGACAGCAGGGAGAATGGGAGGAGCGAATAAGCGAAGGGAGTGAGTAGCTGCTGGGTAGAGAGCCAGAAGGCCACGAGAAACTGTGGGGGAAGAGGAATCCAGCTGCCGCTGCTAGTGGTGGTGGTGGTTGGTCCTTCCAACTCCCCAACTTTTGCTCTCTCCTGTTTCCCTCTCTCCCCTCTACCCACCCACCTCACATTTACTATCTAAAGTAATGACTAGCTGGTCCTCACTAGCCACTCTCTCCTTTCCCGCATCTCCCTTCCATCCCCATCTCATCCCACAGCCACTACCCGAAGCAATGATTTGCCAGCAGTTGCCAAGACCCATCCTTCCTGCTCTCCCCGCCCTCCCATCACCCTCTGTCCCTCATCTCCCACCAACACATGGCCTCTTGACGACCCTTCTCCCCTCCCTCTCTCTCAACCCCTGAAACTCGCTCCCCGCTGAATCTGAATTTGAATCCTGCTGAATCTGAATCCTGATGTTGCAATGTCTCGTGTGCAAATCCATTATTGTTATTCATAAGAAGAGGCAAACAGCAAGAGCTAAGCCCATCACTTAACCTTCCAGGCAGCCTCCATGCTCGGAATGCCCTGTTTATTCAGTGTGTGTTGCTCCTGCACACTCTCTCTTGCAGGAAACTCGCTCAAAGAGGAAAGCAGAGCGACCAGAGATCCTTCCATCCTTGTTCCCATAAAAAGGGCTCCTAGTAAGGCGTGGAGCCAACGACGTTTCCCTGGGGCTTGTAGTCACACACCCACAGCCCCCCCCCATCCGCGCACTGCGCAGCAGCGCACCCGACATGTTGTGGGTGTCCCGCCACACCACCTGCGTGTACTCCGTGCAATGCTTGCCCTCCACACACCCCCCCGGCACCGCACTGTTCGTCCACCCCGCCTTCTCCGCCACCCACGCCCGCACCGCCGCGCGGTCCTCGTCACTGTTCATCTGCGCAGGCCCCATCCAGTAGAGGTTCTGCCCGAGGCCGTCCGCGCCCTCCGCGCTCCCGGGGCAGCCCCGGGAAACGAGGTCAGCTGCCCATTGCTGCGCTGCTGCTGCCAGTGCCTCGTCCCATGAGAGGTCTGCCACACCTACTTCCCGCCGTGCCGTGTTGTGCTCTCTACCACTGCTGCACTGTCCACACCGCTCCCGCTCCCGCTGCCGCCGCTGCTGCTGCTACCGCTGCCACCGGTGCTGGTGCCGCTGCCACTGCTGCTGTCGCCGCCGCTGCTAGTGTCGCCCCACCGCTGGTGCTGCCGCTGATGTTGAACGTCGACACTGCTGCTTGGTGACATCGCCGCTGCTGGTGTCGTCACCGCTGCTGCTGGTGCCACCACTGCTGCTAGTGCCACCGCTGCTGCTGGTGTCACCAATGCTGTTGCTGCCGCCGCTCATGTTGACATCGATGCTGCTGGTCTCGCTGGTGGTGGTGGTGCTGGTCTCGCTGCCCGCCTCGCCGCTGGTGCTGGTGTCAGCGCTGCCCCGCCTCGCCGCTGCTGGTGGTGCAGCGCGCCCGCCTCGCCGCTGCTGGTGGTGTAGCGCCGCCTCCTCGCCGCTGCTGGTGGTGTCAGCGCTGCCCGCCGCGCCGTGCTGGTGGTGTCAGCGCTGCCCGCCTCGCCGCTGCTGGTGGTGTCAGCGCTGCTCGCCTCGCCGCTGGTGGTGGTGTCAGCACTGCCCGCCTCGCCGCTGGTGGTGGTGTCAGCGCTGCCCGCCTCGCCGCTGCTATGGTGTCAGCGCTGCTCGCCTCGCCGCTGGTGGTGTGTCAGCGCTGCCCGCCTCGCCGTGCTGGTGGTGTCAGCGCTGCCCGCCTCGCGCTGCTGGTGTCAGCGCTGCCCGCCTCGCCGCTGCTGGTGTGTCAGCGCTGCCGCCTCGCCGTGCTGTGGTATCAGCGCTGCCCGCCTCGCCGCTGCTGGTGTTCAGCGCTGCCCGCCTCGCCGCTGCTGGTGGTGTCAGCGCTGCCCGCCTCGCCGCTGTGGTGTATCAGCGCTGCCCGCCTCGCGTGTTGGTGGTGTCAGCGCCGCCCGCCTCGCCACTGCTGGTGGTCAGCGCTGCCCGCCTCGCCGCTGCTGGTGGTGTCAGCGCCTGCCCGCCTCGCCGCTGCTGGTGGTGTCAGCGCTGCCGCCTCGCCGCTGCTGGTGGTGTCAGCGCTGCCCGCCTCGCCGCTGCTGGTGGTGTCAGCGCTGCCCGCCTCGCCGCTGCTGGGGTGTCAGCGCGCCGCCTCGCGCTGGGTGGTGTCAGCGCTGCCCGCCTCGCCGCTGCTGGTGGTATCAGCGCTGCCCGCCTCGCCGCTGCTGGTGGTTGTCAGCGCTCCCGCCTCGCGCTGCTGGTGGTGTCAGCGCTGCCCGCTCGCCGCTGCTGGTGGTGTCAGCGCTGCCCGCCTCGCCGCTGCTGGTGGTATCAGCGCTGCCCGCCTCGCCGCTGCTGGTGGTGTCAGCGCTGCCCGCCTCGCCCTGTGTTGGTGTCAGCGTGCCCGTCGCGTGCTGGTGGTGTCAG